>CM050170.1:108912200-109182200 GCA_027410445.1 Discoglossus pictus | reverse complement strand
GGTATTCCACGTTCATTAAGTTGACCAATGAGTAGAAACAAATCCGCAGCCACATAGGGTTTGCACCTGGGGTTGAAAGAAAACAAGCAAATCAATCATACCATTCAAGAACAAAAACCATACTTAAAAAACATTAAACGACCAAGTGGAACCATATAGGCCCCAAACATACCTTAGAAGACCAAGTGTGACTATATAGGCCCCAAACATACCTTAGAAGACCAAGTGTGACTATATAGGCCCCAAACATACCTTAGAAGACCAAGTGTGACTATATAAGCCCCAAACATACCTTAGAAGACCAAGTGTGACCATAGGCCCCAAACATACCTTAGAAGACCAAGTGTGACCATAGGCCCCAAACATACCTTAGAAGACCAAGTGTGACTATATAGGCCCCAAACATACCTTAGAAGACCAAGTGTGACTATATAAGCCCCAAACATACCTTAGAAGACCAAGTGTGACCATAGGCCCCCAAACATACCTTAGAAGACCAAGTGGAACTATATAGGCCCCAAACATACCTTAGAAGACCAAGTGTGACCATATAGGCCTCAAACCTACCTTAGAAGACCAAGTGTGACCATAGGCCCCAAACATACCTTAGAAGACCAAGTGGGACCATACAGGCCTCAAACATACCTTAGAAGACCAATCAGCACTGCATAGGCCCAAACCATTGGATCTTGGGATTCAAGAAAACAACAACATTTCACTTCTGTTTAGACAACACATAATCAATGTCAAACAAACACGTTGAATTAGCATATGGATAACCATATGAGCAGTAACGCCGCGCCAAGGCTTCAACAATTGTTACTGACCATTCACACACCTTTCATAGCTCCTTCAATATGCACACCCACACACCATTCATACTTTACTTACCACTAGTTATTTTTGGTAGTGAGGTGGTGCCATTTCTGAGAACTTTACGTACCCTTGAAGGTGCCTCCAATTCCTTCAAACCAATGCATTTAACCGCTACAGGACCATGGTGCTTTTTAATTACTTTTTTGATCCTCTTCAATGTGGAGAAGCATCTTTCTGGTTCTTTAGTAGTCTTCGTTGTTGTAAGCATGATTCCTTATAGCTTCACTCACTCTGTTAAATTATGTAGATTAAATTGATGCTAAAGTTGCTGCAGAGCAACAGCACTTGTACAGACATGGAATTCTTGCTTCCTGTACACAAGTGACAGCTACCCTTGGAAGTGCCTCCAATTCCTTCAAACCACGCCAAGGCTTCAACAATTGTTACTGACCATGCACACAACCTTTCATAGCTCCTTCCATATGCACACCCACACACCGTTCATACTTTACTTACCACTAGTTATGTTTGGTAGTGTGAGGTGGTGCTGCTTAACGCAGTTTATCTTTGCACACCTTGGGGGTATGCATTCTTCTTTGCTTCAATCACTTGTATTTTAATTTTGCACGGCGATCTTTCAAAGAAGAAAACTTCTCAATGTTTTTTTCATTGAAGTCTGGGATCTCGGAAATCAGTTGCTTTTCCATTGAGAGCATTGCCAATGCATTCAACCGCTCCAGGGACATGGTACTTCTTAAAAAGGTTTTTATCCTCTTCAATGTTGAGAAGCATCTTTCTGATTCTGCAGTAGTCATTGGTGTTGTAATCAGGATTCTTAATAATTTTACTGTCTCTGTGAAATCATTCTGCAGATTAAATTGATGGAAAAGTTTGTGCAGAGCAACAGCCCTTGTACAAGTATGAAACTCTGTCTTCCCATACAGAAGTGACAGCTCAGTGCGTAATTGTTCCTTCTTCAGTATTGGATATGCTTGCACGGTGTCTTCCAGAGCATGGGTTGGAAAGCAAGTGTCATGGGTTTTATACAAGTCACTTTGAACAAGTTTGGCACTGACTAGGTGATTTGAAAATGAAAAACGTTCTTTTGCATGAACCACCACTATGTCACATACCTCTCTTGAAAGTTGTCTCAAGGTTGAGATCTCCGCACTCCGTCTGTTGACTGTTAGATCGCTCGGCAAACTTGCTTCTATCTCTTCCACAGAATTACGGATTTTCTGGATGCTGGCGACAAAGTCTTCTGTGATTTTTTTGATATAAACAGTATCCGTGTCTCGCTTCTGAAGCTGACTATAGAGGATGTCTACATGTGGCATTATTAAATGAAATAATTTAAGGAAGTAAAGGAACTCCCTGTCTTCCAGCATTCCAATGAAACCTGCGGCTTCCCGTATAGATGTTGGATCAAAGTTTAGACATGCTTCAATTGTCTGGAAACACTCAAGTAGCGCATCTCTGTTCTCGTAGATCCCGTTCACGGTCCTAACGTTGAAGTTCCATCGTGTCGGTGCACCTCTTGGAAGTCTTCTACCAACTACCTCATCCAGAACTCCAGTCCTTTTTGGAGAGCGTGAAAAAAAAGATGGTATGCCGCCTATGTTTGAAAAAAAAACTCTAACTCTTCCAATCCTTGAAACTGCTTTCTCCATTATTAGGTTCAGTTGGTGAGCATAGCAATGGACGTAGTGTGCGTTCGGGTACACGTCTTTTATTTTTCTTTGAACTCCTCCTTGATCTCCACGCATCACACTGGCGCATCACACTGTAGCTTTGAGCTATGAGTTTCTTCTTGTCTTCTGGCTCTGGGAGAACAGTATTCAGTGTTTCCAGCACAACAGCAGCAATGGAGTCTGCATCCGTTGATTTCATTTCCGTGAAGCCATCAAATCTTTCCACCACTTGATGCTTCTTGTCAATGTAGCGATAGGACTACAAACGCACTGTGTCCTAGCGGAAATATCGGTTGTTTCATCCGCTTGGATTGCCACAAACTGGGCTTCCTTAAGCTCTTGGTGAATCACTTCCTTTATAAATTCATGCATGCAGTCCAGTAGCTCATTCTGCACGGTTTTGGAAGTGCCCTTTAAACACAGTTTGCAGTCTTCAAATGCTGTTCCATTGCACTATCGATACTGCCAACCAAATCCACCAGGCCTCTAAACACTCCTGGATTTAGCGATGTTTCACTCTCGTCGTGTCCTCTTAAATGCCAGTTCAAAAGCGCCACAAAAGCGAAACACAATCAATTATCTTCGAAAGGATGTACCGGTTCTTAGCCACTTCTTCGTTGTGTTTTTGAATGCTGACTTGGTATCCTTGGTCCAGTTGAACAGCAATGTTCGCCTGTCCAAGCATCTCAAACTTGATCCTGTTATCCAAGTGAGCTTTAGAACTTTTGTGTTTTGCCAATTTGTCAGCTAGATGTTTGACGTCAGTCACTCCAGTTTTGGTCCAAGCAGCGTCACCACCAAATAGGATGCATGGGAAACAATATAAGGACTTCCTAGAAACGCTTCCAGAAAGCCAGTCGTTCTTCTTGTACCATTCAGTATTGAAATTACGGACATATTGCTTCCCTCTATCTCTTGCGATTTGCTGCAGATTTATCTCTGGTTGGTCAGCTCCTAACCGTTTTACTTCCACCTTCTCCTCATAGGTTAGGGTGGCGAAAGGCTTCACAAGTAGAGAGTCAATAGTATTCATTTCTGATATTGATACCAATAAAAGAAAGAGATCACGGTATATTAATTTATATTATGTCACAAAATTACTTTAAAATAACAGTGTGTTGATTTCATTGGTATACATTACAGATTGCAAACCCTCATGTGACAAGACTACATCAACATCAAATTTGCACCTATACACATGGACAGAAAATTAAAGGCAATGATACTCACCAACAGTTGACTCTCCTTCTCGGGGTATTCACGTCCAGTAAGTCAACCAACGAGTCCAAACAAATCTGCTTTCACAGATAGTTTGCACCTGGGGGGTGATAGAAAACAACAAAAAAAACATTAGAAATCTCAAGACCCAAACCGTAACTTTTAAAATCTTAAAAGTCCAAGTGTGACCATATACTCACCAACAGTTGACGCTCCTTCTCGGGGTATTCACGTCCAGTAAGTCAACCAACGAGTCCAAAGAAATCTGATTCCACAGATAGTTTGCACCTGGGAAGTTATAGAAAACAAAAAAAAAACATTAGAACGTTTAAGACCCAAACCGTAACGTTTAAAACCTTAAAAGAGCAAGTGTGACCATATAGGCCCCCAACCGCACCTTAAAAACCTGAAATAACAAATTGGGACCATATAGGCCCCAACCGCACCTTAAAAACTTTAAATAACAAATTGGGACCATATAGGCCCCAACCGCACCTTAAAAACCTTAAATAACAAATTGGGACCATATAGGGCCCCAACCGCACCTTAAAAACCTTAAATAACAAAATTGGGACCATATAGGCCCCAACCGCACCTTAAAAACCTTAAATAACAAATTGGGACCATATAGGGCCCCAACCGCACCTTAAAAACCTTAAATAACAAATTGGGACCATATAGGCCCCAACCGCACCTTAAAAACTTTAAATAACAAATTGGGACCATATAGGCCCCAACCGCACCTTAAAAACCTTAAATAACAAATTGGGACCATATAGGCCCCAACCGCACCTTAAAAACCTTAAATAACAAATTGGGACCATATAGGCCCCAACCGCACCTTAAAACCTTAAATAACAAATTGGGACCATATAGGCCCCAACCGCACCTTAAAAACCTTAAATAACAAATTGGGACCATATAGGCCCCAACCGCACCTTAAAAACTTTAAATAACAAATTGGGACCATATAGGCCCCAACCGCACCTTAAAAACCTTAAATAACAAATTGGGACCATATAGGCCCCAACCGCACCTTAAAAACCTTAAATAACAAATTGGGACCATATAGGCCCCAACCGCACCTTAAAAACCTTAATAACAAATTGGGACCATATAGGCCCCAACCGCACCTTAAAAACCTTAAATAACAAATTGGGACCATATAGGCCCCAACCGCACCTTAAAAACTTTAAATAACAAATGGGACCATATAGGCCCCAACCGCACCTTAAAAACCTTAAATAACATATAGGCCCAAAAAAAAAATATATATAATAATATATAAATATATATATATATATATATATATATATATATATATATTGATAGATATATATATATAATATATATATATTGATAGATATATATAAAAATTGATATCAATATATCACAATAAATAAATATATATATATATATATATTAATATATATATAAATTGATATCAATATATCACAATAAATAAATATATATATATATATATATATATATATCTCAAATTGATATATATATATATATTTATTTATTGTGATATATTGATATCAATTTTTATATATATATATATATATATATATATATCCAAATATATATTTATATACGCATAAAAGAATACACATAAATATACATAAACATATACATACAACAATATATATTAATTGATATTTATTATTTGATTAATTGATGTTCTTTATTACTTGTTATATTATATTTTTCATGCATTTCTATTACACTTTATTTGTTATACATATTACAGTGCTATTTTTTGGCCAATACATGTTACAGGGATATTATCCTGTAACATGTATATCACATAAAATAGGCCCTGTAATATGTATAATACATACAGGGTCAAACAAGTTCACACTGACCTTTTTTACCCTTACAGGCTTCCATACCTGCTTGCTGATTTGCTAATTTTTTTAAAGACTCTCATTGGTTGAAATCGATGTCAATCAAAAATTTCAGCCAATCAGAGTCCTTCAAAAATTAGTATATATAGCAGACCGTGGGGAAAAAAACAATTAATCGCGGGAGGGGCTCCTTGTAGGAGGAGCTCTTTTAGTGTGTTGTTTTTTTTTTTTAGAGCGTCGTTTTTTTTTTGTGGAGGCCTCTTTCAATGGGCCAGAATGGATGGAATGGACAATGGCTTCAATCAAGATTGGATTATTTTTGGACCATTGGCTTCAATCAACATTGGATTATTTTCTTTTGACCATTGGCTTCAATCAACATGGATTATTTTATTTGACCATTGGCTTCAATCAACATGGATTATTTTATTTTGACCATTGGCTTCAATCAACATGGATTATTTTATTTGACCAGTGGCTTCAATCAACATTGGATTATTTAATTTTCATGACTATATCCAGAGGACAGAAGGCCAACGCTGGAGGGGTCAATTTTACAGGTAAGTATGTGCTGTTGTTTATTTATTTTTTATTAATGTTTGTTTAAAGCTGTTTATTTTTTGTATAAAATGTGTTGTGTTACTAACTTGTACTAACAATGTGTTTTGCTTAGCTTACTGTTTAATTGTAATAATAATGTGTTTTTACTGTATTTTTTTTTCCCTTCCCTTATTTTTATTTTATCTTTAGAAGTGACAGGCACATATACATGCCTGTTACTTCTAAAAATGGAATAAAAAATAGGGGGGGGGGGGGTAGGTAGTTGGTTCATCCAGGGTGGGGTCGGTCACGGTCAGGCGCCATCGGTCGCCCATAGGCCACGATCAGGGGTGGCACAGGCCTCATGGGGGTGAACATCCACCCCCATGTGGCCTGGTCAACCCCGCTCACTGCCCGAATACCCGGGGTAGCATAGGCCGCATAGGGGTGGTGCCGGTTGGTGATCGGGCCTCGGGGATGGCATAGGGCGGCAACATGGAGGTCATCAGGGGTGGCACAGGCCTCATCCAAGGGGGTGATCCGATCACCCCCATGTGGGCCTGTGCCACCACGCTCACCACCCGACTACCCCGATCCCGTGATCGGGGTAATCCGGCGGTGGCATGATGGCATAGCAAGGCTAGCATAGGGCAGGCCTGATCGGGGGTGGCACAGGCCACATGGGGGTGATGGCTGGGGTCGTCGGTGGTAGTTGGTGGGTGGCTGGGTAGGTGGCAGGCCAGGCAGGCATAGTGGGGGACTGGGGGTAACTGGTCACCCCTAACTTTTATTAGGGGCTACTAGGGGTTTTGGTTTGGCCAGGGGCAGGGGCTGGGCAGGTGCCAGGCAGAGGCAGGTAGACTTACTGTGGTTAGGCAGGACAGAGCAGATGAGTAGATTCAGCCAGGGAGGTCTCTCAGTCTCAGCGTGACCAGGGTCAGGAAACAGAAAGGGGGAAGGACAGGGAACTGGTGGTTTTTATTGACTGTATCAGTCAATCAAAATGATAACTCGAGGCCCTATTTGCTGGCGGGCGCCGCTCAGAGGCTAACGGTCTGGGTGGTTTTAGATTGATCACTTAGTAACTGGACAGCCTTCCATATTGATTGGTCAATGATGGAAGACTAGTCAGTTATTAATTGATACATTTTATGACCGCCCATGCATATCGTCACTGTGATGGTGGGCGGCATGCATTAACGGTCAGGGGGCCCAGGCCAGGACTCATTGAAGAGAGAGAAGACTCTAAGGTTAGTGTACACAGTGTAAAACTATTGTAATTTGATCACACAGGGTGCAGCAGGGGGCTATATAGATACACAGCATAGTTAATGTAGCGCAAGGGTTATTTAAGTGACCAGTGTCCCTTTACTAACTTTACTTCATTTTAATACTATTAGACTTGAAATGATGATGTACACCTTATATTTATTTGTTTTTGGGTTATTCTAATACATTGTTGTGTTTTTTTTATTGCAGGGTGAAGAAAATATTTGGGGGGGCGTTTGCCCTGACGCCCCAATGGACGGGCCGCCCCTGATATATATATATCACACACACACACATAAAAAATATACATAAATATACATAAACATAAAAAAATATATATTAATTGATATTTATTATTTGATTAATTGATGTACTTTATAACTTATTTTATTATATTGTTCATGTATTCTATTACACATTATCTTTTTATACATATTACAGTGCTATTTTTTGGCTATACATGTTTCAGGATATTATCCTGTAACATGTATATCCACATAAAATAGCCTGTAATATGTATATACATACCAGGGTCAAACAAGTTCACACTAACCTTTTTTTCCCCTTACAGGCTTCCATACCTGCTTGCTGATTTGCTAATTTTTTAAAGACTCTCATTGGTTGAAATCGATGTCAATCAAAAAATTTCAGCCAATCAGAGTCCTTCAAAAATTAGTATATAAAGCAGTGCGTGGGAAAAAAATCAATTAATCGCGAGGGTGGAGCTCCTTGTAGGAGGATCTCTGTTAGTTTTGTTAGTTTTTTTTAGAGCGTTCAGGTTTTTTTGGGTGGAGGCCTCTTTCAATGGGCCAGAATGGATGGACAATGGCTTCAATCAAGATTGGATATTTTTGGACAATGGCTTCAATCAAGATTGGATTATTTATTGGACCAGTTGGCTTCAATCAACATTGGATTATTTATTTGACTGTGGACATGGGCTTTAATCAACATTGGATTATCTATTTGACATGGGCTTCAATCAACAATTGGATTATTTATTTGACTGTGACATTGGGCTTCAATCAACATTGGTATTATTTATTTGAACATGGGCTTCAATCAACATTGGATTATTTATTTGACATGGGCTTCAATCAACATTGGATTATTTATTTGACATGGGCTTCAATCAACATTGGATTTTATGACATGGGCTCATTGAAGAGAAGAGTCTAAAAGTTAGTGTACTTTACTAGTGTAATATGATCACACAGGGTGCAGGGGGCTACAATAGATACACAGCAGCATTAGTTAATATATACACACAGCGCAAGGGGTTATCTTAAAGTGACAGTGTCCCTGGGAATAGTTTACTTTCATTTATTAACTGTATTAACACTTGGAATGATGATGTACACCTTATATTTAATTGTTTTTGGGTTATTACTAATACATTGTTGTGTTTTTTTATTGCAGGGTCAGGAAAATATTTGGGGGGGGGTTTGCCCTGACGCCCCAATGGACGGGCCGCCCCTGGACCTAATACTGAACCCTGAGGAACCCCACATCCCACATTAGTCCAATCGGAGTATGTTCCATTTACAACAACCCTCACATCTGCTTTTCTCCAGTCATCTGGTAGAGACCCTGTGTTGAGTGAATCTTGAAAAATAAAATATAATGGTTTGGCTATTAACGAACCCACTTCTCTCAGTACCCTTGGATGTATTCCATCAGGACCCAGGGCTTTATTAACATTTATTTTTTCCAACTTCTTTTGGATTACTTCCTGTGTTAACCAAATATTTGGTTAAATAAAGGTAGTGTAGCCCCATTATGTTGCAGTATCCCAATCACTCTTACCTCCCTTGTGCATACCTAAGAAAATAAGCTATTTAGCTCATATGGCTTTTCCTGGTCACTAATTTTCAAATGGCCTATGTCACATTGTAATGTTGCCTACCTTACTTCCTCGCCTTCTTCCCATTAATTATACATTAAAACAATTTTTAGGGTTAGTCTTACTCTCTTGTGCAATTAATTTTTCATTTTCATTTTAGAAAGAGAAAGGCCTATGAGTTGTTAATTCATCCCTTATTCCCTCTAACTTTCTAACCCCATTACTATATCTAGTCTCTCCCCCCCAGCCACACCTACTAGTTTAAAAAACTCCCTCAGCCTTTCTACCATCATATTCCCTAACACAAAAGCTCCCTCGTCATTAAGGTGCAATCCATCCCTGCTGTAGAGATTGTACTGAAGTGAAAGTCAGCCCCAGTGCTCTAAAAACCCAAACCCCTCCTTAGTGCACCACATCTTTAGCCACTCATTGACCTCCCTAAGCTCCTTCCTGCCCTCCCTGGGATAGCATGTGGCACTGGTAGTATCTCAGAAAATAGTACATTGGAGGTCATTGCCTTCAGCTTATTACCTAGTTCTCTAAAATCATTCTTTAGGACACTCCATCTTCCACTAATTTTGTCATTGGTACCAATATGTACCAAGACAGCCGGTTCATTTCCAGCCCCTACCGATCCACAACATGACGAACCTGAGCACCAGGTAGACAGCAAACTGTTCGATTGCTGGGATCTGGGTGACAAATCACCCTGTCCTACCCTTCCTAATAATAGAGTCCCATGAACCAAAACCTGTCCTGTTGCTCTGCCTATTCCTCACCCTCCCACTCCTCCAGCAGAACTGTTCTCCCAGTTGTTAGAGGGAACAGCTCTATCTGGCATTGCTATTCGTGAATGGGCATCTCCATCAGTTTCACTCAATCTGGAAAATCTGTTGGTGCTTGCCAACTCAGAACTGGCCTGCCTCCTCCTGTTCCCCCTGATTCTCCTTCTAACTATAACCCAGCTACCTCCATGGACATCCTCATTAGCCCCAGCTCCACCCTTCATGTTAGACTCAGCGAAACTGTGCTCCGTGAGCACCAAACCCCTTTCCAGTGGAGCAATATCACCAAGTGCTGCAATTCTCCTCTCCAGTTCTCTAATTTGAGCTTCCAGAGAGGCAACATGCTCACACCTGCCACAGAGATATGGACCCTGGATCATCTGTTCCAGTATTGCATACATTTGACTGGATGTACACTGAGTGAGGTTGCCACTGGACTGACTCATAATTAGTTATTATTGTTCTACAAAAATTCAGTGGGAAAAATAAAAAATATAAAATAATATATTTGTTTTAAGTTTTGTTAAAAAAAAAAAACAGCTCTCAAGCCTTTTATACTAGTTTAACAGTCGAGCCACACCCCTCTCATCTGGGCACAATTAGTGCACTCTGCAATTTATCAGCCTTTACTTGCAAAGGAAAATCCACTTGCAAACAGCCCCAAAAAACAGCTCACAAGCCTTTCATACTAGTTTAACAGTCACTACCATATCCTCCCATCTGAGCACAATTAGTGCACTCTACAATTTATCAGCCTTTACTGGCAAAGGAAAAATCCACTTGCAAAAAGCCCCAAAACAGGTCACAAACCTTTCTATACTAGTTTACCAGTCAAGTCCACACCCCCTCTCATCTGGGCGCACAATAGTGCACGCTGCAATTTATCAGCATTTACTTGCAAAGGAAAATCCACTTGCAAACAGCCCCAAACAACTCACAAACCTTTTATACTAGTTTAACAGTCAAGCCACATCCCTCTCACCTAGGCAAAATTAGCGCACTTTGCAATTTATCAGCCTTTACTTGCAAAGGAAAATCCACTTGCAAACAGCCCCAAAAAAGCTCACAAACCTTTTACTACTCGTTTAACAGTCAAGCCCACCACCTCTCCACCTGGGCACAATTAGAGCACGATGAGAATTTATCAGCCCTTTACTGGCAAAGGAAAATCCACTTGCAAACAGCCCCAAAACAGGTCACAAACCTTTTATACTAGTTTACCAGTCAAGCCACACCCCTCTCATCTGGGCACAATTAGTGCACGCTGCAATTTATCAGCATTTACTTGAAAAGGAAAATCCACTTGCAAACAGCCCCAAACAACTCACAAACCTTTTATACTAGTTTAACAGTCAAGCCACACCCCTCTCACCTAGGCACAATGAGTGCACTTTGCAATTTATCAGCCTTTACTTGCAAAGGAAAATCCACTTGCATTCATTTGTTAAATTATTAATTAGTAATCATTATTAAAAAATGTGTATTTGACAATGCAATAAAAAATATAGATTTCAGATTGCACTTATATATCTGCATTACTGATCATTAACCTACATTACTTTATTAACTATTAATCAGTAATAATTTTAAAAAAAACTTTTTTTTTAAACTGACCACAAACAATATGTTTTTAAATGACTTTACTAGATTATGACACCTGCTACATTTCATATTTTATACTGCATTTTTTTTATGAAAATATGAAAATATCTATGCTTAGGCCTTTATGTGTTACATGTATGCCAATTAAACATAGATACCTCTTACTGATTAATGAATATATCGAATCCAAACATTACAAATGCTTTTCATGTCATTTGACAGTTTCATCTTCTCTCCAGCTGACTGAACACAGAGAGTGATGTTTGCAGCCTTTGAACAGCATATAGATCACTTTTACAGGTATATCTTTTAATTATGTTCTTATGGAGAAAAAATGATTAAGTATTTTTATTTTGGATTGATGACAGTTATTGATTAATTAACATATATTAATATATTAATTAGTATTTAGTAAATAAAAAACTTTACATTTTACACTGCAATAAAAATAATAACATTTTTAACCTGCACTTATATATCTGCCTGACTGCTCATTCATGTACATTGCTTTTGGAACTATTAATTATTAATAATTACAAAATATATATATATATTTGTAGTGGATAAAAAAAGATGTACATTTTACAAAGCACTTAGATATCTGGGGTGCTTATAATGCCCCCCCCCTGACAGGGATAGGACCTTCAATGCACTTAAATAATTAATAGCCGTTTCTTAGATTCTTGACACGTGCTACATTTAATATTTTTATACTGCTTTTATTTATGAATTATTGATGATTACGCATTTATGTTTTGCATGTATGCCAATTAAACATCATACCTTTAAATGAGTCTAGGAATTAATTGAATACAAACATTCAAAACTATTTTCATTTTATTTATCAGAATCCTCATCTCTGCTCCTGACTGAAGACAGAGAGTGAGCTCTGCAGGATTTCATCTGCAATAAGATCAATTTCTCAGGTATATGATTTATTGATGCCCTTTTTGTGCTTACCTAATTACCTTTTAAAGAACGCAAATTTACACCTCATAAGTTGATTGATTTATTAATTAATTAAATAACAAAATTACACATTATTTGAAGGCCAATCATATCTTTGCTCATAGCTCTTTCTGTTTGCCTTCTTTAGGAAAACATAATTACCTCTTTAGGTTTACCATTTGATGACAGTTATTGATTAATTCATTAACGTATATTCATTTATTAATGACACTTAATAATTAATTATTACAAAAAATAAAAATTTTACTTATTTATCAGTTATTATATACTATATATATATATATATATATATATATATATTGTGCAGCTCTTTCGTTTTTAATGTATGCAAATAAAAAAAAGGATTTATTCATTTCATGTAAAAATTACAAATGCTTTTCAAATAATTTTACTCTTTCATTACTGCTATTTAGGTTTTGAATTGAGAGCAGGTAAAAACAATATGTACAATACAAAAAACATTATATCTTACACCTGTATTTACAATTACAGACTACAATGGTGGACAACGGAGAAGAAAGGATTGAATGCAAAAAAAGCGCAGCAAGTGAAAGGAAGGAAAGGTGAAGAGATGCATAATCCCCTGAGACTCCCCAATGCTTAAGAGAAGAAGACCAACAGAGACTTTTAAATAAACAGAAACATGAGTAAGAACCTCAATGTGAGTGTGCAGGAGCTTCAAAGAAAAGACAAAGTAAATAAAAAAATACCTGTGAAACATTGCCTAATGATCCAATATTGCCTTATCACACCAATGTTCATACACATGACACCAATGTACATATAGAGAGTTGTAGTGATATCTATGTTGAGGACGCTCAGGATAGTGCTTTAATTACAGCCCTAACAGTAGACACTCATTATTGTGGTTTACTCAGTGTGTTTTGTCAGTTTTGTGTGGCCTATCATTTTCATTTTCGGTAAGACTTCCTCAAAAATACACATTTCCTGATTATTTACAAAGTATAATGAGCAATCCAACATTTTCAAATTATACCAATTTAAAAAAAACACATCAGATCTTATAACAGTGCAATTTAATTTGCTTCTATGCATGCTACATTAGCAGAAAATGTCCCAGGACATGGTCCATATTGTTTTAGAGTTCAAGGACAAATTTACCACTGCACTTCACATTTACACCCACAAGAAGGAGAGCAAAGGAAATTTGCACAGTTATATGTCTTAGATAAATGGAAGCTGTTGAACAACGGATGATACTTCCAGAAAATAAACAGTGTTTGTGCATAGTCTTTGAACAGCTGAATAATATTATGGCCAACAACCCATACACTCAAGCATACAAACAATTGGAACAGGTTAAAAAAGAACAACAGCCACTTGCTCAAATACATAAATTGTCCAATGCCAAGAGTAAATATGTTTTTTTTAAAAAGATCGCAATACTGATCAAAGACGGTTATATTTACCAACAGTAAATGAGGTGTCCATGGTCTTTAAAAATGAGGATGGTGAACCACCTTTTCAGCGTGTATTATAATATATCACAACAATGAAAGACCAACCTTTTATAAACATAAATATATTAAGTTGTAGTTTGGATCCAATGACATATCCCATTTTCTTTCCCAAATGGTGAGCCCAGGATGGGAACCAAAATTACAATTGCATAGTTATCCCCAATAGTAAAGTTCGTGTTAGAAAGCAATATTTCCATGCCTGAATAATAAAGTGGCACAAACTGCTATTCAGGATCATTTTAATCCTATTTTATCTGGGGGCAAACCTCACACAACAATGGATTATTTATTTCCTATCTGCAAGTCGAAGCATATGATCTAAATTTTATCCAAATTTCAACAAAACAGCTTGGCCATAGAACAATATTGTGGATAGAGGAATTATGTTGCTGAATTGGCTACCAACAGAGACATTCCAGCTGGAAGAGCAATCATTTTGCCATCCACTTTCCAAGGATCTCCCTGCAATATGCAGGAAAGATACAATGATGCCATGGCTATTGTCACAAAATTTGGCAAACCAGATTTATTCATTACATTCACATGTTATCCACAATGTCCAGAGATCAAGGAAAATTTGAATCTTGGACAAAATACTGCTGACCGACCAGATTTAGTGGCAAGAGTATTCAAAATCAAACTCAATTCATTAATACATGATATAACTAAAGCCACAGTTATTTGGAAAATGTGTGGCTTTTGTTTATACATTAGATTTAAAAAAAAGAAGCTTGCCACATGCACACATGCTTTTAATCCTGCAGGAAAAAGATAAATTGAATACTGTAGAGAGAGTGGATTTAGTAATTACTGCTGAACTGCCACATTAAGGAAACATATTCAAAACTTTATGAGATTGTAATACACAGAATGATTCATGGGCCATGTGGAGATATCAACCAAATTCACCATGTACGGAAAATAAAAAAAGTTCCCAAAACAATTTCAAATGCAAACTTATGCTAATTGTGATGGATACCCTTTGTATAAAAGAAGAGAAAAAAAAACCAGATATTAATCTGTGGCCAAAAGGTTGATAATAGATATGTAGTTCCATACAATCCACATTTGCTGGTGAAGTATAATGCACACAGAAATGTGGAAAGCTTGCACTTCTATTAAATCCATCAAATATGTGTATAAATATATATACAAAGGATATGATGCAGCAACTGTTGCTGTGCAAGGTGCACAAAATGAAAAGGAAAATCCAATTTTACATGACGGAATTTCTAATTATTTAGATGCTCGCTATTTCAGTGCTCCAGAATCAATGTGGCATCATGCTGTGTATCGATTAGCTGTACATTTGTCACAAAGCCAGTTTGTTTTCTTTACACTTACTGCTTGGTTTCAATTAAACTGCCAGGACACTGAGGCCAGGACATTTTTTGACATGAGAGTCCATATTACTAAGTATAAATGGCCAGTGGCGACAACATAAAAAGAGATACTCGTTAAAATTATCCGACAAATTTAGACCATCAGCCCAAGAGAAATTGAATGCTTCAGTTTAAGATTACTTCTTTTACATGTTCCTGGTGCACAAATTTATGAACATTTACGCACAGTGAATGACGTCGTTTATGATACTTTCCTATTATCTGCAAGACATTGAAACTTCATAGCAGATCATACAAAATGGGAGAGGTGTCTGGAAGAAACAGCACTATGTCAAATGCCAAAGCAAATGAGAGAACAATTCGCATTCATTTGAATATTTTGCAATGTACCTGATGCATTTGCTTTGTGGGAAACATTTACATTAAATATGTGTGAAGACTTCTGAAACGTTACAATGAGGCCATTGCACTCCCTAAAAGCATTAATGGAAATTCAAGAAAATATTTTCTTGCTCATGGATTTAAATTGTGCAAGTTAGTTTTAATTTGCCTGATCCAGGCCTTATAGATTAAATAAACTTTGATGACACTGAGCTTCAAAAAACAAAAAAACCCAAGAAAAACTTGCATCTTTAAATACATTACAATTGCAAGCACGTAATGCCATCACAAATGCTACAGATGATAAAATGGTCAAAGACTGTTATTTCTATCTAGATAACCCTGGTGGATCAGGAAAAACGTATCTGTACAATTGTTTGATGAGTTACATTCCAGCACAGGATCAAAAAGCAATGCCATTTGCAACAACTGGAATTGCCCACACTTTGTTAGAAGGTGGCAGAGCTGTGCATAGTAGATTTAAAATGCCAGTTCCCATTTTAGAAACATCAGTCTCAGATATTCGACTGAATTCTTTACAAGCAAAAAAATAAAAACAAAGTAAATTAATTATCATAGATGAGGCAATAATGATGTCATGTCATGCCTTGCAATGTATTGATAGATTATTAAAAGAAGTGATGGATAATAATTTGCCATTTTAGTGAAAGGCGCATGTTGTTAGGAGGAGATTTTAGGCAAACATTACCTGTTGTGCCACATGGAAATAGGACTGACATCATTGAAACATGTATCAAGACAAGTAAACTGTGAAAAATGTTTACACACCTGAAATTAGAATTAAATATGAGATCTGAAGGCCAAAACAAATTCAATGATTGGCTCATTCAAATTGGAGAAGGAAAACATCCACAAATAAATAATTTACCGGATGATACCATAGAAATTCCATCACAAATGGTTTGCAAGGAATCACTCATATCCGCAATCTCTATAAACACTATCAATAATGACGATTACTCAGACATTGCAAACAAAGTGATATTAACATCCAAATATATAGATGCCTTGAATCTAAATAACAACATTTTTAAATTCATCAACGCACCCCAAAAAAATTATTACAGTGCAGATTCAGTTCTGGCTGATGATAAAGGCAGTGAATCTAATTTTAGTATAGAATGTATTAATTCTTTAACACCATCTGGAATGCCACCACATGGTTTGCAATAAAAAAAAGGGGCAATTGTCATGCTATTGAGAAATATAAATCCAAAAAAAGGACTTTGTAACGGGACCAGATTAATTGTGCATTATTTAAAAGATATTTTCATACATGCAGAAATTATGAATGGTACCCATAAATGTGAAGAAGTTTTTATACCAAGAATTGATTTGGCTCCAAGTGAGAGTGGTTTGCCTTTTGTCCTTCAACATGAGACAATTTCCAGTTACTATGGTAATTGCCATTGACCATAAAATAAATCCCAAGGATTACTTTTAAGTCTATGGGCATTTTTTTACAGGAACCTGTTTTTGCACATGGACAACCCTATGTTGCTTTTTCAAGGTGCACAAATCCAGTTGACATTAAAGTTTCAAGTGAAGATAACCAAAGTCAGGGTGATCTATTACAGGATTAATACATTCTTACCAAAAACATTGTGTACTATGAGGTTTTGTAAACATATAGAACAGTGGTTTTATATTTTATATATATTAAAAACTACAACAATAACAACACAAAACTGAAAAAACATCAACAAGAATAAACAGTGGTTATATCCCCATAGACAAAATTAAAAGTCTGCTGGGCTCTTTTTTAAAAGGAACCACTTGGACATACAAAAAAAAAAAATATTAGAAATTTCTTGGAAGTGACCTTTTGCCAGGATTGGCCTCATAAAACAGTTATGTTGCATTTTCTTACTTCTACTGTTTACATTTTAATACATTAGGTTCATGTTTGTAATGTTAGAATTGTTTTCTCCAAGGTCTGAAAAGTTTTTTCATTGTATGTAATTAAGGGCTCATGTTAGTAGGAGGATGATCATTTGTTGTAAAAATTAAATGTATAATAAAATACAGATTATTGATCCAGGGAGTAATCCGATCGCCAGTTAATGGGGTCAGGAATTAATTAATTTTCCCCTCCTTTGATACAATTGGCTAAGTTTTAATGTTTTTTTTTTACTATTTGCCTTCCTCTGGATTCAATACCTTGGTTTATCAGTACTTTAAATAAAAGTTCCATGTTACAAAGCATTATGTAATGGTTTAATATACTCATTGATACAAAGTTGACCTACTGTTAAGTTACTCATCCATACCTCAGATTTAAAAATTTAAGTATTGTTAAAAAAAATGGCTCACTAATGTCTTAAATATAAGTTGCATGTTGCAAAGCATTATTTAATGGTTTACAAAAATGTATTCATACAAACTTCATCTATTGTTACATTATTGATGCATACATGAATTTGAAAAAGGTTAATATGGTTAAAAAATAATTGTTTACCAGTTGTTGAAATACAAGTTAAATGTAAAAAAAAGAATGTCAGAGACTCACATTGTGTGGCAAACATTCCCAGTATTAAAATTTTATTGACCGTCATATTTTGATGGGCAAGTCACTAGTAATTGCTATATTCATGGTAGATGTGCCTGATATCACATATATAGTTGTCAGCAATTTCTTGTTGGTGCTAACAATTGTGGGTTTGCATAGTGAGCCCGCCCCAACTGCGGCCCTTGCGAACCTAGGGCCGCAGTTGCTGGCAAGGAACGCCAAAGGTACTCCTTGCGCTGGTGGAGATGAGTGCCTATGGCGCTCATCGCTACGACCCTGTACGACTTAGGCAGGGAGCGCCAAAGGCTCTCACTGTGCTGGTGGAGATGAGCACTGTAGGCGCTCATCCCTACGACCCTCGAAACTACACATCAATAAAAACTCAATTACACAATTTAGAATGTGAGACCCGTAACAGTTTGAAAAATAATGCATAAAAAATTACGGCTCGTAACACTTGCAACAAGAAAAGTGAGACTTACACTTAAAAAATGCGACCCGCGGCACTTAGAAAAAAATACAAATACGAGGTCCAAAACATACGAACTTAACGGCCTAACCAACAATAACACCACCAAATGAACAAAAATACAAAAAAACACCACTCACAGCACAACGTCTGGGAGTCAGGTTGCACGACAATTGAACCACAATTTGCCATGTTTCCACACATGAAAATCGCCTAAGTGACAAAAAAAATGGCTACACGACCAATAAACACGCAAAAACCCGCCAGACACATAAGAACTTTTACACAAGTCTGTACTGAGGTATAAAATACACTATTAGGGAGGACGCAAAATGCTCCACAGCCGCGTAACAAATACACAATCGCTGGCATTTTACAACACTAACTTGCAATTAATAACATTACCATTACAAAATGCAGAATTACATACCTAAACAATCGCTTTGCGCTTGCGCCACACGCAGGCCTATTTATACTACACACTTCACACATTGCTGACACTTACACCTCAGCTCAGCAAAAGTGCAAATGTACATTGTATGCTGCAGGAACATAAAACAAGATTGTTAGTTCTTCAGGATATTGCTTGCTGCATATATTAATTACAAATAGGTAAAGTATATTAATTTGTGATTTTATTAATTAATTAATTATCATTAAAAAATACATAAAGAGAAAAAAAAAGGACCAGACACCAAGATCGCAATAAACGCTGAAGGCATTCAGCGAGTGGCTCACAATGAGGCTCGCATTGAGCGCCGAAGGTACTCAGATGACCAAAACACTTACTTTACCTGCCTTACAATTTTATTGCCGTCATTTTGACAGGCAATTAGCTAGTTTATATATATTTTTAGATTAAGTTTAAAGCGGGAGGACCAGCTGGACCTGCTAAATAATGGATACCACCAGTTAGGTGGTCTTCTCTGCAGGTTCCTTTGTATGGGTGCTAGGGATTCTCCTGGATGGAGGAGTGCTTCAGGTTCTGTGGAGAGGTTCTGTGGAGCGCAGGCATACAGTTCTGGAATGTAGATGTAGGATTATCTGGAAGCTGAATTATAGCACAATGATTAAAAAGCTCTTTCCCACCCCTCAGAAACACAGCTGATACTTTCAAAAGTGGTAATTCCCTTTATTGAAACACAGAGGGGCTAGGGATTCTCCTGGATGGAGGAGTGCTTCAGGTTCTGTGGAGAGGTTCTGTGGAGAGCAGGCATACAGTTCTGGAATGTAGATGTAGGATTATCTGGAAGCTGAATTATAGCACAATGATTAAAAAGCTCTTTCCCACCCCTCAGAAATACAGCTGATACTTTCAAAAGTGGTAATTCCCTTTAATGAAACACAGAGGGGCTTACATACAGTACAAGGAGAACCAAAAAACATGTGTATGTATATTATCATGAGGAGGGAACAGCTGGATCAGTCAACAAATGGATCCAACCAATTAGGTCCCATCCTGTTTGAGTTTCTGTGTGCTAGGGATTCCCCTTGAAGGAGACATGCTTCAGAATCTGTGGATAGTTCTGCAGTTCTGGAATGTAGATGCAGGGTTCCTGGATCTTTCCCACCCCTCAGAAATACAGCTGACAAAGCTGTATACTTTCAAAAGTAGTAGAAACACACAGGGACCATATATATGGGAGATCAAAAAGGTAATGTAATTAAGATAGGAAGGTCAGATAACCCAATCATTCAACAGGTGATCTTAAATGCTGTGTTTGGTTCACAATTGGCCTCTTAGATTTGTCCTTGCAAACAATAATTGCATCACAGTATATGAATAACACCTTCCGGATCACTACCTTGTCGCAGAAAAGGGCCTTGTGCACGACCCGGAGGGCGGTCGGCTAGGGAGCAGGTATATCCAACTGTCAGTCCCTCTAAGATCACCGGGCCCTTAGAATATCCTTTACCCACTGGCGCCGGGACCCAAAGGTGTTAGATTGCAATTGTTAAAGTTAAGTTCTCTATGATGTGTGGCATGTAAAAAATGGCATAAAATGGTGAAATGACCAATACAAAATATTCTTTGTTTGGGACACATATAGATGGTGTTTATCATTTAGAGGGAAGGGTTTTTGTTTATTGATTTTCTTTTTAAATCAGAAATAATTTCTGCAAATTGTCCTGGAACCCGGTAACTTGTCGTGAGAATCTGCAACTTGTCCTAGCTTCCAGCTAAGCCGTCCTGTGTGTGAGGATTCAGAACTTACACAACTTGAAGGTAGGATTGGTCTTCTTGGCCTCTTCTAACCGAACAAAGAGTGGGTTGTGGCACCCAACATGGATACAAACAGTATAAAAAGAAGCAAGCCATACAACGTTAAGACCACACAACCACAAGGGGTATTCATTGGGGATGAGGGGCTCCAGATCATAGACAGTACATTATTATCACAGAGGTAGCCCCATGCTGTGGATAACAAAGCCCAGGGGTGTCATGTCTATCTTGCCCTGGCATAGGGAAGGGATTCTATTGCGGAAGCCCAGATTAGGCTCCTTTGGGGAAGAAAGTCCTATTGCCTGGAGAGACTATTAGAGTTCTGATGAGTTCAATTTAACTATTGTCCACATCCACCCTGTTGAGCCAGCACAGCCCAAACTCTCATCCAAAAAGGTAGGATTGTATTGTCCAGGGTGCCAGATGACTGCCAGGCACTCAAGATCACCTTGGCCATCTTTGAGATGCCCTGGATCAGTACCTGTGTTTTGGAACAGAGATATGCAAACAGACTTTAGGGATACGCTGTATAAGTGTAGATCAGTTCAGGAACTGAGGAGGATCCTGTGGATACATTGAGCTCTAACCACAGTCATGGAACCCAGCCAGCTGAACCAGCAAATGCTCGGGACCTCCCATTGTTAGATGGTGGTTCCGGATCTCTGAAGGGGTATGCAGCTCTCAACCTCTTGGATGATACTTGACAGGAACATATGAACACTGGATCACAGGAATGATGGAACACTGGATCTCTGCAACACAGATTGGAGTTGTGGAAGTTAATCTCATCACAGGATCTGATGTAATTACATCACAAACTTAAACATAATCAAAGGTTGATGTCAAATGTGTTATATTTAATATTCAGATCCAATTTAATTGTATTGAGTATGCAGGAGTGGGAATTACATCATGATATAATAATAATAATAATAATAATATTAATAATAATAATAATAATAATAATAATAATAATAATAATACTAATACCCAACTTTTTGTAGCAAGAGATTTTCAACTGACAAGAGGACACCCTTTGAGGTTAGAGGAAAAAAGATTTCACCTTAAACAAAGAAATGGGTTCTTCACAGTTAGGGTGGTTAAACTGTGGAATTCTCTACCAAAGGAGGTGGTAACAGCAAATTTGATAGACAACTTCAAAAAGGGGTTAGATATATTTTTGAATAAAGAGGGCATTCAAGGCTATCCTAGATAACTAGCAAAGGAATATTGATCCAGGGAGAAATTTGATAGCCAGTTTCTGGGGTCAGGAAGGAATTTTGCTTTTTTTCCCCTTATGAGACAATTGGCAAAGTTTCAATTGTTTTTTTTTTTCTGTTTGCCTTCCTCTGGATCAATTAACAATTAACAATTAATAATAAATAGTCCACATTAAAAAGATCAATAGAGATCTAAAAAGGTTGAACTTGATGGACTAACTCTTTATTCATCCTCCAATACTATACTATTAATAATTATTTAATCAATAAATGTATTAATAACTAATCCGCATATTGCAGATCAGAGGAGATCTTAAAAGGTTGAACTTGATGGACTGAAAGTCTTTTTTCAACCTTAATTACTATGTAACTATGTAACTATGTAATAATAATAATAATAATAATAATAATAATCATAATAATTCTTCTCATTATTATTATTATTATTATTATTATTATTATATAAATTGATAAATCTAATGTTACCAGTCTGTAATCTTTTAGAAATTTATATTTGTTTTATATGTTTTTGTTATTACCTTAAAGGGATATGAAAGTTTCCTGGGTTTCAAATGTTTCCTAATAAACAGCCACTGATTAGTAGAAAGATATGTATTATATTGAAACTTTGAATGTACCTGTATATTTATATGCTGGATACTGCTATCTGGATTTGAACACTCCTAGGAAGTGTACCCTGCTGCATAGCATATGGGTACAGGTTGTGACCTCCAACAGAAAGTGCTTGCAGTCACATGGTTGGTGGGGTCACAGCTGAAATTCAGCACAAGGAGAAAGGCAGAGAAAAAAAAACAGACAATCTGCAGTGATGCAGAGGACAGAAAGCCTGCTGAGTTTTAATCTAGTGTGAATGTGCTGCACAAATTCGCACATGTTAGAAAAGTTCAATGTATTTTCATATAAGTCTGACTACATATCCCAGGCTTCTTTTCAGCACAGACAGCAACTCCCAGAATATTTCTGCCTCTGCTTCCTCCTGATTGGCTGAAACAATTGAGATTTTTTTGCTTCCAGATGACTGGAGAAAAGCAGAGGTGATACCTATATTTAAGAAGGGAGCAAGAATAAAAACGGGGAATTATAGATCAGTGAGCCTTGCATCTGTAGTGGGAAAGCTTTTAGAAAGTTTAATAAGGGATAATATACAAGAATATTTTGATGTGAACAGAATTATAAGTAGGGGTCAACATGGATTGATGAGAAATAGGTCATGTCAAACAAATCTAATTAGTTTCTATGAGGAGGTTAGTAGGAATTTGGATCAAGGCAACTCAGTGGATGTAGTCTTTCTGGATTTTTCAAAGGCTTTTGATACAGTAAACACTAATTATACAAGAAATCCCTATATGTGCACACCTATCATTAAATCTCCTAAGGGACAAACATTAAAACTTCACTTTTATTAAATATTAATATTAAATAATATTATCAGACGCAGGAATAGACTAATATTTCTCGGTTATAGGGAGTTCAACAAAAAAGTGCTAATATATAAGGTGCTAGTGTTCATATATATGGGAAAGGCACCAGAATAAATGCTGATTCTATAATAATGTAAATACTATAGATAAAGTGCTGTCAATAAAGTGCTTTAGTGTATAAATGATAATAGTGCTTCCTAAATCGAATCAGACCTCTAGCTGATTCACAATAATTCAAAGTGCAAAGTGCTATGCGATAATATTAGCGTTGTTTCTGTAGTATTTACATAACTATAACTTTCTATCTAATTGTTCAAGATCCCCTATTAAATTGATTACTCCATGGGGCTTAGATGCTCCTATTAGATTTCGTTATAAGATATAGCTCTTAGTATTGTGCAGTTATCTAATATATTTTTACTCTAAGAGACTGTATCTTAGCGTGCCACGCTATTTGGATGCATAGCGATGATGTCATCAACATGCGTGCACGCTCCTGTGTCTGACCCGACGCACCTCACCTCCATGTTAATTTAGCATCCCTTTATACTTTATCCGTAGTCATGGAAACGGTGACAAATATGAAAACAACTTAAATTATGTTAAAATACATGTCTCTGTAGATATCAATAGATTAATACTTAACATATTATGATGGTATATATATTAAGACTCAATCATTATCATTGTGCATGAATTAGTATTGCATCATTATCTTCTTAAGAATATTTATATATTTATATTATATTTAACAATGATCAATGATATATTTAATAATGCTGATGATATGTTTTTCATATAAGGCGATATCGATGTCAGTGATGTGGAGAGCTGTGTGGATTTATGCATATCCATCACAATATACTCATTAACTTTAACTAGTCACAGTATTCCATTAGATGTTAGGTGAAGAAACTCATCCTGATTCACCTCTTATTTTATATACTTTGGCTTATTTGGTCAGTGATGATCCCATAGACACCATCTTCACTCTTGTACCTAATATACTGTGTGCAAGCCCCATAAGCATAATTATAATCAATAGAACCTTATTAAATGTTATTTCCTATCTTATAGGGAAATTTTATCCATAATCTTCTTCTAGGGATAATATAACATCACATTTAAATCACTAATAAGTATATTTACAAATATATCATTTTGAGATTAAAACATATCACTTAATTTCTTATATAAAAGGTGTAAATGTGAAGCCTTCATTTAGGCCATGAGGTTTTTTGGTGCCAAGAAGATAAATCCACTTTGCTTCTTTTTTTTAACAGTTATCTGTCTATATTACCTCTTCTGATGTTTTTTTTCAATATGATCAGTTGCCATAAATGAAATGACTCCTACATTTCCATTATGTTTGGTGTTTACATGTATTGCCACTGGATTATCATATCCTCTCTTAATACTGTAAATGTGTTCAAGTACTCTTCTTTTGAATTCTCTGTAGGTTTTACCTACATATCTCATTCCACATTTATAGGATATCAAATGAATAACCCTTTAAGTTTTGCAAATGATTAAATATTTCACTGAATAGGTTTGTTTATTATCTAGAGAGGTAAAGAAATTGGCAGGTCTAATAAATTGGCAGACCTTACAGGATTGACATTTGTAGCATCCTTTTAATTGTTGAAGCCAAGTGGTCTTATTTATGACTTCTAAATAACTTTTAGATAACATGTCTTTGAGATTTGTTGATCTCCTGCTTGTTATTTGTGCATGGTCCTTTAAGTATGGTCTGATGTCTTTATCATCTAGCAATATTTTCCAGTGTTTATTAAATTTATTTTTGATGTCAAACCATTGATCATTATATGTACCTATGCATCTCACCACATTATCTTCTTTTGAAACCTTGTCCATAAGTAGATATTCTCTCTTTACATCACTTGCTTTGTGGTAAGCCTTTTTTAACATTGTTTTTTTATACCCATGTTGTTGAAAGCGGGATTGTAGTTTTTCAGCTTCTTGTTCAAAGTCATTTTTTTCTGAGCAATTTCTTTTAATTTTCAGGTATTGTATGGTAGCGGCCAGGCAAGGAGCGCCAAAGGCGCTCCTTGCGCTGGTGGAGGCGCTCATCCCTACAACCCTGTACTACTTTAGGACCGCAAATCGGGACCTTCGCGAAGCGAGGGTCCGCATTTGCAGAGGTGGAGGCTCCCACGTCGGCTGCAATGAGCCCAAATAACAAAACAAAAAAAAATACCCACAGCAAGGGGGGCCACTCAGGACGTTTGCAAAACAAATTACACATCGATTTCAGTAGAATTAAAAAAACTTTACACACTCAAAAATCCCCTAAGCGATAGAAAAATGGATGACGAAAAAAAATGAAAACGAGGCTACACGACCCCTAACGCCTCAAAACACTGCCAACCACATATGACTTTTACTAAAACCCGTACGACCTACAACATACACCATTAGCAAGGACACTACATCATCTAAACACGCGTACCACATACACATTGGCCGCCATTTTACAACACTACATAACAGAATGCAGAAGTACCCTGCAACACTGACGCTTTCCCCTTGCGCACGCAGCCTATTTACACTACACACTGCACACATTGCTGACACTTACACCTCAGCTCAACAACACTGCAAATCTATGCTACATGCTGCTGGTGTTATCCCTTCATACCATTGCTTGAGGCATATATTAATTACAAATAGGTAAGGTATCATTTAATTTATTTACTAATTAATTATCATTAAAACATACACATATACAACACTTTAAAAAAACACCACCATACACAATCACAATCAACGGTGAAGGCGCTCATTGCCAGCCACACGATGAGCGCCAATGATGTGATATTTGTCGATCCTTTGGTGAATGCAGGCAAGTGCCTCTGGCACCCCTGCAGCCCATGCCCATTATAGAACTTCCATTACAACCAAGTAGCTGTAGATATCATTGGCACCCTTGCCAGTCCTAATAAGTTTTGCAAGAGATACATCCTCACGGTGGTGGTTTATGCCACATGATATCCGGATGCTTCAGCTCTTAGCCGCATTAGGGCAGCAATGGTGGCTGGGTACCCAGTTTATGGCGGAGCATATCTAGAGGTTGTTGCAGAAGTGTGGAGTCCCCCAGTTAAGGTTGACTTATATCATCCCTAGACCAATGGCTTGTGTGAGAGTTTCAATGATACCCTGAAGGCTATGATTAGAGCCTTTGTAGATAAGGACTGCAGAAATATCTTCCCTACATTCTCTTTGACTACAGAGATGTTCACATGGTTCTCCCTTTTAAACTGTATTTCGGGGTGCGAGTTAGGGGCCGTTGGACCTGTTGCAGGACTTTTGGAAATAGAATCAGTACAAGAGTAAACTCCATGTAGTGCCATAGGTGTCAGATATGTGCTGGAGACACTAACTGGACTAGAAAAAGAGCATCTACCTGCAGCTCAAGTCAAGCAGAAGTGATGGTATGATACGAAAGCCTGGGATATATCAGAACTGTTTTGAGTCAGGTGGTTTCCACAGACGAGGAGCACCTAATTTTATGAGCTCCAAGCTGTTCCCTTGGAATTCAGTTATGTAGCTTTTAAGAAGGTGTTCCTGGAAGTCATCTAGGCCTTAGATAAGCTTTAGCCCTACCTCTCTGGGGGCAAAATGTTGTGGCAGGTACAGACCACAATTTGTAATGCTGGCTTTGCAGGGTGACCGTGGACAATGGTCGCCTGTTGAGATCGAGCCCAGATCTGCAGACTTATAACTTTACAATCAGATACAGGGATGGTAGGGTTCATCAGTACATTGATAGTCTCATCAGGCAATTGAACACCTTACATCTCCAGTCACCCATGACCCATTTGGAGTCTTGAATCACCTTGGTGACTGGAGTGGTGAGTGATTGTGATGATAGCCATGAGGTCGGAGAAGCCTGCAATATAGTGTTGTGGCACCTGTGTCTCTTTCTTCCCCAAAGGAACCTAGTTCGACCATCCCCAAGAGAATCCCTTCCCTGGGCCAGCACAATATGGGCATGATACCCCTGGGCTTTGTAGTGCGCAGCCAGGGGCTAGACCTGTGATATCCATGATGTCTCTATGTTTGGAAGTATAGGGCTCTGGATACCGTCATCCCCAGTGAATACCCCTTGTGTAGGGGAATGGAGGGGCTAAATTATGAAGAAAGACTTACCAAATTAAACTTATTTTCTCTAGAAAAAAGGCGTCTAAGAGGAGATATGATTACCTTATATAAATACATCCAGGGTCAGTATAAAGATTTGTCAAGGGAGCTTTTTGTGTCAAGAAGTTTTAAACTGACAAGAGGACATTCCTTGAGGTTAGAAGAAAAAAGATTCCACCTTAAAGAAAAAAAAAGGGTTCTTCACAGGAAGGGTGGTTATTCTGTGGAATTCTCTACCAGAGGAGGTGGTGACAGCGGATTCGATAGATAGCTTTAAAAGGGGACTGGATTTATTTCTGATTAAAAGGGAATTTAGGGTTATCCATGATAAGTATAGAGAGAGTATTGATCCAGGGAGAAATCCGATCGCCAGTATCTGGGGTCAGGAAGGAAGGAATTAACTTGTTTTCCCTTTGAGATAATTGGCTAAGTTTCACTTGTTTTTTTTTTTCTGTTTGCCTTCCTCTGGATTAATTAATAATTAAAAAAATAAAAAAAAAATAAAAAAAAATAGTTAAATAATTGATTAATAATTAATTACCAACTAATTAATTAATAACTAATCTACATATTGCAGATCAGAGGAGATCTTAAAAGGTTGAACTTGAAATTAATTACTATGTAACTATGTGTATGTGCGGGTTTGGACGTTGTGTGGCTAACCGCTTGTTGTACTGATTGTATCCATGTTAATCCTGCCAGATATTGGTATATATTTTTAAATGTTGTTTTGTAATTCATAAACTTGAGCCAGTTATTGTTTTCAAGGACATATCTAAGAAGCCCAATGAGAAACTAATACAATGGGGTCATTCATTGAAGACCTTCTCCTGGGTGATTAGGTTAGCTGGCCTTTTGTCATTATGCACTCAGACTACAGTAATTGAATTACCAGAGTCCCTTTTTACTATTACAAAAGTTTGGCCAGAGAGAAATTATAGAACAGGAAATGTAATTATTTTTGTGGGTTAAATCAAATTTGTATTGTTCTCCTTGCCAAACAATGTTCCAAATATTCCAAATAAAGCCTCTTCTAGGGAACAAGCAAGTTGTTCTCTCTTTTATTTGAAGACAACAACCTTTGCTATTTTAACCCCTTAAATTTTATTCTGCATGTTGATGATCCTGGGATAGAAGCCAGTCACTGAGAAGTCCATCCCCTCTATGGTCCTGTATGATTCCTGTAGCCAAGACAGGAGGGTCCTAGACCTGAATTAGACCCCATCCACAGGTAGTGACAACCTGTAACCCCAGAATCCTGCTAAATACCATGGCCCTCATTCAATTGCAATTTGGCCAATTGAATAGGGCCCTAAATAAGCACATAACATATATTTTTTAAATAAGTTTTTAGTTAGCAAGCATCTATCCAAACGAAAGGTTTTCACTAACTAAAAACTTCTTTAATAAAAATATGCTTTGTGCTTATTTAGGGCCCTATTCAATTGGCCACATCGCAATTTAATGAGGTCCCATATATAGTTACATAGTTACATAGTAATTAAGGTTGAAAAAAGACTTTCAGTCCATCAAGTTCAACCTGTTAAGATCTCCTCTGATCTGCAATGCGGATTAGTTATTAATTAAATTATTGATTAAATAATTATTAATAGTATAGTATTGGAGAATGAATAAAGAGTTAGTCCATCAAGTTCAACCTTTTTAGATCTCTATTGATCTTTTTAATTTGGACTATTTATTATTATTGTTAATTGTTAATTATTGTTAATTGATCCAGAGGAAGGCAAACATAAAAAAAAAACCCATTGAAACTTTGCCAATTGTCTCATAAGGGAAAAAAAAAGCAAAATTCCTTCCTGACCCCAGAAACTGGCGATCAAATTTCTCCCTGGATCAATATTCCTTGCTAGTTATCTAGGATAGCCTTGAATGCCCTCTTTATTCAGAAATATATCTAACCCCTTTTTGAAGTTGTCTATCGAATTCGCTGTCACCACCTCCTTTGGTAGAGAATTCCACAGTTTAACCACCCTAACTGTGAAGAACCCTTTTCTTTGTTTAAGGTGAAATCTTTTTTCCTCTAACCTCAACGGATGTCCTCTTGTCAGTTGAAAATCTCTTGCTACAAAAAGTTCACTTGACAAAGCCTTATATTGACCCTGGATGTATTTAAATAACGTAATCATATCTCCTCTTAGACGCCTTTTTTCTAGCGAAAATAAGTTTAATTTTGCTAGTCTTTCTTCATAACTTAGCCCCTCCATTCCCCTTATTAGTTTTGTAGCCCTTCTCTGTACTTTTTCCAGCTCTAAAATGTCTTTTTTGTGAGGTGGTGCCCAAAATTGTACTCCATATTCCAAATGAGGGCGTACTAGGGATTTGTATAGTGGCAGAATTATATCTTCTTCCCTGGCTTCTATACCCTTCCTAATACATGCTAATATTTTATTTGCCTTTGCAGCCGCTGCTTGGCTTTGAGCGCTGTTACCTAGGTGGTTGTCCACTAGTACTCCCAAATCCCTTTCAATATCTGATACCCCTAGATTTGCTCCATTAAGATTATAGATTGCTTGGCTATTGTTCCTTCCCAAATGCATAACCTTACATTTATTTGTATTAAATCTCATCTGCCATTTAGCCGCCCATTTCTCTAATTTATGCAAATCCTTTTGTAGGGAAAATACATCATTATCTGATTTTATTACCTTGCACAACTTAGTGTCATCAGCAAAAATGGAGACACTACATTCGAGTCCTACTTCAATGTCATTAATAAATATGATAAAAAGGAGAGGACCCAATACTGAGCCCTGAGGAACCCCACTTATCACATTAGACCAATCGGAGTATGTTCCATTTACAACAACCCTTTGCTTCCTGTCTTTTAGCCAGCTCTCGATCCATGAGCAGATATTTACTGCAATTCCTGTATCCCTTAGTTTGCTCACTAGTCTTCCATGTGGCACTGTATCAAATGCCTTTGAAAAATCTAAAAAGACTACATCCACTGAGTTGCCCTGATCCAAGTTCCTACTAACCTCCTCATAAAAACTAATTAGATTGGTCTGACACGACCTTTCCTTCATAAATCCATGTTGACTGCTACCTATGATCCTGTTCAAATAGACATATTCTTGTATTCTGTCCCTTATTAACCCTTCTAAAAGCTTCCCAACTACAGAAGTGAGGCTCACTGGTCTACAATTCCCCGGATTTGCTCTAGATCCCTTCTTAAATATAGGTATCACCTCTGCTTTTCTCCAGTCATCTGGTAGAGACCCTGTAGTGAGCGAGTCTTTAAAGATTAGATATAATGGTTTGGCTATTACAGAACCCAGCTCCCTCAGTACCCTTGGATGTATTCCATCAGGACCTGGGGCTTTATTAACATTTATTTTCTCCAACCTCTTTTGTATTTCTTCCTGCGTTAACCAATTATTTAGTGAAGGTAGTGTAGCCCCATTATGTTGCAGTGTCCCAACCACTGGTACCTCCCTTGTGTAAACCGACGAAAAGAACCTATTTAGCTCATCTGCCTTTTCCTGGTCACTAATTATTAGATGGCCTGTGTCACATTGTAATGTTTCTATAGCTTCCTTCCTCACCTTCTTCCCATTAATATATTTATAAAATATTTTAGGGTTAGTCTTACTTTCCATTGCAACTGACTTCTCATTTTCTATTTTAGCCAGTCTAATAGCCCTTTTGCAAGCCTTGTTGATTTCCTTATAGTCACATAAAGATGCCTCTGTTCCCTCCTACTTGTATAATTTAAATGCATATTTCTTTTTCCTCATCATGATCTTTAAGTCATTGTTAAGCCACATGGGATGTGATTTACTCCTATTTATTTTATTTCCACATGGTACATGCTGATGAGTATGTTTATTTAGTAAGGATTTGAATGTTGTCCATTTATTTTCAGTATTCTTCCCTGTAAGTTCTTTGTCCCAGTCTATATGTTGTATTGCTGCCCGTAGCCCATTAAAGTTAGCCCTTTTAAAATTTAGAGTTTTTGTTGGCCCCTTACAACTCTGTTTTTTGTATTCAATCTCAAATGAGACTGTGTTGTGATCACTGTTCCCCAAGGGTTCCCCTATTTTTACATTTGATATTATATCAATATTACTTGTGATGACTAAATCCAAGATGGCCCCATTTCTAGTAGGTTCTTGTATTACCTGGGCTAGATAATGATCCCTGAGTGTACTCAAGAACCTGCTCCCCTTAGCTGAGCTGCTGGTCTCGTTTATCCAGTTTATATCAGGGTAATTAAAGTCTCCCATTATTAGAACTTGCCCATGCTTAGCTGCATTTCCAATCTGTAACAATAATTGTATTTCCTCACTTTCAGCTATATTTGGGGGTTTATAGCATACTCCCACCAATATGCATTTAGAATTAGCTCCTCCACTATTTAGCTCAACCCACAAGGATTCAATGATGCCGTTAGTGCCAGCATAAATATCTTCTCTAACTATAGGCTTAAATTCAGGCTTAACATAAAGACAGATCCCTCCTCCTCTTTTACCATTTCCCCTATCTTTCCTAAATAGGTTATAACCATCCAGATTAACAGTCCAGTCATGAGATTCATCCCACCATGTTTCCGTAATGCCTATTAAGCCCCATTTTTCTTGTACTGCTAATATTTCTAGCTCATCCATTATCCCAGGCAAACTTCTTGCGTTTGCAATCATACACTTTATGTTGCTATGGCTCTGCTGATGTGAAGTGCCTGCCACTGTATTTGAGGCCCCTATTAATATCTCCCTACTTTCTATTGTAACCCTCCCCCCTTCTCCTCCCCCATATGTTTATGTTAAAAAGCCTTCTAATTTGCACCACATCTTGCAATTCACTATAGAGTAGTAATAATAATTTCTATTAACACATGACAAGGGCTTCTCAAAAGTCAAGAGCAGTGCTAATAACTTCTCCATGCAAGTCCTTTCCTAAGATACCCTAGACAACACTAGTTTCTCTCCCATAGCCAGACCTTCATCACCTCATTGCAAAAACTCTATTTAATCTACCATACCTTCTATCGGTCAATCTTTCACAAGGAATCCTCCTAGTTCCTCTGAGCCCCCAAATGTCTTTCTTTTTTGTGTAAATCCCTCATTAAAGGGCAAAACCAGCTTTGACCATGTCCTGAATTCTCCATGTCCTCCTATTGTTTTTTTCTCAGTGTTCAAACAGAACAGTAAGTTCAACAGAATATATGTGTGTGTATGGAGCAGTGTGCATCTTTTAAGTGTGTATCTCTATTACTTAGTTTACAAATTTTAAAAAATGGCGGGAACACTAGATAATGTGTGTGTGTGTATATATATTGTTGTTGTTTAGTCATTCATCTGTGGCTAACTCTCCATGACCCTATAGACCACAGCATGCCAGGCACATATGTCAGCAACTGCCCCTCTAAGCTTCCTCATGTTCATGTTTATTTCTCATTTCTTCAATGACTTCATCTATCCATCTTCCCCTCTGTCATCCCCTTCTTTGTGTACGTTTATGTACTGGGCACATTAGCTATTACAGCTTATGTGCCCAACCTGCATCTGTAAATGCCTAATGTGCCCAGCCTGTGTCTGAAAGAGCCCAGTGTGCCTAGCCTGTGTCTGTGAGAGCAAATGTGCCCAGCCTGTGTCTGTGAAAGCTGATGTGCATAGCCTGTGTCTGTGAGAGCTAATGTGCCCAGTCTGTGTCTGTGAGAGCTAATGTGCCCAGCATGTGCCTGTTAAAGGCTAATGTGCCAAGCATGTGCCTGTAAAAGATAATGTGCCCAGTCAGTACCTGTAAAAGGCTAATGTGCCCAGCATGTGCCTGTAAAAGCTAATGTGCCCAGCCTATGTCTGTAAAAGCCTAATGTGCCCAACCTATGTATGTAAGAGCCCAATGTGCCCAGTCTGTTGCCCAGCCTGACTGTGTAAGAGCCAATGTGCCCAACCTCTCTCTGTAAAAGACTAATGTGCCCAGCCTGTGTCTATAAAAGCCTAATGTGCCCAATCTGCATCTGTATAATACTAATGTGCCCAGCCTTTGTCTGTAAGAGCCCAAATTTGCCCATCCTGTGTCTGTAGGATCCTAATATTCCAAGTCTGACTCTGTAAGAGCCAATGTGCCCAGCCTGTACCTGTAAAAGCTAATGTGCAAAGCCTGTATCTGTAAAGGCCTAATGTGACCAGCAGGTTTTTGTAAGAACCCAATATGTCTGTAAGAGCCCAGTCTGACCCTGTAAGAGCCAATGTGACCAGACTGTATCTGTATAAGCTTAATGCAACCAGCCAATGTCTGTAAGAGCCTAATGTGCCCAGCCTGTCCCTGTGCCTGTAAGAGATAATGTGCCCAACCATTGTTTTAAGAGGTAATGCATCCAGTCTGTGCCTGTAAGAACTAATTTGCCCAGCCTGTATCTGTAAATGCCTAATGCAACCAGCCTGTGTCTTTAAAAGCCAAGCGTGCCAAGCCTGTGCCTGTAAAAGCTATTGTGCCCAACCTGTAAGAGCTAATGTGCCAAGCTTGTCCCTATGAGAGCTAATGTGCCCAGCCTGTGGAAGTCTAATGTGCGCAGCCTGTGTCTGTAAAAGCCTAATGTACCCAGCCTGTGTCTGTAAGAGCCAATGTGCCCAGCCTGTGAAAGTGTAATGTGCCTTGCCTGTGTTTGTAAAAGCCTAATGTGCCCAGCCTGTGTCTGACTGAGCACAATGTGCCCAGCCTGTGGCTGTAAGAATGAAAATCCACCATCCCTTTGGAAGTCCATAATTATCTGATGTAACAAGAATATCAGGTCAAAGTAATAAGAAAAAATATGAAAAATAAAATAATATGGTTGCATAAAAAAAAAAAAAAAATACCCTATCACGCATCAATCCCTAAAAAACCCTGACACTCGTGGGGGTCAATCAACACCCCCATAAACCCTAAATTAACCCTGTCACTCATGGGGGTCAATACAGACACCCATAAACCTCTAATTAACCCTGTCACTCATGGCGGTCAAAAGCCAAAAAATAATTAAATAATTCTGTCATTTATGGGGGTCAATACAGACCTTCATAAGCCTCTATTTAACCCCATCAGTCCCATAAGGGTATATTATGACCCTTATGGGGCTGTTACAACCCTAACATTAACCACATAAGTGCCATGGCGGTTCTCAAGGACCATTATGACACTAAGTATAAACACTACACTGCCCTATACCCCCCAATAAAATATTACATCTAAACTAACCCCCCTCTACACTAACCTATTAACACCTACACTACCTACCTACCCCATAATAAACAGCCCCAACACTCTTAATTACAGAAGAAAAAAAAAAAAATAAAGTCACCAAAAAAAAGAAATCTACATTACATAAAATAACAAATACCTAAATCACAAAAAATAAAAAAATCTACATTACAGAAAATAAAAAAACCTAAGTCACAAAAAATAAAAAAGGAACGTTACAGAAAATAAAAAAATACATTACAACCCCCCGCCCCACTACAGAAAAAAAAAATTACACAACTGAAAAGGAAATGCATAGAATACATACAATACATACAATACAAATACAATAAAATACAATACCTCCCAAATACATCATATCTATCTAAAATACAAAATACATAATTATAATAATTATAAAAATACATAACATACATACAATACATCCTATGTATCGAAAATACATCCCACAATCTATCTAATATACAATAAATACTATCTATCTAAAATACATCCCACTATCTAATATACAATACATCATATCTATATAAAATAAATCCCCTATATAACATACAATAAATGCTATCTCTATATAAAAAAAGTAATTCTAAGCTAAAATAAAATAATTAAGACCACTTACCTTTGCAGATGTCCCTTGAGATCAGCAACCTAGGGGGGAAAAAAAATACTACAACATTTACAGAAAATAAAAAACATTCTAAATATTCTAAATATTCTACTCACCTTTCCAGCATGTCCAAGTCCTTCTTCTTTTCTTCTTCTCCGTCGCGGCCCCTGTTAAAAAAAAAAAAACATTACATACAAACATTAGTACAAATACATAAACATTAAATAAAATAAACATAATCTACATTGTACTTACCTCCCCGCGATGTCTCCGGCCTCCTCCTCTTCTGCCCCACCCTGGAACCGCGCTCTAAAAAAATAAAAATAAAAAATAACGGAGATCGACAATGAGCCTCCTAGAGCCTTTTCTGTAAGAAAATAGGCAATGGCGCCTTTTGATTGGTTGAAAACACTGTCTATCAAATTCAGCCAATCAGAAGGCGCCAATGTGTGAGCCAATCAGAAAGGGATACACCCCAAAATCCCACTCTGATTGGATAATGCACCTGTCAATCTTTATTTAAACCAATCACAAGGTGCAGATGCCTTCAGCCAATCACAATGGAATACACCCCACGGGGTGATTGGCTAGAGGCATCTGCGCATTCTACTTGGTTGCAGTGACAATAGCCAATCACAATGGAAAACACCCCCACGTAGTGATTGGCTGAAGGCATTTGCGCCTTCTGATTGGCTGTTGTCAATGTCAATCAGTATTACAGCCAATAACAAGGCACAGATGTCTTCAGCCGATCACCCCTTGGGGGTGTATCCCATTGTGATTGGCTAACACATTGGCGTCTACTGATTGGCTGAATTTGATAGACAGTGTTTTCAGCCAATCAGAAGCCGCCATTGCCAATTTTATTCTGGAACACTCCGTAGGAAGCTCATTAGCATCGCGGAGATCCGCAAGTGAGGATCTCAGTTCGTTTTTTTTATTTTTTTTATTTTACAGCGCTGATTGTTTGAGGACGGGCCAGAAGAAAAGGAGGCCGGGCATAGCGCGGGGAGGTAAGTACAATGTATATTATGTTTATTTTACTTTCTTTTTATGTTTATGTCTGTTGTACAAAATGTAATGTTCTTTTTCTACATGGACCGCGCCGGAGAAGAAGAAAAGAAGAAGGACCGGGACATGCTGGAAAGGTGAGTAGAATATTTTGAATATTTAGAATGTTTATTTATTTACTGTAAATGTGTTCTAATAAAAACAATTTCCCTAGGTAGCTGATCTGAAGGGACATCTGCAAAGGTAAGTGGTCTTAATTATTTTATTTTAGCTTACAATTAGGGTTTTTTATATAGAGATAGCATTTATTGTATGTTACATAGGGTGATGTATTTTATATAGATAGGATTATTGTATATTAGATAGATTGTGGGATGTATTTTAGATAGATAGAATGTATTGTATATTATATAGTACTAGAGTATTGCCCGTCAAAAAATGACAGCAATGAGATGTGTATGTTTTTAAAGTTGTTTAGTTATTAATATACATATGGAATTGTAAGGTAGCTAATGTTGTTTTGTGTGTACTACTGAAATATAGAATTCAAATTAATAAATGAATATACGTATTTTTATGCATTGTGTTGAAGAGCTGGCAATCTGTGTTGATGTTGTTGCAGCATTAGTGGTGTGGAGGTGCTGTGTAAGTGTGATGAACGTGTGCAGTATAATATTGTGCAGGCGTGAGCCGAAACCGTTAATGTAGCTGTGTACTTCCGCATTATCCTAAAATGGCGGATAATGTGTGGTATGCGTCTTAGCGGATTATCGGTATGTGTTTTCTGTGGTTATAGTGCTGTAGCCTCGTTTTCGTTTTGTTCGTCCACCATTTTTTCTGTGGCGCTTATTCCCAAAGTACTACGGTTTAACGGCTCGCCTCTCTGCGCGTGGCTCGCCTGGCGATGATTGCCTGCGGCGCTCATCGCTAAGCCCGCTAAAGTCCTACGGTTTAACAGTAAATATGGTAAAACGGTCAAATGACGGTCAATATAAATTAAATGTTGTGAAATTTTTTTGCCACACAACATGACTCAGCTACATTTGTCCCTTTTTTTTTTCTTAAAATAAATACACATTTTTTTTTTTGAACTTTTTATTTTTGTAACTTTCAACTTACATTTCATCAAATGAGTTGTTTTAGGCGGGAAATCCGATGTTGCGCGAGACAAATGCGTTAAATCTGTGTTAATGCGTAAATCTGTAATTGCGTTTCGTAAAATCTACTTGCTACTGTCTTTTTACTCATTGCGCGGTTAATCCGCATCCTTTATCTCGTTGTTTTTCAAACACATACGTCTGTGGCTGTGTTTTACGCAGTTCGTAGTAGTATAGCCTCGTTTTCGTTTTTTTCGGCGGCCATTTTTTTCTCGCTTAGCCGATTTTCGATCTTTGTAACTCGTCTAAATCGATGTAAATTGGAGTTCCAACTCACTCCCAGACGTCCTGCCTGGTTCCCCATGCTGTAAGTGACCTTTTTTTTTTTTTTTTGTGTGTATTTAGTGTTTTTTTAATTGTTTTGGTTCCGCCTCTTATCTCGTAATTTTTTTCATCTCGTATTCTTTTTCTAAGTGCTACGGTTTAACGTCTCGCCTGCAATGAGCGCCTGCGGCGCTCATTGCCAAAGTGCTACGGTTTAACATAACGGCTCGCCTCGCTACACGAGGCTCGTCTGCAATGAGCGCCTGCGGCGCTCATTGTCAAAGTGCTATGAATTAACGGCTCGCCTCGCTGTGTGGCGCTCATCGCTAAGTCGTACGCACTACGCAACACAGCGTGACAATGAATCGTAGTTAGACAATTGAAAAATGTGATTGTATGTATGTTAGGGGTATGTATTTTACATAGATAGGATGTATTGTATATTAGATAGATTGGGGGATGTATTTTAGATAGATAGGATTGATTGTATGTTACATAGATAGGGGGTATTGTATTGTATTTGATTTTATTTGGATTGTATGTATTCTATGTGTATTTCCTTTTCAGGTGTGTCATTTTTTTTCTGTACTGGGGGGGAGGGGTTGTAATGTCTTTTTTTATTCTCTGTAATGTTCCTTTTTTTCTTTTTTGTGACTTAGGTTTTTTTATTTTCTGTAATGCAGATTTTTAAATTTTTGTGATTTAGGTCTCTTTATTTTATGTATAGTACATTTTTTAATTTTGGTGACTTTAGTTTTTTTTTCTTTTTGTAATTACAGTGGTGGGGGGGTTATTAGGGATTAGGTAGTGTAGGTAGGTAGTGTAGGTGTTAATAGGTTAGTGTAAAGGGCGATTAGTTTACATTTAATGGTTTATTGGGGGGCTATAGTGCAGTGTAGTGTTTATACTTAGTGTCATGAGGGTACAGGAGAACCATCATAGCACTTACGGGGTAATGTTAGGCTTCTAACTGTCCCATGAGGGTCTTTATTACCCTTATGGGACTAATGCAGTTAAATAGAGGCTTATGAGGGTCTCTATAGACCCCCAGAAGAGACTGGGTTAAAATGGTGTAGTGCTTACACTTTCGGTCATGAGGGTCCTGGATGACCCTCATGGCACTTATAGTGTTATTACATTACACACTTATAGTGTTATTAGTTTGTTCTAGAGGTCTATATAGTTGAGGCACACAGTACACTCACATTGTGTGGCAAACAGCATTTTAACAAGTTTTCGGCACTCATTGCAAGCCACACGATGAGCTCCAAAGGCGCTCAGCGTGAGGCTTGCAATGAGCGCCAAAGGATCTCGGAACACCAACAAAATGAATGTCTCAACCAAACACCATTACCTGCCCTACAATCTTATTGACGTCATTTTTTGACGGGCAGGTCGCTAGTAATGTAATATTAACTAACAATTTATAATTGATGTACCTTAATATATATGTTACAATTGTTATACCAACTTGTTATTAAAATATACTGTATAATTATTTTTAATTCTTTTTAAATAAATATATTCTCACATAATACAGTTCTGTTTATTTCATGAGGCCAATGCTCTTAATATATCATGTAATAAGAATTCAGAAATTAGTCAAAATTGGCAAATATGTGAAACATGTAAATTATTAATTAATATTAATAAAGGTTATTGATGTTGTTAATATCACCATATAAATTGCCAAAACCCACAACATATTATTATGGAAGCACATGCTTGAGATTTTATATCCGATATCTTATGAGGTAAATTGTTGTTATATTTACTAGAATTATGCTTAGTGAATTTTTTTTCTGTTTTGTTTGGGTTAAGGTGTAGAAAAGCAATCTTTATACAAATACACTGATTTGTTTTCTCACTTTATTTTTGTAACTGATAACCATGAGTCAGTCCAGTGGCAACCTCACTCAGTGTACATCCTGCCAAATGTATGCACTACTGGAACAGATGATCCAGGGTCCATACCTCTGTGGCAGGTGTGAGCATATTGCCTCTCCGGAAGCTCAAATTGAAGAACTAGAGAGGAGAATTGCCACACTTCATGATATTGTCACACTGGAAAGGGAGTTGGTGCTCACAGAGCACAGTTTAGCTGGACCTAGCATGGAGGGAGGAGCTGGGGCTAGTGAGGATGTCCAGGGAGGTAGCTGGGTTACAGTTAGAAGGGGAATCAGGGGGAACAGGAGGAGGCAGGCCAGTTCTGAGTTGGCAAACACCAACAGATTTGCCAGATTAAGTGAAACTGTTGGGGATGTCCATTCAGGAATGGCAATGCCAGATAGAGCTGTTCCCTCTAACAGCCGGGAGAACAGTTCTACTGGAGGATAGGGAGGGCAGTATAGGCAGAGCAACAGACAGGTTTTGGTGGTAGGGGACTCTATTATTAGTAAGGTAGACAGGGTGATTTGTCACCCAGATCCCAGCAATGGAACAGTTTGCTGTCTCCCGGGTGCTCGGGGTCGGCATGTTGTGGATCGGGTGGATAAATTATTGGGAGAGGCTGGTAATGAACCGGCGGTCTTGGTACACATTGGTACCAATGACAAAGTTAGTGGAAGATGGAGTGTCCTAAAGAATGATTTTAGAGAACTAGGGAATAAGCTTAAAGCAAGGACCTCCAAGGTAGTATTTTCTGAGATATTACCAGTGCCATGTGCTAGCCCAGGGCAGAAGGAGCTTAGGGAGGTTAATACGTGGCCAAAAAAGTGGTGCAGTGCAGAGGGTTTTGGTTTTTTAGAGCACTGGGTGGACTTCTCACTTGGGTACAATCTCTACAGTAGGGATGGATTGCACCTTAATGACGAGGGAGCTTTTGTGCTAGGGGATAGGATAGTAGAACGGCTGGGGGAGTTTTTAAACTTGTAGGTGGGGGGGAGGGACTATATAGAAGTATTGGGGTAAAAAGGGTAGAGAGGGAAAGGGATGAATTAGTTACCCATGGGGGAGGAGAAGGGGAGGGTTATAATAGACAGTAGGGAGGTATTAATAGGTGGCAAGCACTTCACAACGGCAGAGCCATAGCAACATAAAGTGTATGCTTGCTAATGCAAGAAGTTTGTCTGGGAAAATGGACGAGCTAGAATTATTAGCAGTACAAGAAAAATGGGGCTTAATGGGCATTACTGAAACATGGTGGGATGAATCTCATGACTGGACTGTTAATCTGGATGGTTATAACATATTTAGGAAAGATAGAGGAAATGGTAAAAGAGGAGGAGGGATCTGTCTGCATGTTAAGCCTGAATTTAAGCCTATAGTCAGAGAAGATATTTATGCTGGAACTAACGGCAACATTGAATCTTTGTGGGTTAAGCTAAATAGTGGAGGAGCTAATTCTAAACGCATATTGGTGGGAGTATGCTATAAACCCCCAAATACATTTGAAAATGAGGAAATATAGTTATTGTTACTGATTGGAAATGCAGCTAAGCACAGGCAAGTTCTAATAATGGGAGACTTTAATTACCCTGAAATAAACTGGATAAATGAGACCAGCAGCTCAGCTAAGGGGAGCAGGTTCTTGAGTACACTCAGGGATCATTATCTGGCCCAGGTAATACAAGAACCTACTAGAAATGGAGCCATCTTGGATTCAGTCATTACAAGTAAAACTGATATAATACCAAATGTTAAAATAGGGGAACCCTCGGGGAACAGTGATCACAACACAGTCTCATATGAGATTGAATACAAAAAACTGAGTTGTAAATTTTAAAAGGGATAACTCTAAATTTTAAAAGGGATAACTTTAATGGGCTAAGGGCAGCAATACTACATATAGACTGGGACAAAGAACTTACAGGTACAAAAATACTAAAAATAAATGGACAACATTCAAATCCTTACTAAATAAGCATACTCATCGGCATGTACCATGTGGAAATAAAATAAATGGGAGTAAATCACATCCCATGTGGCTTAACAATGACTTTGTTGAGGAAAAAGAAACATGCATTTAAATTATACAAGAAGGAGGAAACAGAGGCAGCTTTATGTAACTATAAGGAAATCAACATGGCTTGCAAAAGGGCTATTAGACTGGCTCAAATAGAAAATGAGAAGTCAAATGCAAAGGAAAGTAAGACTAACCCTAAAATATTTTGTTAAATATATTAATAGAAAGAAGGCGAGGAAGGAAGCTATAGGAACATTACAATGGGACACAGGCCGTCTGATAATTAGTGACCAGGAAAAGGCAGATGAGCTAAATAGGTTCTTTTCTTCGGTATACACAAGGGAGGTACCAGTGGTTAGGACACTGCAACATAATGGGGCTACACTAACATCACTAAATAATTGGTTAATGCAGGAAGAAATCCAAAAGAGATTGGAGAAAATAAATGTTAATAAAGCCCCAGGTCCTGATGGAATACATCCAAGGGTACTGAGTTCTGTAATAGCCAAACCATTATATCTAATCTTTCAAGACTCACTCACTACAGGGTCTCTACCAGATGACTGGAGAAAAGCAGAGGTGATACCTATATTTAAGAAGGGAGCAAGAGCAAATCCGGGGGATTATAGACCAGTGAGCCTCGCATCTGTAGTTGGGAAGCTTTCAAATCACGTATATAGTTGTGAGCGTACGAATTGTTGCTAACGCTGCGGGCTCGCTGTGGACTGCGGCTCGCGTATGAACGTGTGTCGTATGTTGTTTGCGAGTGTCGTAATGTGTGTGTCGTGGTGTTTGGGTTGCGACGTGAATTTTACGAGGGTCGCAGTTGCTGGCCTTCGGTGCTCCATGCCAGCAACTGCGACCCTCGTAAAATTCACGTCGCAACCCAAACACCACGACACACACATTACGACACTCGCAAACAACATACGACACACGTTAACAACACGACACACACATAACGACACTCGCAAAAAACATACGACACACGTTCACACACACTACGGCCTCGCAACACTCGGACGCAACTCGCGAACATTCCAAAAGGCGCTCCTTGCCAGCAACTGAGGACCCTCGCAAAGATAAAGAGGGCATTCAACGTTATCCTAGATAACTAGCGAAGGAATATTGATCCAGGGAGATATTTGATCGCCAGTTTCTGGGGTCAGGAAGGAATTTTGCTTTTTTTCCCCTTATGAGACAATTGGCATAGTTTCTTTTTTTTTTTTTTTTTTTTTATTAAATTCATCATAAAAGTTTGGTACAAAAGGTTACATACTGAAATATCATTGACAAATCTATTACAACCACAAAACATTACATTAAACAAATTTACCATTCATACTTATTCATTCCTCATTCAACCCTTAAAGAATTTGAATATTAATTAGTTGTTCCCTGTTTTTGGTCCCAGGATTTCCATTTTAATGGATCAACAATAATTAGGCCTCTTTGTGCATAATTTTTCTCCAATTCTCGAGTATGCTTTATTTTCCAAACGATGTCGGCAAAGAGTGGAGCAGTCTTCTCTTTCCAGTTAGTAATTATTATTTTTTTTTGGTATTGAGAAAGTCAAGATAGCAAAAGCTTTTTTCTCATTGATGACATCGCTCGGGAAAATATGTAGCAAGCTGCATTCTCCCGTAAACGGGAGTTGAATTTCAACAATCTTAAACAAAAATTCATAACAACTTTTCCAAAAGGAATTTAATTTGGGGCATTCCCATAAAATATGCAATAAATGGGCAGAGTTACCACATTCCCTCCAGCACATTCTGTCCGACGGGGAGTGGGAAATCTGCAAACTTTTGACAGGTGTAATATACCAATTATTAATTATTTAAAAAAACGTTTCTCTATATGATGTTTGTTTAATAAATCTATTTGTCAATTTAAAAGCTGTTTCCCAGTCTTTTGCTTCTATTACTAAATTTAGGTTCAACTCCCATTGATTCATACCCTTAGTTTTAGACTGCTGTCCAAAGGATCTTGTGATGTTAAAACATTTGGATATCAAATGTTTTTTTTCTGATTTAAGAAGGATTTTTTCTATAGGGTTTAACTCTTTACCAATTTGTGAGCCTATGTTGAGTTCGCCACATGCGGCTCTATAAGCTTCATACGTTAGCCATCCTTCTGCTGCGATGTTAAACTTATTTTTAATTTGTTCAAAGGATGCTATTGACCCTTCAACCAAAGTGTCTCTAACGCATACTAGCCCCTTACTATTCCAATCTTTGATAATGCCTGCCATATTTAAATGCAAAAGTTGATTTCACTGGAGTAATTAAACTGCCTTTGGGGATCAGTTTATTTTTTTTGTTGATTTGTCTCCAATTTTTTTTAATTTCTTTTACAACAGATGATCCTATCGCAAGATCCTTGTAAGAGGGTTTTTCCCCAAAAACTAAAGCTGATAGATGACAATTTGGGGTTAGAGCTTTTTCTATATGCATCCATGGGAGTTTATCTGCTGTTTCCAGCCATTTTAAAGCCTGTACTATACAGTTGGCTTCCTGATAGGGTTGCAGTAAAGGGTAGGAAATTCCTCCCTTTAAGAAACTCCTTCCCATAGTTGTTTTTTTCAGCCTTATATGTTTAGAGCGGTGTATAAAAAAATCAATTGCGTATTGCAGTTTCTTAAAAGGGATGCATCTTAAAATATAATTGACTCTTGGGAGTAGAGTAATTTTTACCACAGCAATTCTGCCGGAAAAGGAAAATCTATCTCTTCTCCAGTTTCCTATAATATTTTGGAACTTGAAATATAAGTCCTTATAATTCCTATCCACCATTTCCTGTAAATTTCCCAAAAAGGTAATTCCTAGATGTTTAAATTATTTGGAGTTCCAATCAAAGGGGTAAATAGCATTCAATTGGGATAACAAACTTGCTGAAAAATAAAAAAAAAGTGTTTCTGATTTCTTATTATTCAACTTATAATAAGAGATTTTACTATAAATTTGTATTACATTTTACAGATGATAAAGTGATGCTCCAGGGTGGGTGAGTGATAAAACAACATCATCTGCATATAAACTAATTTTATACTCACTCTCTCCCACCCTGATCCCATGAATTTGTGGGCATGATCTAATAGCTTCCGCCAATGGTTCTATCATCAACGCGAACAAGGTGGGAGAGAGGGGACAACCCTGTCTAGTGCCATTTGATATTCCAAAGGGACTTGCCCTACATCCCAGACCTGTTACTTCTGCTGAGGGAAATTTATACAGGGCCCCCACCGCCAGGGCCCCGAATTCCCCAAACCCAAATTTAGACAGCGTTAATCGCATGTATTCCCACCCTACTCTGTCGAAAGCTTTCTCAGCGTCTAAAGACAAGAATAGGGTGGGGGTACCTTTGGCCCTCGCGGCTTTACCCAGATTCATAAGCTTCCTAATGTTCTCTAATCCTTGCCTACCGGTTATAAATCCCATTTGTTCTATTGCAATTAATTTCTCTATAAACTTCTGAATTCTGAGAGCCAGAATCTTCGCTTACAGTTTAGTATCTGCATTTAGCAGTGAAATGGGTCTGTAATTAGCGCAAGACTGGGGGTCTAGGTTGGCCTTAGGGATCATTATCAATGCTACTTTTGTCATTTCCCCTGGCATAATTCCTGTTGTCTTAATTTCATTGAGCATTTCTGTTAGATGAGGACTCAAAATTTTTAAATGTTTTATAAAAGAGATTGGTATATCCATCTGGCCCTGGCATGGTATAGGGTTTCAGTTGTTTGATTACTAGAAGAACTTCCTGAATTGTAATTGGATTATTCAATTCTGCTCGGTCGTCTTCTAATAAATTAGGTAATTGGATACCATCCAAAAATGATTGTATTTCATCTACTGATGGTTTACAGAAAGTAGCATCTTTTTCCAGATTGTACAGGTCCTGGTAATAGTTGAAAAAGACTTGACCAATTTCTTAGGGAGAGTAAATATATCTTCCTTTATCTTTTAGAACTACTATTCTTTTCTTTTCTTTTTTCATTTTCGCTTGAGTGGCCAGTAGTTTACTATTTCTGTTATTTTGATGATGATATATCTGTTGGTAATGCCATATTGCGCTATCTGACCTTTGCTGGTTGATCTTATTCATTCTATTTCGTATTAATTTGATCTCCGCCATAGTCTGCTGTTGCGGGTCCACAAAAAATTTAGATTCCAATTTGTTTAAATCTATATATAGTTTTTTTAATGGGGCTCCTCTCTGTCTTATCAACTGAGCTTTAAGTTTAATAATCAAACCTCTTGTGAAAGCTTTTTGTGCATTCCAAATCGTGCAATAAGGAGGGACAGTGTGAGTATTTAAATAAAAAAATTGGGAAATTTCTTTACTTAGAAATTCTTTATTTTTTTCCATTTTTATTATAGTGTCGTCTAAGCTCCATTGTGGTCTATCTAATTTTACTTTATTTATTTCAACCATTATTGTGGTATAGGCGTGATCCGATATAACATACCTATTTCCGTGTGAGAGATCTTATCAATTATTTGAGAGTTTACTAATATTAAATCAATTCATGAGTACATATTGTGTGGGTTTGAATAAAAATAAAATTCTTTTTGATTTTGGTGTTGAACTCGCCAGGCGTCGAATAAGTTGTTATTAATAATCCATTCTGTAAATGCTTGAGCAACTTTACTCACTCTTTTTAAGTTTTTGTCCACCAGTTTTTTAGACCTGTCCAAATTTATGTTTGAGACCATATTGAAATCCCCTGCCATAATAAGTGGGCCCTGTACAAACTTCTTGATTAAATTACCTATTTGTTTTAGAAATTTCACTTGCTTCTCATTAGGGGCGTAAATATTAATCAATGTAATTTTCTGATTATTGATCTGGCCATTCCATAAAATGTAGCGTCCGTCTGGATCTATAATTAAAATTACTTCGACTATTTCTAAGTCGTTAGAGAAAAAAATTGATACACCTCTCTTTTTTTTTACACATGTTGAATGGTATCTAAAATCAAAGCAACCTTCCGCAAAACCCAGTATTTTAGCTTTCCCCCAATGTGTTTCCTGGAGAAATATCAAATCTGCTTTGTCTTTTTTACAATGTCTGTAAACAGTTTTCCTTTTGCTGGGTGAGTTTAAGCCCTTAACATTCCAACTTAATACTTTTAAAGACATTTACATTGGGAGAATTCTTTAACTATACTATTCTTTGCCAAACAATTGGCTGGAGATGCTTTCTTTGCTATAAATTTGTTAACCAAGGATCCAAAACCTTTCTTACTAACATTCATACATACATTCATACTGTTAGAACAGATGAGGCTGTAATGCAGCCTTTCCTCACTTCTGTTCAGCAGGGATTTAGCCGTTGTTCAGAAATGGTTAGCGGTACAATGTGGAGATGGCAGTGACCTTTGCCTGAATTTTTAGCACTTTATTTAACACTATATTTCTACCTCTCGTTTCTAGTACCTATTGATTGTTAAACAGTGTCGTTTCTAACAATTTATTATTTTCAGATGGGATGTACATCTATTAATATGTTAGAAATTTACTTAAAATATCTGTGCAAAGCGTGATTATAACTTCATTTAGCTTACTGCTCGTTGGTTGTTTACTACAAGTCTAAAGAAGAAAGAAAAAAAGAGAAAAACTTAAATTATCATATGTCTAGTGTCTCTTGTGATTCCTTTATATTGTTACCTGCTATTTCTTGCTTAGTGTATTTTAATACTATTTGCTATATTTCCTCTGTGCCAACTATTTGTGCAAAATCTGTCCTATCTCTCGTTTCCCCCTTTCCTTCTTCCCTTTTTCCATCCTTTCTTCCTTTCCCATCCTCTTTCCCCATTTTTCCCCTTTCTTTCCTTTTTCTTCCCTTCCTTTTCCCTAAAAGTAAGCTATAAGTGTTTAATTTGAACTGGTCTGCCTATTAATGTTGTCATTTCTTAAGCTATTTCCAGTAGGGATTAATTTGAACAGACCCTGACTTTTTTAAACAATCTATACAGTAATCAGCACAGATAAACGTATGAGGTAGTGCCCAGCTGTTTCTGTCTGTTCATCGGAATTAATTTCTTCTTCTGCCACTCTGGTGTTGGAACTTTCAGTTTAGTCGAAGACTCTTTCGAATCTTGTGGATTAGACTTTAAATTACTCAAAAAGGTTTCTCCCTCTGCAATAGAATTAATCTTGTGCCAGGAGGATCCCTGTAGAACCAGTAAACCTGATGGAAAAGTCAATTTATAAATGAGATTAACCTTCCTTAATACTTGCGTTATGGAGTTGAATTCCTTTCTACTGCTGATTGTCGCTTTTGAAAAATCTGAAAATATTTGTATATTTTCATATGGAGATTTAAATATCTTCTTTGTATAACTTGCTTTAGAGATTGCTTCCTTTGTAGGTAAATGGTGGATTTTAACTATCACATCTCTAGAGCTTTTATTTTGTAGGTGTACTGGGAGAGGTATTCGGTGAACTGTATCAAACTTCTGGTCCAGTTTTGAAAAGGTGGGGGTAATATTGGTAAACAGTTCATTAAGATATTTTGAAAGATCTTCTTTTTTATGGCTTCTGGAATTCCTCTTATACAGAGATTATTTTTCCGTGATTTGTCTTCCATCCTATTTAGTTGATCATTCAAAGTTGTAATTTGAGTAGACATTTTTGAAGATTGCTCCAATAGCATATTATGATCCATAATTAATTTGTCAAATTTGACTTCCAAGACGGCAGATCTTTTGTTCACCTCCTCTATTGATTTGGCATTTTCCATGATTTGAACCTTAATCTCTGCCAGGAATTCTGCTTGAAAGTTCTTCAAGATCTCTTTCATTTTATCTGTGGTAAGCAGGTTCTCCTCTTGATACTCAGATTCTCTACTTGGTGAATTTGCAGAGGGAAGAGCAATACTTAGGTCTAACACTTCTTTCAGGTTTTTTTTTTAACTATATTTGTAGAGCTTTTGGGGGTAAAAAAGGAAGATGACTCTGAAGTCGGACTTTTCCGCACTTTAGCTTTGTTTTTCGTAGCCATCTTTGTTTTACGTTTGTGGTCCACTGGTTTCCCTTTTTTCTCCTTTCCCTTCCCCCCCCCCCTTTCTTTCCCTCTGTCTCTCCTTGCTTTTGGCAGTTTATTTACTGACCAATACAAGTGATTTTATTATCAGTGTAAGCAGTCTTTGAGATTAGTCCTTTTTAAAGACTTTGGGGTTATTAATTTCTTGAGTTATAATGTTGTATGTTACAGTATAACCTTCTGCACCCCTCTGCCAATATTACTTTATTTAATGCCTTTGTGGTGTTTGTAAACCGTTATCCAGATCACAGTGCGTATAATATTGCTAATGCCAGATTAGATTCCCCCTGTAGGCAAAATAGAAAGTAAAGTTTTACTTAACTTTCTTGAAGCTTGTCTCATTCATCCCACGGGTCTTGAAGCTGATTCAGCGCTAACAGCGGGGTCTGTAAGCTAGTTTTCCTGTGCTTGTGCCGCCGGAATCTGTGATCCTGGGACTGTACAAATTCTTATGAAGTTACAGCCTTCCACAGTAGCTTAGGCAACTCTACAGTCCATTATTATGGTAAAGGTAAAGGTAAGCTTTCCTCTTTTCTTTCCTTCTTTTCTAACAATACCGCTGGGTGCTTTCGGGGTACTACGCTGTGCGGGTGTTACTCGGCACGCCCAACCTCTTGCCCCTTTACCAATTATGCTGAATCCCTCCTGGATATGGACGCGCCTTATGGCTTTGGGTCTTTACATCTGAAAGGGCAGTCCGTATTTTATTGCTCACTTCCAAGCGCCGACGGGGGGTCCATTTCCCTCGCTCTCTGGGTTACCCTTGTAAATTTCAGGCATTACAGGGGACTGTACGGTCACTTCCAGCTCGGCACATCCCGTCAGTGATAGATCACAAACGCCATCTCCACCCGCTCACTGCCGACCTTCGCGGCTAAAATACCATTTCCGGTCACTCCCCCCCAATTGGCATAGTTTCAATGTTTTTTTTTCCTCTGGATCAATTAACAGTTAATAACAAATAGTCCACTTATTAAAAAGATCAAGATAGATCTAAAAAGGTTGAACTTGATGGACTAACTCTTTATTCATCCTCAATTTCCCTAGCTCTCTAAGTTACCCTTGTAAATTTCAGGCATTACAGGGGACTGTACGGTCACATGCAATTGCGATTTGGCCAATCGAATACGGCTCTAAATAAGCACATAGCATATTTTTTTTTAAAGAAGTTTTTAGTTAGTGAAAACCTAGCTTTTGGATAGATGTTTACTAACTAAAAACTTCTTTAAAAAGTATATTTTATGTGCTTATTTAGCACCCTATTCAATTGGCCAAATTGCAATTGAATGAGGCCCCATGTTTTTTATTCATTTCATTTACTTGATTGTATTTTCAAGCATCCTTTGGTTCTATTTTTTGTTTTGGTATACTTATTTCCCCAGGTTGCTCTATATTTTTTTCTCTATTTTTTCATCTAAGTTGGATTTTAGTTTTCCATTGTTTGGGTAATTTTTATTTGGCACTCATGATTCTGTGTTTTTACGATAAAGGTTATCATTAAAATCCATCCAATTTTTTTCTGTATGCAAAATCTATTAAATTTGTGGTGTTTTCTAACCGTAATATCTTTTTCTAATTTAAATATCTTATTTTCTAGCTCTGTTTTTATTTTTGTGTATTTCTTTTCTTCCAGAGTGTTAGTAAGTTCTTGATTAATTTTGTTTATTTATTTTCTGGTTTCTATTAGGTTGTCCAATATAGCATCCCAAGTAAACATTCATTTTGCGTCTGCAGGTATAAATTAGGAATTTTTTTTAATTCTTAAACCCCTAGGTATTATTTTTGTCTCTAAATATTTCTCTATTGTAGTTAGGTCCCACCAATCTTTTAACTCTATAATTAACAGTTTTTCCAATCTTTCTTCCAATAATTAGCATTATTAATTTGGTTAAATGTTCTATTGAAAATCATTTTTGTGCTAATGTATTTCTATATTGGAACATATGTTCAGTATCCATAGCTGCAGCTATAATAAAAGGTATCTATCAGTAGAAAAATAAGTTAATTGTGTATCTAGCTACGCTTCTGGATTAAAAAGCAGGAACGTTTTGTAACACACTTTTATACAATTAAATGAAAAATAAGAAATTATAAAAAGTAATTGTGTTATGTATCAAATACAATATTCTTAAAACAAGCAGCCTGATCTAATTTTTCAGATCCCATTGAAATATTTTTCTATGTTTTTATATTGTGTCTTTAGATCCTTTGTGCTTATCTTCAGTTTCTTCTTCCTTAGTGCTGACGAATAGACAAGGAGAAAAGAGGCTCCTCGAAGGTAGCAGGTTTTGCAAAATGAGGAAAATTCTTTAAAAAGTAGGTAATCTCCTTACATTTATGTCAGGTTATTCAGGCCCTCAGATGTTTTCACTGCTCTTTTTGTGCAGGGTTATGTGTGTAGTCAGCTTTATGCATGCAGTCATCAGGGAGAGAAAGGTATGGTAAATAAAGTTTTAATACAAAGTAAAAAAATAATATAAAAAGCTTACATTAGGCTTAGTAATGTCCACAAATGGAAGATAACTTCCTTCAGTCCTCTGTGTCTGTATCTCCACAGGTCAGTACTCCACATGCTGTGGTTCTGTTTCCTGTTTTGGGTGTCACAGGTGGAACTGTTTAATCACTTAACCTGTTTCCAACTTGTGCTTCATCTAGAGTTGGTGGTTGTTTTGATCTGTTCTTCGATTTAAGTCATTATCTTAATTGACTTGATAATGCTCAGCATTTACAATTGACTTCTTAACTAGCACATAAATAATACAAATTTAAATTTTTACACCATAGTACACTTAAAACAAATATACACCTTTTATAAAATTACAAAATACACTTAAAACATTATGGGCCCTATTAAATTCTCCCTCGTAGTTCTCTCGGTGCTCGCAAAAGGCAGTTTTCCTGCTGTTTGCGAGAACCGAATCTCTCGCAGCCTGCTTTACGATATGACTGCGAGAAAATGGCCGAGAATAGGCTCCGAGAGAGCTACGTAGCCTTAAATCTATGCACGAGTCTCGCATATCGTAAGAATCCCTACGTGGACAAAAAGTCCACGCAAGGGATCCGAAAGCCTCTACGTGCTGCCTCGGAACAGCCCGAGACAGCAGTGTGAGGCTCCCCCCTGCACCCTATACACATCCCCATGCTGCAGGGGTCTCTATCGGGACCCCTGCAGCACCCCCACATTAACCCCTTGCAGCGGGGGTCCCCGATCTGCATAGATCAGGCCCCCCGCTGCATTTAAAACTTTTAAATTCCCCGCCGCGGCTCCTTAAAGGGACCGCGGCACACTATTACCCAATCCCGGCCGCGGCACTTAAAATTAACCCCCCTCTATGCTGGGGGTCCCCATCGGGACCCCCGAAGTGTCCCCACATAAACCCATTGCAGGGGGGGGCCCCGATCTGCATAGATCAGGCCCCCCGCTGCATTTAAAACTTTTAAATTCCCCGCCGCGGCTCCTTAAAGGGACCGCGGCACACTATTACCCAATCCCGGCCGCGGCACTTAAAATTAACCCCCCTCTATGCTGGGGGTCCCCATCGGGACCCCCGAAGTGTCCCCACATAAACCCCCTGCAGCGGGGGGCCCCGATCGGCACCGATCGTGACCCTGCTGCAATTCAATTTTAAATTTCCCGCCTCGCGGGTCCTCAAAGGACCGTAAAGGTCCTGAAAGGACTCGCACTAAAAATATTAACCCCAGGCAACTATAATTACCCCATTAACTCATGGTGGTCAATCCAGACCACCATAAGGCTCTATTTAACCCATTAACTCATGGTGGTCAATCCAGACCACCATAAGGCTCTAATTAACCCATTAACTCATGGTGGTCAATCCAGACCACCATAAGGCTCTATTTAACCCATTAACTCATGGTGGTCAATCCAGACCACCATAAGGCTCTAATTAACCCATTAACTCATGGTGGTCTATACAGACCACCATAAGGCCTAAATTAACCCATTAACTCATGATGGTCAATCCAGACCACCATAAGGCTCTAATTAACCCATTAACTCATGGTGGTCAATCCAGACCACCATAAGGCTCTAATTAACCCATTAACTCATGGTGGTCTATACAGACCACCATAAGGCCTAAATTAACCCATTAACTCATGATGGTCAATCCAGACCACCATAAGGCTCTAATTAACCCATTAACTCATGGTGGTCAATCCAGACCACCATAAGGCTCTAATTAACCCATTAACTCATGGTGGTCTATACAGACCACCATAAGGCCTAAATTAACCCATTAACTCATGATGGTCAATCCAGACCACCATAAGGCTCTAATTAACCCATTAACTCATGGTGGTCAATCCAGACCACCATAAGGCTCTAATTAACCCATTAACTCATGGTGGTCAATCCAGACCACCATAAGGCTCTAATTAACCCATTAACTCATGGTGGTCAATCCAGACCACCATAAGGCTCTAATTAACCCATTAACTCATGGTGGTCTATACAGACCACCATAAGGCCTAAATTAACCCATTAACTCATGATGGTCAATCCAGACCACCATAAGGCTCTAATTAACCCATTAACTCATGGTGGTCAATCCAGACCACCATAAGGCTCTAATTAACCCATTAACTCATGGTGGTCTGTATAGACCACCATAAGGCCTAAATTAACCCATTAACTCATGATGGTCAATCCAGACCACCATAAGGCTCTAATTAACCCATTAACTCATGGTGGTCAATCCAGACCACCATAAGGCTCTAATTAACCCATTAACTCATGGTGGTCAATCCAGACCACCATAAGGCTCTATTTAACCCATTAACTCATGGTGGTCAATCCAGACCACCATAAGGCTCTAATTAACCCATTAACTCATGGTGGTCTATACAGACCACCATAAGGCCTAAATTAACCCATTAACTCATGATGGTCAATCCAGACCACCATAAGGCTCTAATTAACCCATTAACTCATGGTGGTCTATACAGACCACCATAAGGCCTAAATTAACCCATTAACTCATGATGGTCAATCCAGACCACCATAAGGCTCTAATTAACCCATTAACTCATGGTGGTCTATACAGACCACCATAAGGCCTAAATTAACCCATTAACTCATGATGGTCAATCCAGACCACCATAAGGCTCTAATTAACCCATTAACTCATGGTGGTCAATCCAGACCACCATAAGGCTCTATTTAACCCATTAACTCATGGTGGTCAATCCAGACCACCATAAGGCTCTAATTAACCCATTAACTCATGGTGGTCTATACAGATCACCATAAGGCCTAAATTAACCCATTAACTCATGATGGTCAATCCAGACCACCATAAGGCTCTAATTAACCCATTAACTCATGGTGGTCTATACAGACCACCATAAGGCCTAAATTAACCCATTAACTCATGATGGTCAATCCAGACCACCATAAGGCTCTAATTAACCCATTAACTCATGGTGGTCTATACAGACCACCATAAGGCCTAAATTAACCCATTAACTCATGATGGTCAATCCAGACCACCATAAGGCTCTATTTAACCCCATCAGTCCCATAAGGGTATATTATTACCATTATGGGCCTGTTACAACCCAACATTAACCACATAAGTGCCATGATGGTCCTCAAGGACCATCATGACACTAACTACAAACACTACACTATAACCCCCAATAAACCATTTAATCTAAACTAACCCCCCTCTACACTAATCTATTAACACTTACACTACCTACCTACACTACCTACCCCCTAATAAACCTTCCCACCACTCTAATTACAAAAAATAAAAAACCTACAGCACAGAAAACAAAAAACCTACAGTACAAAAAACAAAAAAACCTACAGTACAGAAAACAAAAAACAATTACAACCCCACCCCCCACTACAGAAAACAAAAAAATACATTACAACCCCACCCCCCACTACAGAAAATAAAAAAATTACACACCTGAAAAGGAAAGACAGATAAACACAATACAATACATACATATAATACATTACATACATTACATACAATACATGACATTACATATAATATATTAAATATAATATATTACATATAATATATTACATATAATACATTACATACATTACATACAATACATGACATTACATACATTACATATAATATATTAAATATAATATATTACATATAATATATTACATATAATATATTACATATAGTCCTAATCAAATACCCCCTATCTATCTAACATACAATCTATTTAATTTAAAATAAATCCTAACTATATCAAATACATCCCCCTATCTATCTAATATACAAAAAATCCTAACTACATACACAGACCATTATTCTAAAGTAAAATAAAATAATTACAGTCCTAACTACATACACAGACCCTAATTCTAAGCTAAAATCAATAAATTAAGACCACTTACCTTTAAGATGTTGCTTCAGATCACTAACCTATGGGTCAAACAAAAAATAAAAATTAGTACAAAACATTAACATCAAATAAATAAACATTCTATACATTCTAAATATTCAACTCACCTTTACAGCATGTCCAGTCACTGTTTAGCTCTTCCGGCGCGGCCCTGTTAAAAAAAAAACACAATACATGAATACATGAATACAATATATAAACAATAAATAAAATACACAAATAAACATCTAAATATACATTTCACTTACCTACCCGCGATGTCCCCGGCCTTCTCTCCTTCAGCCCCGGCTGGGCCGCGGAACCATTCGCGCTCTAAAAAAAAAAAAGAAAAAAAACTAACGGAGGTCTGCACTGGCAGACCTCCCCGACACTACTGAACCTCCCGGAGTCGTTTCCGGGAGGAAATTGGCATTGGCGGCTTGTGATTGGCTGAAAAAGCTGTCTATCAATTTCAGCCAATCAAAAGTCGTCAATGTGTGAGCCAATCAGGATGGGATACACCCCAATATCCCACCCTGATTGGCTTAAACACTTGTCTATCTTTCTGGGAACCAATCACAACGCTCAGATGCCTTCAGCCAATCACTATGGGATACACCCCCACGGAGTGATTGGTAGAAGACATCTGCGCATCCTGATTGGCTCCTACATTGACGACTTTTGATTGGCTGACAGCTTTTTCAGCCAATCACAAGCCGACAATGCCAATTTCCTCCCGGAAACGACTCCGGGAGGTTCAGTAGCGTCGGGGAGGTCTGCCAGTGCAGACCTCCGTTAGTTTTTTTTTTTTTTTTTTTTAGAGCGCGGATGGTTCCGCGGCCCAGCCGGGGCTGAAGGAGAGAAGGCCGGGGACATCGCGGGGAGGTAAGTTCAATGTATATTTAGATGTTTATTTGTGTATTTTATTTATTGTTTATATATTGTATTCATGTATTCATGTATTGTGTTTTTTTTTTTAACAGGGCCGCGCCGGAAGAGCTAAACAGTGACTGGACATGCTGTAAAGGTGAGTTGAATATTTAGAATGTATAGAATGTTTATTTATTTGATGTTAATGTTTTGTACTAATTTTTATTTTTTGTTTGACCCATAGGTTAGTGATCTGAAGCAACATCTTAAAGGTAAGTGGTCTTAATTTATTGATTTTAGCTTAGAATTAGGGTCTGTGTAGTTAGGACTGTAATTATTTTATTTTATTTTAGAATAAGGGTCTGTGTATGTAGTTAGGACTGTAATTATTTTATTTTATTTTAAAATTAGGGTCTGTGTATGTAGTTAGGATTTGTTGTATATTAGATAGATAGGGAGATGTATTTGATATAGTTAGGATTTTTTTTAAATTAAATAGATTGTATGTTAGATAGATAGGGGGTATTTGATTAGGACTATATGTAATATATTATATGTAATATATTATATGTAATATATTATATTTAATGTATGTAATGTCATGTATTGTATGTAATGTATGTAATGTATTATATGTAATATATTATATGTAATATATTATATGTAATGTCATGTATTGTATGTAATGTATGTAATGTATTATATGTATGTATTGTATTGTGTTTATCTGTCTTTCCTTTTCAGGTGTGTAATTTTTTTATTTTCTGTAGTGGGGGGTGGGGTTGTAATGTATTTTTTTGTTTTCTGTAGTGGGGGGTGGGGTTGTAATTGTTTTTTGTTTTTTGTACTGTAGGTTTTTTGTTTTCTGTGCTGTAGGTTTTTTATTTTTTGTAATTAGAGTGGTGGGAAGGTTTATTAGGGGGTAGGTAGTGTAGGTAGGTAGTGTAAGTGTTAATAGATTAGTGTAGAGGGGGGTTAGTTTAGATTAAATGGTTTATTGGGGGTTATAGTGTAGTGTTTGTAGTTAGTGTCATGATGGTCCTTGAGGACCATCATGGCACTTATGTGGTTAATGTTGGGTTGTAACAGGCCCATAATGGTAATAATATACCCTTATGGGACTGATGGGGTTAATTAGAGCCTTATGGTGGTCTGTATTGACCACCATGAGTTAATGGGTTAATTAGAGCCTTATGGTGGTCTGGATTGACCACCATGAGTTAATGGGTTAATTAGAGACTTATGGTGGTCTGTATTGACCACCATGAGTTAATGGGTTAATTAGAGCCTTATGGTGGTCTGGATTGACCACCATGAGTTAATGGGTTAATTAGAGCCTTATGGTGGTCTGTATTGACCACCATGAGTTAATGGGTTAATTTAGGCCTTATGGTGGTCTGGATTGACCATCATGAGTTAATGGGGTAATTATAGTTGCCTGGGGTTAATATTTTTAGTGCGAGTCCTTTCAGGACCTTTACGGTCCTTTGAGGACCCGTGAGGCGGGAAATTTAAAATTGAATTGCAGCAGGGTCACGATCGGTGCCGATCGGGGCCCCCCGCAGCAGGGGGTTTATATGGGAACACTTCGGGGGTCCCGATGGGGACCCCCAGCATAGAGGGGGGTTAATTTTAAGTGCCGCGGCCGGGATTGGGTAATAGTGTGCCGCGGTCCCTTTAAGGAGCCGCGGCGGGGAATTTAAAAGTTTTAAATGCAGCGGAGGGCCTGATCTATGCAGATCGGGGACCCCCCCTGCAATGGGTTTATGTGGGGACACTTCGGGGGTCCCGATGGGGACCCCCAGCATAGAGGGGGGTTAATTTTAAGTGCCGCGGCCGGGATTGAGTAATAGTGTGCCGCGGTCCCTTTAAGGAGCCGCGGCGGGGAATTTAAAAGTTTTAAATGCAGCGGGGGCCTGATCGGTGCCGATCGGGGACCCCCGCTGCAAGGGGTTAATGTGTGGGGGCTGCGGGGGTTCCTATGGACCCCTGCAGCAAGGTGTTCATGTGAGGACACTTCGGGGGTCCCGACAGGGACCCCCGCATTGAGGGGGGGTTCATTTTAGGTGCCTAGGGGGGGGTTTGGAGTACCCCCCACGGCAGGGCTTATGTGGGGGACTGCCGCGGAGGTCCCTTTTAGGACCCCCGCAGCACTTGATGAGGAGTGGGAGCCTGCGATATCATCTCGCAGGCTGTCACTCCTCATGTACATTTACGCAGTGTAGATACGTACGGGCCTGCTGCGTAGCTCATACGTTGCTCGCAGCAGGGCTAATTTAATAGCATTGTAAGTTAGAGAAACTTTGCAGTACGTAGGGCTTAAGTAGAAGCCTCTTATTTACGAGGCTGGAATTTAATGAGGCCCTATATGTGTAAAAATAGTTTCCTAACACTCATAATATAGCTATTTTAATAACTTAGTTTTTTGTGTGATTATATCTGCTTGGTGATTGAAACTGATAAATGGTATATTTTTCCTATATATATATATATATATATATATATATATATATATATATATATATATATATATATATATATATATATACTGTATATATGCCCACAAATATATTCCCAGTAAACAGAGAGAAATATTAATTATTATCTCTACAAAAATATATCACAGTAAACAGAGAGAGAGAAACATTACCTATTATCTCTACAAAAGGATATGAACAATATCCAGAGAAACACCTTAATAAGCCTTTCAACAATGTACAGTGAGATAGAGGGGGACAGCAGATACTTGCAGGTGCCACTCTCACCAAGATGTCTCAAGTCTAGCATTATTCCCTGCCTATGTCCTCTAAGTCTCCTGCATAAGGGGGAGACCTGACCCCAGTACCTGGAACTTATGAACCAGTGAGCCCCAAGGTTTTGTAATAGTTTAAAGGAATGTATGCCTATCCAGATTTTCTGTCACTTATGTGACAAATTAACATCGGTATAGAGATATTGAGCAGATGGAAAGATCAAAAGGATGAGTTGATAAGCCAGTCAGAATCCTATCCTGGAGGGGGTGATTAATAACTGTTACATCATTTGAGTGGCAGGCTCCCACATGGCCCAGGTAATGGACCCTTGTGAATGGAATAAGTTGTGTTTACCTAAGGATGGGAATTCACTGGATTGGCTACAGTATGACATAATTATGCTGTACTGTAATCAATAAAGTTGTGCTGAGTTTAGATACACATCAACACTGTGTGTATTTCATTCTGGTGTGAAAATGGAAAGGCTCTTCATAATTTTTCGATCCTGAGAATCTATTGGTCCTAATAAACGAGACTAAGATAAAGTTGTTTTTGGCTGTGCTGAACCTGCAATCCTGGCGCTCTATTACTGGTGATAGTGATCTGAATTGGTATGCTGGGTGCCAAATGCAGGGGTGTTCCTGTAGCAGAAGGCAGGAGGTTTTGGGGAGAATGTCGCCCTCCCTCTAGGTTGTGTCATAAATCACACCCCATGTGACTTAACAATAATTTAAAAATCAAGAGAAAGAGTAAAAAGCAGGCATTTAAATCATACAATATATAGCACACAGAGGCTGATTTATGGGAGTACAATTAATGTAACATAGCAACAAAAGCTTTTAAACTGGCTAAAATAGGAAATGAAAAGTCAGTTGCAAAGATAAGGTAACCTTTTTAAAATATATTATTGGTAATAAGGCTAAGAAGAACTATAGGAACATTACAATGTGAAACAGGCTGACTGACAACGAAAAGCCAGATTATCTAAATAAGTTACCAGTGGTTGGGACACTGCAACATAATGGGGCTACGCTACCTTCACCAAATAATTGGTTAATAAAGGAAGAAACCAAAAGGAGTCTAGAAAAAAAATAGTAATAAAGCCCCAGATCCTGGTTGAATACCTCCAAGAGTACTAAGGGAACTGGGTTCTGTAAACGCCAAACAATTATATATAATTTTTTAAGCCACAATCTCCATGGGGTTGCTACCAGATGACTGGAGAAAAGCAGATTCGATACCCCTATTTGAGAAGGGAGCAAGAGCAAATCCAGGAAATTATTGACCTGTAAGCCTCACTTCTGTAGTGGGGAAGCTTTTAGAGGGGTTAATAAGGGATGGTATACAGGATAGTATCCAGGTGACAATATAATCAGTAAGAGTCAACATGGATATAAGAAGGATAGGTCATGTCAAATAAATGTAATTAGTTTAATTGAGGAGTGTGATGGTGTGCCCCCAGAGGCCAGATGAAAGCACTGTAGGATATATCCCAACACTCAGAAAAATAGGTGTGGTTCCTATTAGAGACTGACTTGAGAGAGCTGTAGTTTTTGCAAGTTGTACAGGGTCGCTGCCAGTGGCTGCACTGAGAGGGCTGTAAAAAGTCTGCAGTCTGGAGAGCAGAGCAGTAGCTTCAGAGAGAGAGAGAGAGATGGGTCTTGGAGACTGCTTTGAGAAGCAGTGAAGATACCCAGCTGCAGATTGGAAAGCTACTGTGTTCCACAATACCCTGAATGTGTTCACCCAGAAAGAGTAAGGCTCCATAGATTCCTGGGACTATACAAAGAGAGTGGACTTCAGAAACAGATAAGTGCCCAGAACTGTATATTGGAGGACTTTATTTTGTTTGGACATTATTTTGGGCAGTAAGGGAACTGCAGCAAAGAGTTTAGTCAGCGCTTTAAAAGAAGCAAGGTTTTATTTTTGCACTGCGCTAGTTTTTTATTGTATGCTGACAAGTTTTCTGTAAAAATCTGATAAAACATACAAAGGGCTTCAGAGTACTTTTTTTCTTTTTTCTTTTTCTCGCTTTTCATTTTGGTGAAGTGATGTCACATGAGGTGTGGCTTTTATGTTTTTGTTTGTTCATTCTGGCCTTTTTCTTTGGTTTAGTATACTTTAAACCTATTTGGGAATTTTTAGAAAGAAACAAATATTGGCTGTGGTAATTACGTTTGTAGTTTAACTATTGTCTCAAAAGATCATATCAAGGTCATTTGAACTGGAAAATGTCATTGCTTGGTATGTAAAAGTATATCTGTGTCTATGTTGTTTTGTACTGTATTGTGGTATTTAATGAAAAAAAAAAAGATTTAGATTCTCTCCTTTTGAACATATTTCTTAATGACTTATAAATAGGGCTGGGAAATATTGTCTCAATTTTTGCTCAAAAAAAAAAAAGTTGGGAAAAGCAATTAAATCAGATAATTATGTACTTTCCTCCATCGGGACTTACATAAATTATAAGAAAGGGCATCTAAATGGCAGATGAGATTATAACAAATAAATGTAAAGTTATTTATTTGAGAAGGATAAATAAGCAGCCATTTATTATCTAAGTTGAACAAATCTTGGGACTCTACATGAAACACTTCCAATCCATTTATATTGAAGATATAGAACAGATTTTTTTATATATATATATATATATATTTATATATATATATATATATATATATATATATATATATATATATATATATATTGATATAAATATATAGTTATTGATATATAATATAGATATTGTTACTAGGTGGAATAGTTCTATCTCACCAAAATGATTGCTTCAACAGTGACCCATTAATCAAAAGGGTCTAAGTCTATCTTAAGGAGTGTTTATGATCCAAAAACCAACTCCATTACAGAACTCATCTTACAACATGAGCCAAGCAGTCATTCATCCATATTATGGTACTCTTTATCATTTTTAGTTGCTATCTATCTATCTATATATATATATATATATATATATATATATATATATATATATATATATATATATTTACTATAGAAAATGCCTATATTTATCCAAATTATATTTGGTTGTTAAAGTTAATGACCAACAATTTAATGTTCTGAAACAATTAACATTAACAGAATATTACAATTCTGATGGAATTGTCAGGTTCTCAATTAGAGTATCTTTCATATTGAATCGTATTAAAAGTACAAATTATTTATGTTCTTTTAACCTTTAAACAGCTGAGCCCTTAAGGTTTAAAATGAAAAACAAAATTCAAGCAAAAATAAAGCTAAAGGTAAGAAAACTGATGTTAAAACCACATTATACGTATTTTCTCATTTAGATAAAGTAAAAAAAAACTTGATAATTCCCAACTGAATTGTACCTCTCTACCACATATGTCTATAGTTAATTTGAAAGCAAGTGGTATAGATCCTACGGAATAAATTTCAAGAGGAGGATATACTCACATTAACAAGCATGAAGAAGTTTTAAGCTGAGTTTAAAAGTTCTTTAAAATCTTATTAAGGCAGAATATTATAAATAATTATATCGTGACAAACAGATAATCATATCAAAGAAATAGAGAAAAATAATGAAAAGTTAATGGCTGATAGTCAAACACTTTTATCACATGTGATGTTTTTGGATCAGAAAATTAAAACTCTTAAAGTAAACTCAATATGAGGATCATACAAGAAGAAATAACATTAGAATTAGAGGCATTACAGAATCTGTTTTACATAACGATCTGCAATCTTGTATTACCGTATATACTCGAGTATAAGCCGACCGAGTATAAGCCGAGGCACCTATTTTACCACAAAATACTGGGAAAAATGACTCAAGTATAAGCCGAGGGTGGGAAATGTGCTACCCCTGTGTCTCCCCTCTCTCTCCCATGTCTCTTCTCCCCTCTCCCTCCCCTGTGTCTCTTCACCCCTCTCCCTTCCCTGTGTCTCTTCCCCCCTCCCTTATCACCCTCCTCAACCCCCCTCCTCATCCTCAACCCCCCTCATCCTCAACCCCCCTCCTCAACCCCCGTCATCCTCAACCCCCCTCCTCAACCCCCCCATCCTCAACCCCCCCATCGTCAACCCCCCTCCTCAACCTCAACACCCCTCCTCATCCTCAACCCCCTCCTCAACCTCCCTCCTCATCCTCAACCTCCCTCCTCATCCTCAACCTTCCTCCTCAACCCCCCATCCTCAACCTAAACCCCCCTCCTCATCCTCAACCCCTTCCTCAACCTCCCTCCTCATCCTCAACCTCCCTCCTCATCCTCAACCCCCTCCTCAAACTCCCTCCTCATCCTCAACCTTCCTTCTTATCCTTAACCTCCCTCCTCAACCCCCATCCTCAACCCGCTCCTCAACCCCCTCCTCAACCCCCGTCCTCAACCTTGTCCTCAACCTTCTCCTCAATCCCCCTCCTCAACACTCTCCTCAACCCCTCTCCTCAACCTTCCTCCTCAACCCCCCTCCTCAACCTGTGCATTAAATAGACAAGATGAGTTGTAAAATACACATAAAGATAATATTATATTCTTGTCTTGCACATATACTATTTATTTTTTTGGTAATGGTGATTGGGAGGGAGGAGGAGGAGACAAGAGAGGAGTGTGACTGGGAGGGGCGGGGGGGGGGAGGATGGTGGAGCTGCTTTGCTGTCTTCTTTTTCCCCTATTTTATTTATCTGATGTTCATCAATTTAAAATAGTTATTTGACTCCAAGTGATAAAATTTGATAACTATATATTTTTCCTCTAATGTATAAAAACAAGCAATAATTAATAATTTAGGCCTCTGGGCTTCCTGGGGTTACAACTGGTCACTTATCTCTACCTCGGACTAGTTAAAGTAATTACAGTTTTATGATCTTTACTGATAAATGAGAGAATTAAAATAATGAATATCAAGAGAGAAAGGTGTTTTAAAGTGTATGGAAGGATCTATTAAGTGGAGAAAGGGACATGCTGGCACCTCGGTAGGAGTGACCAGAAATGTGCATGTAGCCACGCAATGTGGACATAGACAGAAGGAAATGGTGAGCTAGAAGCACTGAGGCATTGAAGATGTCATAAAATCTCCCTGTTAAACCCAGACTAGGGAGACCTAGAACCTAGAATAAACACCTGAAATATCTGCTAACCCAAGCACTGGAAGTCCTCAGAGGTTACCTAACAGACTAAAGTGGTCACAGGTGTGGGCATCAGACGCAGACGTGAGGTCCCTAACAGACGGGAGCAGTCGCAAGCATGAGCAGCAGACGCCATAGTTTGGCGGGGAGGTACCTGTCAGACGGGAGCGGTCGCAGACGTAAACAACAGACGACGTTGTTTGGCGGAGAGGTTCCTGACAGACAAGAGTGAAATTCCAACGTGAGCTGCAGATGCCTATGCTCTGGCAGGGGGACTAACAAGGCCTGTGTCCTGAGAGCTCTACCAAGCAATGTGTCTTGTGACCTGACGCTAGTATCGGGAATAGTGAGACACAAAGATTCCAAAGTATTGTTGGGATATCTGAGACTTTAGCTGAGTGTATCTCTTCTAAACTTCGACAAGCAGTGTGGAAGTGGTTTCTGACTCTTTCCCAAGAGAGTTCCAGTGCAAACTCAGTATTCCAGCACAACTAATCATCACCCATAAGAATCGGAGCTATAAACTAAGTACCCTTTTTACTATATACAATACAAACTATACATGAGCTATATAAAAATTTACATAGCTCAGGAATTCAACTTTGGACATTGCTAAAACCTAAAGTGTAGTAACACACACTCAAGACACACTAAGGAAACCCCAAGGAAATTACCATTTGGAAAACTTGAATTTGGTAGATTCCCTTTTGGTGGAATTAAGCTGATAACTATGTGCAGTGATATATAAAGATCTCAAGGACATATGTGATCTATATGAGCGATAAGCTGTATACATCTTACCCAATCCCAGTAAGGGATGTGGAGACAGGTTAATGCCCGTTCTTATACTGGTTTCAGTGTAAGCTCAGAGTAAAAGCACAGTAAATTAGCATCCCAAAGATCCTTCAAATGTATATTTAGGGCAATAAGCATTAACTCTGGAGTCCTTTTCTATTACTGCACAAAATTCTTTGAATTTTTAGAATAACTTAAGGTTGATACATCTTGGTTCATTTAAACCACCAATATGGCGGATGCAACAAAAATATTTTCACTGAGATAACAAGACAAGTAAAATATTGGCCAATAAAATAAAAAATAAAAATCAGAGGTCAAGAATTGAAGGGTTGATGAGTGAGGATAATTTGTACACTAAATCCAAGGACATTGCTAACATTTTTACAAACTATTATAAAAAAACTATACAATTTAGCTCAACATTCAGATATTAAAGAACCGTCATCAGAAGAAATTAATGATTTCCTTAGTAAATATAAATTACCGAAAATATCAGATACTGAATTAGACGAGCTAAACAAACCCATTACGGAATCAGAAATCTTAGAAGTTATTAAAAACGTAAAACCATATACAACCCTGGGTCCACATTGTTATAATAATCTATTTTACAATACTTTTCATCCAGTTTTGATTAACTACTTAAAAGATCTATTCAATGAAATAAAAGATGAAGGTAAATTTCCAGAGGAAATTTTAAAAGCTAACATAATTATGATACCTAAACATAATCAAGAATTAAAATTTTGCAACAATTATAGACTGATATCTTTAATGAATGTGGATCTTGTCAGTCAAACGGTTTAATCAATAATTTAATATCAACTGACCAATCAGGTTTTATTGCCTACCTGCCAGGGTCCTGACAACTTACGTAAGTTGATGGATCTGATAGATCTCTCTAGTAGTAGAAGTACTCCCATCATATTTTTGTCTATAGATGCAGAAAAAGCATTTGACAGGGTAGGGTGGGAGTGCATGAAACAAACATTGGATAGGATGGGTTTTGGCGAGTTTGGTATTAATGCTATGGGGTGCTGTATTCTGTCCCATCTGCTTCATTGTTTGGACACGGATTAGTCTGAAATACTAAAATACTAAAATTGGCAATGGTACCCGACAAGGGTGTCCTCTCTCTTCTACCCTATTTGCATTATTATTGGAACCACTATCTGAAGCTATTAGAAGCTCCCCAGGAATAAGGGGAATAGGGGTGGGAGAGAGAGAACACAAAACAATTATTTTTGCTGATGACATTGTATTGACCCTTACTCATCCCAAAGAGTCACAATTTAAGTATTGAAATTAATTTTGGAATATGGTGCAATCTCAAATTACAAACTGAATTTGCTAAACTAAGAAATTCTTACTATTAATATTCTGAAGGAAGATAAAAAAGAGCTAAAATCAAGATTTACATTTAAATGGCACTCTAATACATTTAAACTTCTGGGCATTACTTTCAATGGAGATGAAATGATCTAAATTAATTCCAAAAAAGTCTTTCACAAGAAGTTATAGAAAAGTGGAGAAACTTGCGCTTATCTTTTGTGGGTAGAATCACAAGTATTAAAATGGCCATTTAACCCAGAATCAATTATGTGTTACGATGTATACCTATCCAATTTTCATCATATTGGATTACACAATTTAAAATTTTGATTGACAAGTTCATTCATTCTAGCAAGCATATAAGATTGAAAAGATTAATAATGGCTAGAAGTTTAAGTAGCGGAGGGATATCATACCCAGTGCTCAAACTATAGTATAAGGCTTCAAGACTAGCCCACGTTTTAAAATGGCTGGAATCAAAAAATGGGTATACATGGTATCAAATTGAAAAAGCTATTATCCCTGAGGGAGATTTAAATGCTTTTATTTTTATGGATGATTATCCAACCAAGTCTATAACTAAAGGAGTACATATAGTCAAAGACAACCTAAAAAAATGGAATCTTATGAATAAGAAATACAATCTTGTATTATCTCCAAGTATATTGATGCCAATTAATACAATAATTAAATAGTATGGGTTATCTTGGTATGAAGATTGGACTAATAAAGGTATACATATCTTGTATGATTTATTCATTGATGGTAAGCTAGCAGCTTTCAAACAATTAAGAGAGAAATGTGATATTTCTCCACAAGGATGGTTAATATATGAGCAGATTCTCCAATGCTTTAAAAAAATCAAAATTTAATAAGATTACTAAGAATCAGCTAAGTGCGGTTAAATTTATCATTAAAAAGTCAGATTTTTCCCACATGATATCAAAGTGTTGAAATTTTATACGATCAGACTTAGAAAGGGGAAAAATAAGTAGTAAGAGTTCATGAGACGATACAAGGAAATCTATACTAATAGAAAGGTGGGCGAAAGCTTTTATAAATACTAACAAAATTATTTAAAAAATTGCCACAAAGAGAAGTATATTTTAATACACTGAAAAAATGGTATATGGTTCCACTTAAGATTTATCAAATCTCACATTCCCCCACTGTCAAATTTTGTTGGCGAAGATATGGCAGAGTAGGTAATCACTTTCATGTCTTGTGGGAATGTCCAATCATTAAACCATTGTGGACTAAATGTTTCCAATTTATATCGGATTCATTGAGAAAGATTTGATAGAAAGATTGCCCCATCAGCACTTGGTGGTTTGCTACACATATTTTTTTGAGAATTAAGAAAAAAACGAAATGGCCCTTATCATCCAGATATGTACAGTGGTCAAATTAGTAATGGTAAACCGATGAAAACAAGAAAATCCACCTGGCTAGAGTGAAATATTATTTAAAATAGACCATATTAGGGCATTCAAAAAACATTTTGAGAACATGACATAGACAACTATAAACAAATGTAAATGGGTCATTTGGGACAAAATTGAATGGGAAAGGGTTTAAAATAGTAACTTTTATTTTGATGTAAAGCCGATACCTTAAGAGATAGGTTTTCTAATCACATCAAAGATCTTTTTTCATTAAAAGAAAAAATGGGTGTGCATGTGGTATGCATGTGGAATGAAAGATATTTTTAAAATTTAAAGAACAGTAAGATGTGGTTAAAAGATATGTTTTACATTTTTGTATGTATTTTTATATGGTGTTCTTTGTAATTTATTTTAAATGGAAAAAAAAAGTTGAGAAAGGGGCATTATCAGTTTGAGCAATGGAATAAACAATAGATAATGGGTAATTTCACAGAATATTAGTCAGTTAAATACTCAATGTAAAAGAAGTAAAGCCACGGACACGTCCATAAAGAAGATATGGACATTATTTGCATCCAGGAAATTTAGTGCCAATTATAAAAGAAAAGCCAGAAGAGTCTCAATATTGTTTAACAAAAAACAAATTTATTAGAAGAATATAAGGAAATAGACGATGAGGCAAGATATGCCATATGGATTGGGCTCCTTAATGGTTTACGCTATACAGTTGTAAACTTATATGCTCCCAATTCTAACCAAAAATGATTTTTAAATAAAGTTTTAAAACGTATACAAAAGATAAAATTAGTTTTTTTTTTTTAATTTTATGTGGCAATTTAAACATGTCTATAGTTTGACAGAAAATCTTCCTTAAAACTTTCATCAGATATAACAATTAGAAATGTTAAGACGTTTAATATCCTATGACTTATATGATGCATGGAGATCATTCCATATAGAGGAAAGAGATTATAGTTTCTTCCCTCACAGTTACCAGCTGTCATGACTGATTTTGGGACTCGTCAAAAGAATCACAGTTTTTTCTTGCTCTTTTAATTACTAAAATGTAACTTTTATTGAATTGGCTTAAATCACTTACAATGCATAGGACAACTCAAATAAAGCAGAATTATTAAAAAGAATGAGTTTAAGGTTAAATACCCAAGGTCCGGGGAATACCCTTTTATGTGACTTTCACCACCTTTACTTGGTACCTTATATTTAAAAAAATTTTTTACAATTTCTATTCAATTTTTATTTTAATACAATTACTATTCCTAACAATAATACTATTTTGATCTAGTATTTCTTTTTGTTATAATGTGAAAATCAAATTTTACTCTGATCTTTTGAGTAGTAATAAATCAAGCCCAATATTTGTTATATCTCTGGTGACAATCACATGCTCCTTCAATCCTCTGATTATTGTGAATTTATATCTGTACTTTGTCCTAAAAATGTTTCTTGCCTTAAAACCTAACTACGGTCTTATTTAGATATACTGAGTATAATTTGATGGTTGATTTTGGTGCTAGTACTAAATAGGGGCTAGACAAACAGAACATTATTAGGATATCCCTGAAAGGGAAAAACCTGCTAATCGATATGTTTCGAACACAGTCTTTTTCAAGATTGAGTGGCCCTCACATTACACCTTCTTTTATAGTTTCATTAGCCTTTCAAAAGTTGGGAAATTGGAATGATATGATTGTGTGAGTGTCATCTGTTAGCCAATCCCTCTATCATTTACAAGTAATTTAATTGGATATGAGTATCATGTTACTGTCTCAGCTAGCGAAAAAAGTAAATAAGGACATTAATTTAAACATAATCTGTCAGTCATCATATCATGGTAATAAATGTGTGTCAATAATCTCCTTATGTTAAATCTCTCATCAGATGCATCTCAATCTCCTCTATGCATCCAATGCAGTCCACGATCACTAGCAAGACTGTTATAAATCAGCTTTGCAGAAACACTGCAGCCCCTTGCTGCAGTACAACATATCGTGCTAGCCTCCTAATTGCCATTATTTTCAAAATAATAAGTCACATATAAGCTCGAAGAGGATTGATACCACATTATTCAAAGTGTATATATATATGGTTTTCTGATCTCATCTATCCCTGTCACCAAGTGCCATATTAAATTCCAAGCCAGTGGCAGCACAAGTACACTCGCAAAGCTTGCAGGCTTGAAATTCAGCGAAGTTACAGAGCGATTAAATTAATCAAGCCAGCAACAAAAGTGGCCGACATCCAAACCCGTAAACCATTCTTGAGCATGTTTGTGAATGTGATCAATTAGTCAAGCCCGAAGTTACGGGTTTAGACTGAGCCAATGGTAAAAGAGATCGTCATCATTAAGTCACTGAAAAATGGAGGTTAGATTTCAATCCCTTACGGGTTTGAATTATGCGTTATGATCGGACCCGCAATCCAGAAATAATGCAATATTAATAAATCAGTAAATATTATATTCTAGTCCATGCAAGTTCCATTATATGTATTAACACATTGATTGCCGGGAGCAATATAACATGGAAATGAAACAGAAAAAAAAGTATTTTATATTGCACATTTCCGAGCTTGAGAATGTTGTGCTGTTAATTTTAATACCTAACATCACTTTCCTTTTAATAAAAAATACAAAAACAGTAGTATGTTGATATTTGCATTTACAGTGCTACAGGTAGGACTTTAACCCCCTTGTGGGTCCTCTCTAGTACTTGTAGGCTTTTTGGCTCCATTTGCAGTTTACGGGTTTGAACACCAGTGGATTCATAGCATTTTAATAGCGATTTGCGAACATAACAGTTACAGGCTTGACAGATCGAAGGCTTTGTAGCAACGGAGGTGCAATTTTGACAGCCCGTGTGTTTTTTCCGCCTGTAAGCTGCAGATCGTTTGCGGGTAGCTGTAAGAGGCCAATTTAATAGCAGTAAGTCTAGCGTGCTCTGTTACGGGCTATGGGTTTTCACTTTGGAGGAATTTAATAGGGCTGCAAGATATTTAATACATCTACACAGCTGTCATTTCTCAGTGTGTTGCATTTTAACTAGTATGACTTCTGTATTTCTTAATCATATGTTAACTGGTTTTTAGCTACTGTGTTAGTAGCTACTGTGTTTCCTTATATTATATCAGTCTATTATACATTTCCAAATAAGTATGTTTATCTGTTTCCCGCTTATCTCTATCTATTCTCTATTTACCCTCTTCTATCTCCATCTTCTCTTTCTCTTTTTCCATAACTTATCTTTTGTCTTTCCCTCCCTCCTCTTCTTCACTTTTCATTCATTTTCATTTCTCTCTATCTCCCTTCCTTTTATTATTACTAGCGACAGCAATAAAATTATGTTAAATCTCTCATCAGATGCATCTCAATCTCCTCTATGCATCCAATGCAGTCCACGATCCCTAGCAAGACTGTTATAAATCAGCTTTGCAGAAACACTGCAGCCCCTTGCTGCAGTACAACATATCGTGCTAGCCTCCTAATTGCCATTATTTTCAAAATAATAAGTCACATATAAGCTCGAAGAGGATTGATACCACATTATTCAAAGTGTATATATATATGGTTTTCTGATCTCATCTATCCCTGTCACCAAGTGCCATATTAAATTCCAAGCCAGTGGCAGCACCAGTACACTCGCAAAGCTTGCAGGCTTGAAATTCAGCGAAGTTACAGAGCGATTAAATTAATCAAGCCAGCAACAAAAGTGGCCGACATCCAAACCCGTAAACCATTCTTGAGCATGTTTGTGAATGTGATCAATTAGTCAAGCCCGAAGTTACGGGTTTAGACTGAGCCAATGGTAAAAGAGATCGTCATCATTAAGTCACTGAAAAATGGAGGTTAGATTTCAATCCCTTACGGGTTTGAATTATGCGTTATGATCGGACCCGCAATCCAGAAATAATGCAATATTAATAAATCAGTAAATATTATATTCTAGTCCATGCAAGTTCCATTATATGTATTAACACATTGATTGCCGGGAGCAATATAACATGGAAATGAAACAGAAAAAAAAGTATTTTATATTGCACATTTCCGAGCTTGAGAATGTTGTGCTGTTAATTTTAATACCTAACATCACTTTCCTTTTAATAAAAAATACAAAAACAGTAGTATGTTGATATTTGCATTTACAGTGCTACAGGTAGGACTTTAACCCTCTTGTGGGTCCTCTCTAGTACTTGTAGGCTTTTTGGCTCCATTTGCAGTTTACGGGTTTGAACACCAGTGGATTCATAGCATTTTAATAGCGATTTGCGAACATAACAGTTACAGGCTTGACAGATCGAAGGCTTTGTAGCAACGGAGGTGCAATTTTGACAGCCCGTGTGTTTTTTCCGCCTGTAAGCCGCAGATCGTTTGCGGGTAGCTGTAAGAGGCCAATTTAATAGCAGTAAGTCTAGCGTGCTCTGTTACGGGCTATGGGTTTTCACTTTGGAGGAATTTAATAGGGCTGCAAGATATTTAATACATCTACACAGCTGTCATTTCTCAGTGTGTTGCATTTTAACTAGTATGACTTCTGTATTTCTTAATCATATGTTAACTGGTTTTTAGCTACTGTGTTAGTAGCTACTGTGTTTCCTTATATTATATCAGTCTATTATACATTTCCAAATAAGTATGTTTATCTGTTTCCCGCTTATCTCTATCTATTCTCTATTTACCCTCTTCTATCTCCATCTTCTCTTTCTCTTTTTCCATAACTTATCTTTTGTCTTTCCCTCCCTCCTCTTCTTCACTTTTCATTCATTTTCATTTCTCTCTATCTCCCTTCCTTTTATTATTACTAGCGACAGCAATAAAATTTTAAGCCTGGCACTGCTTTTTGCCACACAATATGAGCACCTTTGGCGCTCATCGCAGGCCTCGCAATGAGAGACTTTGGTACTCATCGTAGGCCTCGCAATGAGCGCCTTTGGTGCTCATAGCAAATCCCCCTCTACCTTACTGGCCTTGCGATGAGCGCCTTTGGTGCTCATTGTGAGCCTCTCCCCCCTCTACTTTCTCCCCTGTCTTCCCCCCCTCCCCTGTGTCTCTTTTTCCGCACCTCTCCCTCCCCTGTATCTCTTTCCCCCTCTCCCTCCCCTGTGTCTCTTTCCCCCCTCTCCCTCCCCTGTGTCTCTTTCCCCCCTCTCCCTCCCCTGTGTCTCTCCCCCTCTCCCTCCCATGTGTCTCTTTGTCCCCTCTCCCTCCCCTGTGTCTCTTTCCCATCCTCTCCCTCCCCGGTGTGTCTCTCCCTCCTCCAGAGTGTCTCTCCCCCTCTTCCCCTGTGTGTCTCGCCTCTCCTCTTCTGTGTCTCTCTCCCTCCTCCCCTGTGTGTCTACCCCCTCCTCTGTGTCTCTCTCCCCCCTCTGTTTCTTCCCCCATCCTCTCACTCCCCTGTGTATCCCCCCTCCTCTGTGTGTCTCCCCCTTCCTCTGTATGTCTCCCCCTTCTCCCCTGTGTCTCTCCCCCCTCATCTCCATCCCCTGTGTCTCTCCCCCCTCCTCTCCCTCCCCTGTGTCTCTCCCCCTCCTCTGTGTGTCTCCCCCCTTCCACTGTGTGTCTCCCCCCTTCCTCAGTGTGTCTCCCCCCTTCTTCTGTGTGTCTCCCCCTCCTCCCCTGTGTCTCTCCCCCTCCTCCCCTGTTTCTCTCCCCCTTCCTCCCCTGTGTCTCTCCCCCCTCCTCCCCTGTGTCTCTTTCCCCTCCTCCCCTGTGTCTCTTCCCCCTCCTCCCCGTGTCTCTCCCCCCTCATCTCCCTCCCCTGTGTCTCCCCCTCCTCCTCTCCCTCCCCTGTGTCTCTTCCCCCCCTCCTCTGTGTCTCTACCCCCCTCTCCCATGTGTCTCTCCCCCCTCCTACCCTGTGTCCCCCCTACTCCCCTGTGTGTCTCCCCCCTCCCCTGTGTCTTCTCCCTCCTACCCTGTGTGTCTCCCCCCTCCTCTCTGTCTCTTTCCCCCTCCTCTCCCTCCTCTGCGTGTCTCCCCCTCCTCTGTGTGTCTCCCCCCTCCTCTCCATCCCCTGTCTCTCCCCCCTCCTCCCCTGTGTGTCTCTCCCCCTCCTCCCCTGTGTGTCTCTCCCCCTCCTCCCCTGTGTGTCTCTCCCCCCTCCTCCCCTGTGTGTCTCTCCACCCTCCAACCCTGTGTGTCTCTCCACCCTCCTCCCCTGTGTGTCTCATCCCCCCTCCTCCCGTCTGTCTCATCGCTCTCCTCCCCGTGTGTCTCACCCCCTCCTCTGTGTCTTACTCCCTTCTTTTCCTCCCATGTGCATGCGCCCTTATCCGGGGGCGCGCCCACGACCGGCCACTCGTACGTGCACGCCGGCGCAATGCTCATGCACGGCTCATGCCGCACAATGCCCATGTGCAGTACAGCGATCAGTCATAGTTGTCAAACTGCAAATTGTCGCAAGCGTGACGATGAATCGCAGTTTGATAACTGTTATATGTGATTATTGAAACGTGATACAGAAAAACACTGTTTCCAAAATCTTTTGTCGAATACTGAAATAAAATACATATAAACTCTATTTACAGTAGTTGAGAACAAATCAACTGTAATCAGATGGAGAAATAAATGGAGGAAGATCCAGAAAATATTGTTTATTTGGCAGACCAAGACAACCAGAGGCAGGAGATGTACCAGACAGTCTATAGATAATGACCGGACAGTAAAGGGTCATAGACAATAAGATCAGTGGGGCTTAGAGAGGCAGCGGGCATGATCAGCGTCAAATAAGGAAAAATAATGAAATGTTTACCACCATTCTATAAATATATGAAAATAATAATTCACACATTAAAAAGCTAGTTAGGGGCATTTGGATCATTAAAACGTTTTTAATTAGACCATGATTTAGCCCAACCAATTGAGTATTTGTAAATTGAGGTCCTACTAGGTTCTATACACGTCTTAAATGTTACAATTTACAAAACCTAGCAGCCATGCAAATAATTTAAATAGGATAAAAAATTAAATATTTTATTCATTACACTTTGCTTTTGATCACTTTGGAATCATTTGATTCACTTATCTACAGGGAGACTAAAAGATTGATTGCTAAAAATGTCTAATTAGCAGGATTTGGAGAGTTAAGATTACCATCTATAGACAATGAGTAATATATAGAGCAGCTGAATAGTCAGACAGATTGCTTCATCTCATAGCAAAACATAATAGGTCAACAAAGTGTTATGAATTAAGTCTTGTTCATTGACATTAATAATTAAGGAGCTTGGTGCTCTGAATAATTAGGGATGATTAATGGCAGGGAATTCATAACCATTTATAATTTTGATATTAATGTAAAGCTAGTAGCTGGTGACTCTATTAATTGCGAATTATCAGAACACAATGAGATTAATACATTTAAATGTGCTAAAACTTCTGTATTTTTAAGCTTCTCTTTGTTTGATTGCTGTGACAATTACAATGTGTTCATGGTTTACAACATCAATACCCATTATCCTTTCAGTCATCTCAAAGCTTTCAATCACATATCCGGCATCTCTAATTACATTTCTTAAAAAATCTTCATTGTATGTTGTAAAGTGGAATTTGTGCTCCCCAACTGTGTAAAATGATGCATTAAGGACTCCAATCAATATCAGATGTCCACCAAGTTTTAGCCATCTTGAGAACTTTTTCAGGTTCTTAGAGTATTGATCTTGATCTTTAGAAATGATATCCAGACCAGCTGTTGTGAGAAGACAGTCGACTTTTGGTAACACAACAGGATCAGTAGGGTTTTCCTTCGCAAAATCACATTTTAGAATTTGTTTAATTGATTGTTTTACAGTTTCTTCCTTTTTCTTCCACCCAGCACTAAAAAAGTAAAGGAAAAAAGTTCCCATCAAAGTCAGATATGTTGAGATCAGTTCTCAAAGATCACAAATGGGCAACTATTTAAGTTCTTGACCACTATTCAATATAGTTAAAAAAAAAACATACTGGTGGAACTGAAGGACTGGTATTCGATGTGTCTAATCTATCTATCTATCTATCTATCTATCTATCTTTTACTTCTGAGAATATAGTTTTTGTGATACACTAGACAAGCTTTTGTACCATATTCCCAACCTTTCTGCAACTATTTCTACTGCAGGACTATGAACAAGTAGTAATACTAGAAATTCACTTTAATACCTGCACTGCAGCTAATGCTATTATCAGGACTATCCCACACATTAACCACTGTTTTACTTTAAGAAGAGCAGCTGGTATTAGTCAAAGTAGCTGATCAGTCACACCTAATTAGGTCTAAGTCTACTTCAGTCATTTCTTCCCTGTCTATCCTTTTGTTCAGTGCTTAAGGAGTGTCTTCCTGTTTAATCATAAACATCTGACCACCCTTTACCTGTCTTGGACTTTTGCCAGTTTTATTACACTTGTCTCTGTCTTCTGCCAGTCTGCATATCCATGCCCACTAATGAACCTGAACACCTGTCACACTGACTAAATGCTACTTGTCTTGAAGCCTTTTTTACATGTAATAGAGTTTATTAAGTTCTGATTCCAGGGAGCCATGAGGTTCATTAAAAAAACTAGCTAACGCTGTAGAAAAAATGCATAGCACTTACACATCTGTCATATCCCTTAAAACCTTACAGAAGGTAACAGTAATAATGCATTGTTGTTGTTGTTTAGTCTTTCAGTAACGTTCGACTCTCTGTGACTACATAGTATATACTACCTACATATTTTGTTCACCTTGTCATTGCACCAGAAGGTCTATCACCTAGGATAAGGGAATGCCATCCTCCTTCTCCTACACACAGAAAGTGTCATAAAAAAAAAAAAATGGTATGACCGCACTCTGGAATGCTCAGTGTGGGAAAAATGATGGCAAGAAGAAAAGAATGGATGGATATGTATAGTTGAGTAACTTTACAATAAGCAGTTCTACCTGCAGTTGATCTCCAAGGTATCAATACTGTTTTATCTGCCAAACCGTAAATTAATATATTACAGTGCATATAGGTTATTATTGATTGGTTATCTCACAATGACGCATTGGGATGACACTGTAAATAATAGTTTTTGCACAGTACAAATATCTATATTGAATATGCATTGGAGAATACATCCTATTATAGATATGGACATCTGTCTCTCCACACATATATGTCTGTCTAGCTATCTATGATACTTCTGATAATGGTTTTGTTACACAGGTGGAATCAAGCTTTGGCTCCATGTTTGCCAACCTTTCTGAAACAAATTTTGCTGCAGTGCTCTTAACAAGTAGTAAATCTAGAGTTTCACTGTAACATCTACACCCCAGCTATTGCTGTTGTCAGACTATTACATACAGTGACTGCTGTTTTACCTGAAAAAATAAAGATGCTATTAGACATTCTAGCTGTTCAGTCACACCTTATTAGGCCTATGTAAGTCTACTCTGGTAAAATGGCAATGCCTTCTGGGAAGGGGCCGTCAGATCAGGGACTGCGAGAAGAAGCAGCACCTTCGTACCTGTGCAAAGATCCAAGGGAGTCGAGTAACTGATCATAGCTGTGGCAAACCGGCAAGGAAAAGCCAAGTTTCTTCCACAAGAGCAACTTTCTAGAGGATCTAATGGAGCCAATCCGGTAAATTGCTGATTCCCCTTGGAAGGTACATCAAGATCAGAGAGCCAGAGAAGGAGTGGCACTTATATTTCTCTACAAAGATCCTCCATCAAGCTATGCACTCCAGAGGAGATCTAGAGAGAAGGCAAGCCTCAAGACACCTCTATGACCCTAACCAAAGGAACCAGAGCTCCAAATCTGCAGCCATCAGCCAATGTTAGTGATGGCCATGGCCATATGAGACTGTGTAGGCAGGGTGACAAAGGACGACAATGTTGAAGCTACCCCACCTTCTTTTTTTCAACCTGCTGTGGGTGGGTGTAGCCCCATGCTGGACATCACTTGGCCTGCAAGCCATGGGAATTTGAGGGGTATGGAACTCTTTCCATCTGGGGCAGGACACCTGTGAAATTCTTGTCCTACTAAGGAACACTGCAGGGGGTGCGAGATTGTGATGGATTAGTCCCGCTAAAGGAGCATGATCACATGAGGATTACATTTAGCTGTGTGGAACCTATGGAAAGGACTAGTCAGAAAACCCCATTCATTTCTCTATTGACTATTGGTGCTTTACCCATTGCAAGATTCATAGTTTTAAGGATGATCGGCTCTGTCCTGATTTTTTGAACTCCCACAGTGGTGACCAATCAGAAAGCTGACTCCATGCTGTTGTTATTGGCTGTTGGAGCAGAAGTCGAAAATTTGTAAAAGGCATTGTGGCTCTACTTGCTGGAGGAGGCTCTGTGGGGATCGGTCGGCATAGCAAGAGTCAATGATTCAAAAATACAGAACTATCCAGAGGGTACATATTAATTGGCCTAGTTAAAATTTACCTTGCCATTTTGGCTTTTTTCTGATTGTTTACAAATTCTAAAATAAGATATTTTTATCTACTGATATTTATCACAATTTACATATGTATCTCAAAAAATATACTAAACCGGTTTCCTTTCAAATTTTGGTTTTGTATAAAAAAATATATCAAAATGTAAAATCAATAAAAATATATATATGTATAAATAGGATATAAAAATATGAAATAACAAAGCAGATATAAAATTGGCTTATTTTATTTAAATAGTAGCTTTTCGAAATATAAAGCAAAATTAATAACAATAAAAGCAATAACATTTAATAAAATAAAATGTAGAATTCTGAAATATTATTATAATTCACAATATGTATCTTAGACGTATACTGAACCTGTTGCCTTCCAACTCCGCAATAAACTTTGATACGTGGGACCAGTCGAAGGCATCTGGGTCCATATTTATCCATTTTTCTAATTCTTTAATGCACTTATCATTGGTTTCAAGCACAATGACGTTTTCAAAGAATTCACAGATTGTAAAAAGAGGATAAATGTTGGGACCAATTGTAAGGTCAATCAATGTGTTTCCTTTAATACGCCCTGTAGAAAAAACGTTATATTATTATTATTATAAATATTATTATTATTATTATTACCGTTCATTTGTTATGCGTCAACATATTCCGTAGCGCTGTACAGTGGATAAGAACAAGGAAATACAATATACAATATACAATATTGATAACTGCAGAAAATGGAGAGCCGTGTTTTGAGTCTCAGGTCTTGCAAAAAGTGTTTTTTTCCAAAGCACCCTACAAGATTTAAAACTTGCTACTTACAATCTAAAGGTAATGGAAGAGACAGAAACCTGGGGACGAGGAGATAAGGAAGAGCAAGGGCTGGAAGGAAGTCAAAGTTTACATAGGAAGGAAGCTGTGACAAGTTAAAAGGTTAATCATTAGTTGGAAAGGGAAGGGATCAGATGGACAGTGAATGGCACTATTATGTAATAGATGGGAATGTCAGGAGACACATAGTTTAAAAACAGCTTGAGTAAAATGATTTCATGGGAGAATAATGGAGGAGTGGAGGGCATGAAAGGTGAGATGGTTATGTTGGAGACATGAAGGGGGAGAGTTGGGAAGAAAAGCCAGAGGAAAAGGCAGGGGCCCCTGTTTAGTTTTAATTTGAGTCACACAAATCTCCTACACCGGACCAATTAGCAACATCTGCTAACTATCCCTATCAACTCTTTACAGAATGTTTCCTGCTGCCTTCTAATTGGTCAGGTGTAGGAGATTTGTGTGACTCAATAAATTAAAACTAAAAAGGGGCGGGTTGGGAGGGAAGTGGAAACAGTCAGAGAGAGACAAGAGATAGCAGTCTGAAATAAAATGCTATAGATTAGGGATGTGATAAGAGTTACAGCAATTAACACAGGGCTGTTAGACTATGCATGCAATGGGGGAGGGTACAGGGAAAGTCAGATATAAACAATTATATGTAGATAAAGTGACTATGTCAGTAGTTATCATAACAGATATAAAATCACAACAATTAATAATCAGTAACAGTGCCAGAATCTTCAGTTGTCCAGGTACCTTAGCTTAGCTGTAGTGATGGTTAGGAATTAGTCACAGAGAGACTAGAGAGCAGTCAGTTTAGCTGTGGAGGTGGTTATGAGCCAGGAATCAGTCAGAGAGAGACTAGAGACTAAAGAACAGTCTTAGCTTAGCTGTGGAGATGGTTAGGAGCCAGGAATCAGTCAGAGAGAGGCTAGAGATCAGTCTTAGCTTAGCAGTGGAGATGGTTAGGAGCTAGGAATCAGTCAGTGAGAGACTAAAGAGCAGTCTCAGCTTAGCTGTAGAGATGGTTAGGAGCAAGGGATCAGTCCGAGAGAGACTAAAGAGCAGACTTAGCTTATCTGTGGAGATGGTTATGAGCCAGGAATCAGTCAACAAGAGGCTTTCTTACTATGTTTATTAGTTATTTGGTAGGTAGTGTAGCCCCATTATGATGCAGTGTCCCAACCACTGGTACCTACTTTTTATATATCAAAGAAAATAACTTATTCAGTTCATCTGCCTTTTCCTGGTCACTGTTTATCACTCGCCTTGTTTCACATTCTAATGTTCCTATAGCTTCTATCCTAGTTTCCTTCTGAATCATATAAGTCTATATTTTTTTTAGGTTAGAATAACTCTCCTTTGCAGTTAACGTTTCCTTTTCAATTTTAGCTGATCTGATAGCTCTTTTACTGCATTTTTATATACATGGTACCCATTTAAAGTTGCATCTATTCCCTACTTCTTCTATAATTTAAATACCTGCTTTTAAACATATATATTTTTAAATAATTGTTAAGCCATATGGGATGTGGTTTACTCTATTTACTTTTATTTCCAAATGTTATATGATTATATGTTTGCATATTTAATATGGCTTTAAATGTGGTCCATTTATTTTCATTTTTTTGTCCCAGTCTTTAGACCATTAAAATCTGCCCTTTTAAAATTAAGAGCTTTTGTTGGCCCCTTACAACTTTATTATTTTTATCTCTATCTCAAATGAAACTGTTACGCAAAGGCTCCCCTATTTCAAAATGATATACCATATCAATATTATTTGTTATGATTAAATCCAAAATAGCCTCATTTCTAGAAGACTCTTGTATAAACTGGGCCAGATAATGATTTCTGAGTGTACTCAAGAACCTGCTCCATTTAGCTGAACTGCTGGTCTCATTCATCCAGTTTATTTCAGGGTTGTTAAAATCTCCCATTAATAAAACTTGCCTATGCTTAGATGCATTTCCAATCTGTAACAATAATTGTAATTCCTCACTTTCAATTATATTTGGAGGTTTATAGCATACTCCTACTAATATTCTTTTGGAAATTGCTCTTCCTCTATTTAACTCAACAAACATTCAACATTACAGCTAGTTCCACCATAAATACATTCTCTGAATATAGGCTTAAATTCAGGCTTAACATACAGACAAATCCCTTCTCCTCTCCTACCTTTGACCCTATCTTTAGTCAATCTGTTATAACAATCTAAATGAACAGTCCAGCTATGAGAGCCATCCCACATATGGAATCCTATTTCTAATTTACATTTATTATGATAATTTCAATCTATAACATCTATAGCAATAATTGCAATTCCTCAAATTATATTTGGCAGCTTATAGCATATTCCCACACATATTCTTTTGGAATTTGTTCCTCATTAGCAACACCTCCCTATTGACTGTACTAACCCTCCCCTTCTCCTTCCCTAAGAGTAGTTAATTTATCCCTAACCCCTCTACACTTTCTACCCCATTACTTCTGGCCTCCCACCACCTACTAGTTTAAAACTCCCCCAGCCTTTCTACCATCCTTTCCTCTAGAACATAAGCTTCCTCTTCTTTTAGGTGCCATCCATCACTGCTATAGAGATTGTACCCAGATGAGAAGTCAGCTCAGTGCTCTAATAACCCTCCTTCCTGTACCACTGTTTTAGTCATACATTAATCTCCCTCGGCTCATTCTGCCTTACACTACAACTGCACTCCCTATTTATTTAATCTTCCACACTTACACTATAACTACACAACCTTTTAATTTAAATATTCACACTTACACTATAATTGCCGTTCTCTTTTATTTAAATACTCTCACTTATTTACATTTTATATATACTACAAAGAAAAAATATTATTTTAAAATCCATTCAATAAGTATCTAATTACATTTACTATGAAATGTAAAGAACATACCTGAACCTAACTCTCTATGCAGTTGTTTCATGGGGTTTAATACGCATTCTTCCAAATGAATCTTGTCAGCTTTACTGGAATAATATGTGTCAACAAACTGACTGACATCAAATTCATCTTCATGATACATCTTCCGAGGTCTGGAATCCATCCTGGACGTCTTGTCAGATAAGGTTGAGACAGCTCTATGTTAAAATGATTTGCAATAACTCAGATTAAATACGCGACCCAATATCCCAAATATTAAAGCACAAACTATCATATGATGATGACTCATGTTCATTATAAGATGATTATTAAGAAGATTCTACCACTGGCTATTGATTTCTGATTTTAATATTAATATTTGTTGTTTTATTAAATTATGAGAATTTTTCTTGTGTTTTCTTGTATGTGCTCTAGGCTCTCCTCTTGTGTGATTTGTGTATATTTTATATTTCCAGCTAGCAGCAGGTGTAAAGCTACAACCAAAAGCCTAAAACATTACAGAAAGCCTGATTACTTTTGTCATTGCTAGGAGGAAACAGCCAAGAAGGATGGAGACTGTGATGACAATAATGGGGTATATTTATTAAACTGAGCATAAGTGGGATTAAAAATGTTTGCATTAAATATCCCTATTAACAGAAATTTGATAACTAAGCCCATAGGAAACAAGATCCAATTAAAGGAACACTGCAGTAGGGTTTCACAGCTTTTACATTTTAAATTTGTATGCAATTATTCTTTACTACAAGTGTCCTTTTAAAAAAAAAAATCTTAATAATATAGGTGACAGTGTATTGAAAAAAGTTATATATATATATTTAACTTGCTTTGGACATTCAAATGTGAACACAGATGTACTTTTTATTTACTGTACTACTGTACGGTGGAGGGCTTCTATCACTCTTTTGCCCACCATATTATAAATGATTGTTGTGGTGAACTACCTACTCATAATTTCCACAACACAGGCTGAGATCCCGCTCCATGCTGATGATAGCCAGTAAGCTTGAAACATGTACATGGATTGGATACTCAGCCTGTGTTTATTCCAACCTTGGCTTTGCATTAAAGCTGTGTAATACAGCATGCATAAGCTTAAAGGAAGCCATGTTTGATAATGGCTAAGGAATGAAGAGTGAGGCATTTGTGGCCATGTTTGTGTGTCCCAGCTCAACTTCCCAGAATGCAGTGTAATAACTGTTTTTCTTGGAACTCTGAGCTGGAAGCAGTTTTTTTAACTTGCTTTGGACATTCAAATGTGAACACAGATGTACTTTTTATTTACTATATATATATATATATATATATATATATATATATATATATATATATATATATATATATTGTATATAGGTTACACTGTACATATACTATGAGATATAAGAAAATATTCTACATACACTTTCCAGAAATAGGCCTATGTTTATGGCAACATGCATTCACTTAAACTGCAGCATATTCATAAAATAACATCTCCATTTTTTCCTTAAAAATATCCACCTTTTGTAAAGAAGCATATATTCTTTGATTCCATACAACTACACCACGTTTGGAAGACTATTTAAACCATCCCTGGGAAGGACTTTTCTTTCTGTGCCAGATAAATTACTGATTACCACAGTCATTGTGATTGATTCATCTCTGCGCAACACTGAAATCCTGTTCTATGTACACCATTTGAGGACCAGTTTTATTTATTACTAGCGACTTGCCCGTCAAAAATGACAGCAATAAAATTTGAAGGCTGGCAATGCTTTTTGCCATACAATACAAGGCTCTACCCCCTCTAATTTGCAGGCCTCGTAATGAGAGCTCCTCCCACCGTCTATTTTACAGGCCTCGCGATGAGCCCAGAAATGAGCGGCTTTGCTGCTCATTGCAGGTTTCAGCCAACCCACCCCCCCCCCTCTACTTTACGGGCCATCACTCATCGCAAGCCCAACAATAAGTGCTCATTGCAAACGTCGGCCAATCCGACATTTTCATGCCTTTGGCTCTCATTGCGGGCCCAGAGATGAGTGCCTTAGGCGCTCATTGCGAGGTCCGCAATGAGTGCCTTTGGCGCTCATTGCGAGACTCTCCCCACTCTCTGAGCCCTGTAACTGTTTTCTCCCTTTCATGTGTATGTTTCCCCCACTCCCCCCCTCTCCATGCCCTGAGTTTTATTCCACTTTTTTCCCTCCCCTGTGTCTCTTTTCCCCCCTCTCTCACCCCTGTGTCTCTTTCCACCCTCTACCCTCTCCCTCTCGTGTCTTTCTCCTCTCTCTTCCTGCTCAAGTCTTGCATGTCTCTGGATGAGCGCCATTGTTTCTTTTTTCAAAGTCTTGTGGGCCTTGCGATGAGCGCCTAAGTCTTTTTGCCTTCGGCCTCGTTTTAAGCCTTTTTCAAAACAATTACTGGTTTACGGCCTCCATTTTTTCTCCTCGCTTAGCATAAAAACGCCAATTAAACATCAAATTAGCTTGCAACCTCACTTACAGGCTCCCTGCCTCTCCCCCTATGCTGTTTGTTAAAGTTGTAAGTTAATTTTTTAAGTAATTGGCATCTTTTGGCAGTCTTCCGACGAATTCCGAGTTACAGACTTGGAAAAAATGGCGGCCGTTAAAGTCGTATTTTTTTCAAAGTGTTACGGGCCTCGCGCTCATCGGGGGCCTGGCCTTCGGTGCTTTTTGCAGCGTCCCATCATTTCAAAGTTGTGCGGGCCTCGCGATGAGCGTGACCAACATTCGTAATTACCACAACTATTATATGGGATCACTCATTTACACCCAGAGAACATAATTTTTTTATGTAAATGTATGTACTCACTGAAAATCATTACATACATGTGGTGACTGATCCTTAACTTTGTTTTTATTGCACTGTATTTGACCATTTTCTCCATGACCTTGAGAATGCTAAGGCTTACTGACCTTTGATACATGAAACTTCTCTGCCTAAACAAACTTTGGATCTATGACATGACCTTAAATATAGAAAAATACACGTGATTGTAGATAAGCCCAACTAGTCGGTCCAATTTATATTCTTACGAAAATATATTTTTGAATAATAAATCATAAGAATATTTTTTTGCATATTCCAGGCTTGCTTGGGCAAAATGGTAACACATAATCCTTGCTTCCTCCCCATTTTGCTCATATTACCTTCACTTCAGCTCCTTCTGACACTCTCCTATAATAATTGATTCTTTGGCAGGCTGAGGTGGAGCAGGAACAACAGCTAAAGGGGTAGGAAGGAACAATGGAGCAGCATGTTGGGGGATCGCTTCTCAAGTGTGGTAGATTGTAAGGACACACTTTATTGACACTGCAAAGTTTCTAGCAAAGTAGTGAAATTATAGACCATTTTTGGCTGCGTCAATCTATTGTGCACCAGCTCTGTTTAAAGTTTTGCAAGTTGCCTCTGATGCTGCCTGTCGTCACTTCTGATCCATCTCACCTCATGGAGAAGCTCTGTGTGAAAGCCCTCCACTATCTCAATATGATTGCCCATGACCTCCTGATACTGATAAGCTTTCCATTTGTTATGAGGCAAATATCACCATGGTCCAAAAGAGCAATAACACTTGTTGGGTGGACAATAAGTATGGTCTGTCATGGGGTCTGATGAGTTAGCAGTGCCCTTTTGCAGTGCCTATACCCAACAGTCCCCATGTATCCCTCACCTCACTGGAGGTGCACAGCAATGCCTTGCAATCCCCATGTAAAGTTCTATAGGGAGTAGGAGACACCAGCTACATGGTCAATAAATGGAATAGGTCCTCCACCGGACCTATTCTGTTTATCAGTGCTAGAAATTTCACTGGAATGAGGAATGTTTCAGGGTCTGAGGAGAGCAGTAGTGCAGATCAGGAACATAATTTCTTGGTAGCTGGACTGTAGCAAAGTGATTAAAAAAGGAAATGTAGCTGATACACTTATGTACTTTCAAAAGATGTGATCCCTTTTATTGAAACACATAGGAACTTATATACATGGGAAAACAAACAAATTCCCAGTTAGTTAGTCTGGATACAAAAGTTAAGCTAATTAATCTTGGAGAGAAGCTAACCTATTCACTCAGCAGGAGGTCTAACACCCATTGTGTTTCACAATGTGCCTCTTAGCCTTATCCTTGCAAACAATAGTTAGAACGCAGTATATGAATTACAAAACTACATATACAAAATACATACCTGTATCAGACATGTCTAACATGGAAATAATCAGTATAATAAGTGCTTAGCCACACAATGTCCAAAACACACAGACAAAAGGGGATGAGGTTATTACAAGGGTTCCAAGATTGAAACCAAATAGAGTTCGAGTGTCATGTTCATCTTCTTCTGGCCCAGGGACTGGACTATGCTCCTTTGGGGGAAGTAAGAGAAGCAGGTACTAAAGTACTTTAGTAAATGCTTCTCCTCAATCAGGACTTTTGTCAAAATCATGACCCCTCTCCAGTCACATGGCAATTCAAGAACTGGTCATGGGAGACTGGAGATTTGAGGTCTCCAGTTTTTGACGAGGCCTACTTTGCCTGTATTGGATAGTAATTACCGGTGCCACTATGCAGTACATTAAAAGCTGCTACTGTCCCTATTATGTGTCTGAAATTGAACTGTAATTGAGGAAGGGGCATTATCACCTGAATCAATAATAATATTCACAATCTGTATTTTTAGAGTCTTATCATGCAGGAACCATATGCACAGACTGCGTACAATACTACTATTAAATAAACTTCCTATATCACTCAATCACTCATGCACAGACAGTAATATCTATATTATTATCAGTATTACCACCTGGTGCCAGGAATCAGAGAGAGAGAGACCAGAGGTATGGAGGGCCTTATCTGTAGCAGTGTTTGCTGTGGTGCCAGGAATCAGAGAGAAAGAGACCAGAGGTATGGAGGACCTTAGCTGTAGCAGTGTTTGCTGTGGTGCCAGGAATCAGAGAGAGAGAGAGAGACCAGAGGTATGGAGGGCCTTAGCTGTAGCAGTGTTTGCTGTGGTGCCAGGAATCAGAGAGAGATAGAGAGACCAGAGGTATGGAGGGCCTTATCTGTAGCAGTGTTTGCTGTGGTGCCAGGAATCAAAGAGAGAGAAAGAGAGAGAGAGACCATAGGTATGGAGGGCCTTAGCTGTAGCAGTGTTTGCTCTTGTGCCAGGAATCGGAGAGAGAGAGAGAGAGAGAGAGACCCGAGGTATGGAGCGCCTTAGCTGTAGCAGTGTTTGCTCTTGTGCCAGGAATCGGAGAGAGAGAGAGAGAGAGAGACCAGAGGTATGGAGGGCCTTAGCTGTAGCAGTGTTTGCTCTTGTGCCAGGAATCGGAGAGAGAGAGAGAGAGAGAGACCAGAGGTATGGAGGGCCTTAACTGTAGCAGTGTTTGCTGTGGTGCCAGGAATCAGAGAGAGAGAGAGAGAGAAAGAGAGAGACCAGAGGTATGGAGGGCCTTAGCTGTAGCAGTGTTGGCTCTTGTGCCAGGAATCAGAGAGAGAGACCAGAGGTATGGAGGGTCTTAGCTGTAGCAGTGTTTGCTGTGATGCCAGGAATGAGAGAGAAAGACAGAAAGAGAGAAAGGGAGAATGAGAGAGAGACAGAGAGAGACCAGAGGTATGGAGGGCCTTAGCTGTAGCAGTGTTTGCTGTGGTGCCAGGAATGAAAAAGAGAAAACGAGAGAGAGAGAGAAAACGAGAGAGAGAGAGAGAGAAAACGAGAGAGAGAGAGAGAAAACGAGAGAGAGAGAGAAAACGAGAGAGAGAGAGAGAGAGAGAAAACGAGAGAGACAGAGAGAGAGACAGAGAGACAGAGAGAGACAAAGACAGAGACAGAGAGAGAGAGAGAGAGACAGAGAGACAGAGAGAGAGAGAGAGAGAGAGAGACCAGATGTATGGAGGGCCTTCGCTGTAGCAGTGTTTGCTGTGGTGCCAGGAATCAGAGAGAGAGATCAGATGTATGGAGGCCCTTAGCTGTAGCAGTGATTGCTGTAGTGCCAGGAATCAGAGAGAGAGAGAGAGACCAGAGGGGTATGGAGGGCCTTAGCTGTAGCAGAGTTTGCTGTGGTGCCAGGAATCGGAGAGAGAGAGACCAGAGGTATGGAGGGCCTTAGCTGTAGCAGTGATTGCTGTGGTGCCAGGAATCGGAGAGAGAGAGAGAGATAGAGAGACCAGAGGTATGGAGGGGCTTAGCTGTAGCAGTGTTTGCTGTGGTGCCAGGAATCAGAGATAGAGAGACCAGAGGTATGGAGGGCCTTAGCTGTAGCAGTGATTGCTGTAGTGCCAGGAATCAGAGAGAGAGAGACCAGAGGTATGGAGGGCCTTAGCTGTAGCAGTGTTTGCTGTGGTGCCAGGAATCAGAGAGAGAAAGAGATCAGAGGTATGGAGGGGCTTAGCTGTAGCAGTGTTTGCTGTGGTGCCAGGAATCAGAGAGAGAGAGAGACCAGAGGTATGGAGGGCTTTAGCTGTAGCAGTGTTTGCTCTTGTGCCAGGAATCGGAGAGAGAGAGACCAGAGGTATGGAGGTCCTTAACTGTAGCAGTGTTTGCTGTGGTGCCAGGAATCAGAGATAGAGAGACCAGAGGTATGGAGGGACTTAGCTGTAGCAGTGATTGTTGTGGTGCCAGGAATCAGAGAGAGAGAGAGAGAGAGAGAGAGAGAGACCAGAGGTATGGAGGGCCTTAGCTGTAGCAGTGTTTGCTCTTGTGCCAGGAATCGGAGAGAGAGAGACCAGAGGTATGGAGGGCCTTAGCTGTAGCAGTGTTTGCTGTGGTGCCAGGAATCAGAGAGAGAGAGAGAGACCAGAGGTATGGAGGGTCTTAGCTGTAGCAGTGTTTGCTGTGATGCCAGGAATGAGAGAGAAAGAGAGAGAAAGAGAGAGAAAGAGAGAGAGACAGAGAGAGAGAGAGAAGCGTTGCCCTATTCTGTCGCTATTTTCCAAACACTGGCATTAGCATTTATTAAGAGGGGCATGGATAAAATGGAAGCAAGTATAATTGTGCCAGTAAATAAAATTGCTAAGACCATATTTATAATAGAGAGCGCTATATCAAGCTCCTCTTGAAAAAAAGCATAAATCATAAGGTTCAGAAAATTAATCAGATTCTTGGAGTGATTAACATACATACATATGGTCATAAATATCACATATCATCTTTTAAAGAACTTTACTGGAGAATATATAACATGTTTTGGAATGTAAACAAAATAATAATACATAATCTACTTTTTTATGCCAATATGTGGAATCTGCCATTTTTAATTTCCAGTGACCTACTTCCTGAGGTTGGAGGAGACTTTGTATGTAGAGAAGAAGCTCAATCTTAAGTAACTATTCTCAGTGTTCTTGTTAGTACTGATACTAAGTTTACTATTTTACAAAGACATGTTCTTTAAGACTATCACTAAAGAAAAAGGAAGCCTATATTAAAGAAAAAATGCAAAAACATAGAAAAATATAAAAGATTAGGAGTTCAGTCTTAGACATGTTGAGTTTGAGTTGACGGGTAGACATCCAGGAGTATATGCTAGAGAGGCAGTTGGAAACTTGAGCTAAAAGAGAGGGGGATAAATCGGGGTGCAGAGAGGTAGATTTGAGTATCATCTGCATAGAGATGATACTGAAATTCAAAGGATTTTATGAGGGTGCCAAGGGAGGAGGTGTAGATGGAGAAGAGGAGGGGGCCTAGGACAGCACCTTGGGGAACGCCAACAGACAGAGGGAGAGGTGAAGAAGAGGTGTCAGAGAAGGAGACGCTAAATGTCCGATCTTTTAGATATAATGGGAACCATGAAAGAGCTGTGCCCTGGATGCCAAATGAGCGGAGAGTTTGGATTAGAAGAGGGTGGTCAACTGTGTCGAAGGCAGCAGAGAGATCCAGGAGAATTAGAATGGAGAAGTGACCCTTTGATTTGGCGGTTAGCAAGTTATTGGTGACTTTTGTGAGGGCTGTTTCTGTTGAGTGTTGGGGACAGAAACCAGATTGGAAGGGGTCAAGAAGGGAATTGGAGGAAATAAATTGAGTGAGGCGATTGTAAACAAGCCACTCAAGTAGTTTAGAAGCCTGGGGAAGTAGTGAGATAGGGCGGTAGTTGGAGGCAGAAGCTGGGTCAGATGAGGGCTTCTTGAGAATGGGTGTAATTATGGTGTGTTTTAAAGGGGGTGGAAACCTGCCAGTGTTTAGGGAGAGGTTGAATAGATGTGTGAGAGCTGGGATAAATGTGGTGGATAGGGGAGGGATTAGCTGTGAAGGAATAATATAATGTGGACATGTTGTAAGGTGAGAGGTTAATAATAACGTAGATACTTCATCCTCGGTTACAGGATCAAAGGAATCCATAGTGGAGGAGGGATTGGGGAAGGGGGAGGGCTGGGTGTTGACGGTTTGTGGAGAGGATGGTGGGATAGGGCCAAGCTGGGAGGAGAGCTCATTTCGGATGGTTTAAATTGTATTTTTAAAGTGCCTGGCAAAGTCATCAGCAGTGAGACAGGAAAGGGCAGGAGTTGGGCAAGGGAGGGTGTTTAATGTAGCAAATAAACATTTAGGGTTGGAGGACAGGTTTGATATTAATGATGAGAAGTAGTGTTGTTTGGCAAGATTGAGGGCAGAGAAGTAGGAGCGCAAGGTAAACTTGTAGTGGAGAAAGTCTGCTGAAGTGCGAGATTTATTCCATAGACGTTCTGCAGTGCGTGATCACCTCTGTAGATAGCGTGTTTGTGTAGTGTGTCATGGTTGTGGATGAGAGCGAGGGTGTTTGCTTGTGATTATGGGGGCAAGAGAGTCAAGGGTGGAGGTTAGAGTAGCGTTGTACTGTGAAGTGGCGATGTCAGGGCAGGCAAGGGTGGTGAGGGGGCTGAGAAGGGTTTTTAGTATATTTGAAAATTGTTGTGGGTTGAGTGCTTGTAGGTTTCTGCGTGTTCTGGTGGCAGGATTTGAAGAAGGGTGGTGAGCGGAAGATGAGGTGAGGTTGCAAGTTAGCAGGTGGTGGTCAGATAGGGGAAGTGAGGAGATGTCAAGGTTGGAGATAGTGCAGAGATTGGTGAAAATAAGGTCAATGGAGTGTCCACCACTGTGAGTTGCGGAATTCTAATTAGATACTTATTGCATAAATGATATAATAATATTTTTCTTGTTGGTTATATCAAATGCAAATATGGATTAAGGATGTGGGTCTCAATCTGTTTTGGTCTGATGAACAGCTGGTTGTCTTTAAATGCTCACGTGGACTGTCTTTGAGATTAACAACATTTTGAACAGGGTAATACTACATAGCCGACTGAGTGAGTTTAAATAAAACGGGGCTGCAGTTGGAGTGTATTTGTCAGAGTTTAAATAAAACGGGGAGTGTAGTTGTAGCATAAGTTTGAAATTTAAACTAGTAGGTTGGAGGGAGGAACTAGATGGAAGTTATGAGGTAGAAAGTGTAAAGGGATTAAGGGATTTATAACTACTCATGAGGGATGGGTAGCGGGACAATTAGTATAGTGACTAAGGAGGTCTTCTGATGTAACAAAAATACAGTGGCAAGTATTTAACACCTGCAGTCATATCAACCTAAAGTGTATGCTTGTTAATGCCAGAAGCTTGCCATTGAAAATGGGCAAGCTAGAATTATTAACAGTAATGAGAAATAGGATATCATAGACATTACTGAAATGTGGTGGGATGATTCTCGTGACTGGACTGTCAATTTGTATGGTTATAACCTATTTAGGAAAGATTGGTTCAATGGCAGAATAGGAGGAGGAATTTGTCTGTATGTTAATGGCATATAATCAAGTGGGTTATGGGTTATGAATGCATCTTGTAGAGGAGCAATATAACCCACATAACAAAAATGTTTGCATGAAAAAAAGCAAACTTTTTTTTTTGCAAATTTTTTTTTTGTGCTGGGGGTGATGTAGACACCCCCAGAAATGGCCTCTGTTATATATGGTACGATGGTGTAAAACTGTACCCAAGCTAACTGTGCATGCTCAAGCTGGTTGGCTTTTCAGCCAATCCGCAAAGAGCGGTGATGTCAGCCGTGATGTCTTCTGATTATCTCAGAGCACAGCTTGGTGGTGTCGGAAGCCATCACTGAAGGGAGGAGGGGGAAGGGGGTGTTTCTGTTTGAGCGTAAGTGTGTGTCTGTGTGAGTGAGAGTGTGTCTGTGAGAGTGGGGGCGTCTGAGTGTGAGTGTCTAAATGTGAGCGTCTGTATGAGTGTGAGTGAGCCTTTGTGTGTGCGAGTGAGCCTTTGTGTGTGCGAGTGAGCCTGTGTGTGTGTGAGTGAGTGTGTCTGTGTGAATGTCTGTGTGTGTGCATCTGTGGGAGTGTGTGTGTGTCTGTGTTTGTGTCTATGTCTGTGTGTATGTCTGAGTGGGTGTGTGAGTGTCTGTTTGAGTGGTGTGTGTGTGGGTGTCTGTGTGAGTGTCTGTGTGTGTGCATCTGTGGGAGTGTGTATGGGTGTGGGAGTGTGTATGGGTGTGTCTATGGGTGTGGGAGTGTGTGTGCCTGTGGGAGTGTGTGCCTGTGGGAGTGTGTGCCTGTGGGAGTGTGTGTCTGTGGGAGTGTGTGTCTGCGTTTATGGGAGTGTCTGTCTGTGCGTCTGTGCGAGTGTGTCTGTGCGCGCGTCTGTGCGCGCGTCTGTGAGTGTGTGTGTGTGCGCGCATCTATGCGAGTGTGTGTGCGCGCATCTATGCGAGTGTGTGTCTGTGGGAGTGTGTGTGTGTCGGTCTGTGGGAGTGTGTGTCTGTGGGAGTGTGTCTGTGGGAGTGTGTGTGTGTGTCTGTGGGAGTGTGCGGCTGTGGGAGTGTGCGTCTGTGGGAGTGTGTGCGTCTGTGGGAGTGTGTGCGTCTGTGGGACTGTGTGTGCATCTGTGGGAGTGTGTGCTTCTGTGTGTGCGTGTGCGTCTGTGTATGTGCGTCTGTGGGAGTGTGTGTGTCTGAGTGCGTGTATTGGGGTAAGTATATGCATACATATATATATATATATATATATATATATATATATATATATATATATATATATATATATATATATATGTGTGTGTGTACATATTATACTTTATTACATTTGTAGCACTTTTTGTATTGGTAGATGTAAGCTCTGAAACCGTTAAGTATGCATTTTCCTAAATCAGCAGTTTACTGGAAGACATTTGAAGTCAAAACAAAATGATCTCTAATTGAAGGTTGAGATAGGATGTTTACTGAGCATGAAGGTACGCAATGATGTAAGCATACAGCATGTATGCTTTTGATGCATCCTCTTGTACAGGGACGGCGGCGGACCATTCACGCACGAGTGTGTCTGTGAGTGAGAGAGTAAATGTGTCTGTGTGAGTGTGTGTGTGTATGTCTGTTTGAGTGAGTCTGTGTGAGTGTGTATGTGTCTGTGCGAGTGTGTCTGTGCGAGTGTGTCTGTGTGTGAGTCTGTGTGTGAGTCTGTGTCTGTGTGTGAGTGTGTATGTCTGTGTGTTAGTGTGTATGTCTGTGAGTTAGTGTGTATGTCTGTGAGTTAGTGTGTATGTCTGGGTGAGTGAGTGATTGTGTCTGGGTTCGGTTTGTTGTGTATGTCATTGAGTTTGTGTATGTCTGTCTGTGTGAGTGTATGTCTTTGTCAGTGAGTATGTCTGTGTGAGTGTCCGAGTATGTTCGTGTTGTTGGGGTAAAATACAAATATCCATACCCTCTAAGTATAGGCATACATATATATACGTATTATACCTTGTTTTGTATTTGTATTTTACTTTTTGTATTTATAGATGTAAGCTCTGAAACAGTTAAGTATGCATTTTCCTAAATCAGCAGTTTACTGGAAGACAATTGAAGTCAAAACAAAATGATCTCTAATTGAAGGTTGAGATAGGAGCTTTTACTGCGCATGAAGGTGCGCAATGATGTAAGCATACAGCATGCATGCTTTTGATGCATCCTCTTGTACAGCGGCGGTGGACTGTTCACACACGAGTATGTGTGTGAGAGTCTGTGAGAGTGTGTCTGAGTGAGTGTCTGAATGTGAGTGTGTATGTGTCTGTGTGAGTGTGTATGTGTCTGTGCGAGTGCGTCTGTGTTTCTTTGTGAGTGTCTGTGTGAGTGTGTGAATATGTCTGTGAGTTAGTGTGTATGTCTGTGTGAGTGTGTGTGTCTGTGTGAATATGTCTGTGAGTTAGTGTGTATGTCTGGGTGTGCGAGTGTCTGTGATTGTGTATGTCTGGGGGATTGTGTATGTCTGGGTGAGTGTGTGTCTGTAATTGTGTATGTCTGGGTGAGTGCGTGTGTCTGTGATTGTGTCTGTCTGTGTGAGTGTGTATGTGTCTGTGCGAGTGTGTATGTGTCTGTGCGAGTGTGTATGTGTCTGTGCGAGTGTGTATGTGTCTGTTCAGGTGCGTCTGTGTTTCTATGTGAGTGTCTGTGTGAGTGTGTGAATATGTCTGTGAGTTAGTGTGTATGTCGGGGTGTGTGTGTGTCTGTGTGAATATGTCTGTGAGTTAGTGTGTATGTCTGGGTGTGCGTGTGTCTGTGATTGTGTATGTCTGGGTGAGTGTGTCTGTCGTGTGGATGTCATTGAGTTTGTGTCTGTGTGAGTGTGTGTCTGTGTGAATGTATGTCTTTGTCAGTAAGTGTGTATGTATTTGTCAGTGAGTATGTCTGTGTGAGTGTCCGAGTGTGTTTGTGTTGTTGGTGTAAAATACAAATATCCATACCCCCTAAGTTTAAGCATACATATATATATATATATAGGTATTATACCTTGTTTTGTATTTGTATTTTACTTTTGGGATTTATAGATGTAACCCCTGAAAAAGTTAAGTATGCATTTTCCTAAATCAGTAGTTTACTGGAAGACAATTGAATTCAAAACAGAATGTTCTCTAAGTGAAGGTTGAGATAGGATGTTTATTGTGCAATGATGTAAGCATACAGCATGCATGCTCTTGTACGTGTTCGCCTTTTAATTGGCTTACAAATATAAATAATCTTTTATTGGCCTAAAAGTAGGTGTGATGGAACATACTATTTTCTGTATGCGTAACTACTATATAAGTTTATGATTTGTATATTTTTTTTGTCAGCAGCAGATATTGTGAATGATATTCTGTTGCTGATCCACGCGTGTCCAAATAAAGTGAAGAAAATCAGAGGCCTCTGTGTTTTGGTATCATGACTGGGTTTTGGAGTAGAATGTTGGTTTGTAGAGATGTTTTTCTTCGACAGTGTGTGTGTCTGTGAGTGAGTTAGTGGGTCTGTGAGTGAGTGAGTCTGTGTGAGTGAGTGTTGTGAACATCTGTTTGCCCTTAACTAATATACTGTCATGTTTTAAAGGATAGTTGTATAAAATAAACCAGCCAAAGTCATATAGAGCTGTTTATCTTGCAGAAAGGACACGTAATTCCAATTCTTGTCCACAAGATATCACTGCAGGATATTGGGGTAACTACAGGCCCCTTGTTCTGTTTGCTGCTCTGATTCTCTGTGGGTGTGTTTTTTTTTCAACAGTGTGTATGAGTGAGAGTGTGAGTGTCTTTGTGAGTGAGTGTGTATGTCTGTGAGTGTGTCTGTGTGAGTGAGTGTGTCTAAGTGTGTCTGAGTGAGTGAGTCTGTATCTGTGTGAGTATCTGTGAGAGTGTGTATGTGTCTGTGTGAGTGAGTGAGTCTGTGTGAGTGAGTGTTGTGAAGATCCATATTCCCTTCAACTAATATACTGTCATGTTTGTTTTAAAGGATAGTTGTATATAATAAACCAGCCTTGGTCATATAGAGCTGATTCTCTTGCAGAAAGGACCAGTAATTCCAATTCTTGTCCACAGGATGTCACCGCAGGATGTTGGGGTAACTACAGGTGCCTTGTTCTGTTTGCCGCTCTGATTCTCTGTGGGTGCTGTTTTTCTTTGACCATGAGTGAGAGTGTGTATGTCTTTTTGAGTGTATGTCTTTGTGAGGTCACAGGGAAAATTCACTGGGGCTGGAGGACAATTCACTGGGGCTGAAGGAGGTTGCAGGGCAATTCACTGGGGCTGGGGCAGGTGATGGGGCAATTCAGTGGGGCTGAGGGAGGTTGCAGGGCAATTCTGCCCATTGTGGCCCCCTCAAACCTTGCTCACCCCACCTCCCCTTATGGCCCCCGCGGACCTCCCATGCGTCCCCTGCAGCCCTTAAAACTCCCTGTGGCCCCCGCGGACCACTTGCAGCAGCCCGCTGCCCCCTGTGGCCTCCGCAGCCCCTTGTGGCCTCCGCAGCCCCCCTGTGGCCTCCCTCTGTCCCCTGTGGTCTCCCTCTGTCCCCTGTGGCCTCCCTCTGTCCCCTGTGGCCTCCCTCTGTCCCCTGTGGCCTCCCTCTGCCCATTGTGGCCCTCTCGAGACCTCTGACCTGCAATTGACCGTTCTCACCCCAGGAAGTGGAGTGCAGCACCGGGCAGGTAAGAAAGTATTTATAGTACTATAATATATATAGATGTATATGTAAATGCTTAAGTTTATATCTAATTATTTGTGATGTCGCGAACATCAAATTTTCAGTTCGCGAACCGCGGACGCGAATTTCATCAAATGTTTGCGAACGGATGAACATCGGCGAACCGCCATAGACTTCAATGGGCAGGTGAATTTCAAAACCAACAGGGACTCTTTCTGGCCACAATAGTGATGGGAAAGATGTTTCAAGGGGACTAACACCTGGACTGTGGCATGCCGGAGGGGGATCCATGGCAAAACTCCCAGGGAAAATTACATAGTTGATGCAGAGTCTGGTTTTAAGCCATAAAGGGCATAAATCACCTAACATTCCTAAAATGTTTGGAATAACATGCTTTAAAACATCAGGTATGATGTTGTATTGATCAGGTAGTGTAAGGGTTACACCCGCTTCACAGTAATAGACCAATCTCCCCGTTTAATGCACCGCAAACAACCGCAAACAGTCCCTTTGCACAACCGCAAACTCCCCATTTGCACAAGGTTGGATACCAAGCTAGCCATGTCTCGTTCCTTGTCCTCACTGAGGTCATTGAAGGTCTCTTCCTCCAGCCAGCCACCAAGGGTCCCCGAAAGGTGACAACAAGCCCCCTGGGACGCCTGCTGTGTTTGGTCTTCCACCTCCTCAAAGCCACCTTCCTCCTCTGACTCCTCTTCTTCAGACTCCTCTCTCTGCGTTGCCTCTGTCTGCGTTATTATAAGGTGTGTACTGTTAAGTAGTACTATTCCTATCGGTTTAATCCCTGTTACGTCCACTAATAGGGGACGTGTATATGGCATGGAGGGAGATGGAAAAAGATGCTTGGTCGGACCTCCCACTTCAAATTTGGGGCACTGCGCGTGCAATCTAAGGTGCCACCAGATATGAGTGTCACTGTGCACTGGCAAAAGTTAGCAGAGTAGGCGCTGTAGGCCTCACACACACGCCTGTTGGCAGGCAACTGATATTCAATCGATTACAGAAAAAAAAGGGTTGTTTTATGTCACTGTACACTATGGTTGCACCAAATATGAATGTCACTGTGCACTGGCAAAAGTTGGCAGAGTAGATGCAATAGGCCTCACACACACGCTAGCAGGCAGGCATATGCAATTAGATTACACAGAAAAAAATAATAAAATAAAATAAATGATGTTCTAGCCCTAAAAAGGGCTTTTTGGGTTTCTGTCCTTGCAGCAGATATCAAATGATTCTTTCAGGTGTGTAGTGAAAGCTAAATACACAGCCTGGCTATCTATTTCCCTATTAAATCAGCAGCAGGTAGAATATATGTCCTCTCTCAACGAATGTAGCTTTAGAATGATTCTAAAATGGAGGCTGTCCTTCAGATGGAAGTCCCTGGAAGGCAGTGTATGCTGCTGATTGGCTGGAATGTGTCTGCTGACTGTAAGGTGCAGGGTCAAAGTTTCCTCAATGATAAAGAATAGGGGGCAGACCGAAAAGCGCATGTGTTCGCCGTTCGTTGCGAACATGCGAAAATCGCCGCGAATAGTTCTCTGGCGAACTGTTCGGGACATCACTAATATATATATATATATATATATATATATATATATATATATATATGTTTCCGTGTTACACGCTTAATACTGTTGGTTTTATTTTCAAAGCCCCACATACCTGTCGTTCGTGTAAGTGTTAGTGTGTTCAGTGTTGTGTATCTTCAAAGTCCCGCGTGCCTGGCGTTCAGCGTTGTGTATTTTGTACGTTTTGCGAGCCTGGCGTTGCTGAGCCTTCGTTTTCATGCTGTTTCTGAAATTTTTAATTTTTCATCTGCCATTTTTTTCCTCGTTTAGTCTTGACAAAAAATGCCAAATATGGGTGTAATTTGCTTGCAACCTCACTCTCAGGCCTTCTGTGTCTCCTCCTGTGTTTTGTGTGAGTGTGTTATAATTTTTTGTACACGAAAGTGTTTTGTGGGGCTAATCATGCTAAAAGGCCAGTTCCAGTGCCCCCACCTACGCCAATTTATACTTGGGTTGGTGTGAAGAGCAAATGTTTTTTAGAGAAGATATGGAGATATATACTTCTCACATAGAACTTTGGGTCAGATTTATCGATGATATTTTAATACTCTGGAATGGTTCTATTGAACAGTTACAGAACTTTATTAAAACTCTCAACACCAATAATTTAGGCCTTTATTTGACATCAGAAAGTAACCATGAGTCAATTACATTCTTAGACTTAGAGATATTCAAAACAAGTGACGGCACTGTTGGTACTAAGACTTACAGAAAACCCACAGCTACTAACAGTCTGTTGCATGCTAAAAGCAGCCATCCTAAGGCCTTGATTGAAGGCATACCCACAGGGCAATACCTGAGAATAAAAAGAAATTGCTCAAATGATAAAGACTTTGAGAAAGAATCTCAGGATTTACAAAGCCGCTTTTTGGAGAGAGGATACTCTAAAAATACTCTAAAAAAGGCCTATCTAAGAGATAAAAATACTAGAAGAGACTGTCTCTTAAAGGATAAAAAGAGAGAATCCGACAATTCTATAGGATGCATAGGAACTTTCAACAATAAATGGCATGAAGTAAAAAAATCTTCAGTAAACATTGGGACATATTACTGGATGACAAAGACTTGAAACCCTTTCTACCCTCCCATACAGCCATCACTAGCAGACGCTCTAGAAATTTAAGAGACTATCTCTCAAAAAGCCATTTGGAGACAGAAAAAGGCCAAACATGGTTACAAAAAACTAAAGGCTGTTTTAAATGTCATTCATGCAAAGCCTGCAAATATGTGAAACCAACAAAACAATTTTTGTCAGAAAAACAAACATATAAGATAAAACATCTTATCACATGTAAAACAGAGGGTGTCATATATTTAATAACATGTTTATGTGGAGCCAGATACGTAGGTAAAACCTGTAGAGAGTTCAGGAGACGTATTCTGGAACACATATATAGTGTCCAAAAAGAATATGACACCCCAATAGCTATGCATGTTAACAACAAACATAAAGGTGATACTAAAGTTCTGACATTCACTGGTATAGATCACGTAGCCAAAACAATAAGGAGAGGTGATATAGACACTAAGCTACTTAAGAGAGAAGCTAAATGGATCTATTTATTAGATACCAAAAAACCAAAGGGCCTTAATGAAGGTTTTATGTATACTCCCTATATCTAAATCCTACAAGACCAGAGTATTACTCTATTCAGACTTTACTCAGGATTAAATTCAATTTACATATTTGTAATTTTTTAGCTATGGTACTAAAACAAGGGGCCTAATCTGGATTTAATAATATATTTATAATAGGAATGTTATTGATATAAGCAGTCATTAGCACAGCAAATTTGGTACTTACATCAAGGTTAAAATAGGCAATAAATCATTTTATATGGAAACTGGTATATGCAATTCAATAATTGGCCAGTAAAATTCCTATTTACAAATGTTAGAGATATCTTTGATGTAAAACCTAATTTTTACTGCACAAATCATTAACATTATCAAACATTATCCAGATACCATATCTTATGCTTAATAAAGTCCCTGACACTCATGACATTCAATACTTAACATCAATCTTATTTTCAAATGAAGAGTCTAACATTTAAATATTTTACTGCACTTTCAATGCTATTAGGCTTTTTAAACCCGTTTGTGTTACTATGACAACACTAGCCTTTAAATAGGTATCATGGGAAGGCTAGTGTAACCCTTGATGAAACTCAAGAAACGTACGTCGGGTTCACGTAGGAACGCAGTCGCGGGTCTATGACGTCATTTTGAAGCGTCTAGACCGTGGCGTTTTTTCTTCTCAGACCCATAGATTAAAGCCCCTTCCTTGTGCTTCAGATAGAAGCTATCTAGCGGATATTTACGAAGGCATAGCTACCTAAGAAGGATCCTGACAAGCAACGCCCCATACTATTGGGATACTATTGAGGCTATTTTTGGTAGAGTTATGATGGTTTTCACTTCAGGCCCATAGTCCCTTCCTTGATTCTAAAAGGTATGCTATTCAAGCACACTCTAACATAGAAGGAAGTCTTAGGCATTCATAGAAAGATTTAGGTGACTCATGCAGCAACTATTGACACCTATTCAGGCAATATATGATCAACGTATACTGCAGTCCCTTAAGTACAGTGCATCAATTATATAATATAGCGGTGGCCACTCTATGTCAGAGTAATATTGAAGCACCCTATACTTAATACTCGTCACTGTGTTCCTTCAGAGATCCATCATACAGGATAACAGAATCCTCTGTACCTATACCACTGCCATATGCAACATACTATTTTTTGCACTTATTATTAAAGTATAGCATACAACTGTGTGCTATACTAATTAAAACTATACCATTTATAGCACTTTATATATTTAGCACTTTATTAGCACTACAGTCACTTTTTTTGTGACAACACTAGCACTTGTTTCTTTGTATATGGCCAGTATATTCAGGACAGATTTTTCTATTTAGGAATTTTATCTCTTCCAATTTCATAGTTCCGCCATCTCTCTGCTACCTATGTGTATATATTTTAATATGGATTTTAATTATTATTAAAAGCTAAGTTTTATTGTATAGTTTATCCTCTTCTTTCTAAGACAAGGATTATTAGGTGTGCCCTACAATAGGATCTTTTTTCTCTTCTTGTCTATACCAATTTATCCTAAGGTGCACCCTAATCTACACATTTGCATTTGGGTCCTAAACAATATACCTGAGCCACCATACTTTATTCTTTTGCTAAAAGGCCAGTTCCACAAAATTTCAATATGTTAGTCTGTGTTAGTTGTTTATTTTTTTTTGTTCACTTTTTTTTGTTTGTTGTAATTCTTGAAAATGGCACATAGAGTTTCCTATGTGAAATAGTGGTCCTCTAAAAAGAGACCGTCAGACATAAAAGTTCGTCTGTGCGGTATTACCACTGTTCTCTATGGTTTTTGCCATTTTATAGAGTTTCTTATTGAAATAGTGGTCCTCTAAAATGAGTCCAAGTGTCATAAAATGTTGTCCTCGAAATAAAACCACTGTTCTCTATATATTTATTTTTTTTCTTGTGAATTTGTCCTTGAGGTGAAAGCATTTTTCTTGTTGTTTTTTTTACATGTCTTGGATTATCTTTTTTTGAATTTAAGTTATAGTACCTCATAGAAGACAATGTTTTTTTTGTAAAAATGCGGCCATCATCTAATAAATCACCCTGACTTTGGTTGTTTTCAATGTAAACTTTAGCCTCTGGATTCTGGCATCTTGAAAATGCAAAATACAGTTGGCCATGTGCAAATACTGGTTCTTCTAAAAAGATACCCACAGGTTTGAAAGTTTGTCCTTGTGATTTATTAATGGTCATGGCAAATGCCATGATGATAGGAAATTGTCTTCTTTGAAGTACAAAAGGAAGGCTACTTTCACTTGGTACCACATCTATTCTTGGTATGCAAACTATCTCTCCTTTATGTGTAGAATTTCAGCATCTATGAAATGGTCCTTTTATTTTTTTAACAATTAATCTGTTCCCACATACATAGTCCTTTTTTTGTTTTTCGCAGTAACATAACAAAAACACCTTTCTTTAGCTGCAAAATATGCGGTGGAATTCCAGAGGGAGTTTATGAATTCAGTTGAAAGGTTTGTCCTCTAAATAAAACCACTGTTGTCTCTGTCTGTCTCTCTCTCTCTCTCTCTCTCTCTCTCTATCTCTCTCTCTCTCTCTATATATATATATATATATATATATATATACTGTATATATATATCTCACTCTATATCTATCTCTCTCTCTATATCTCTCTCTCTCTCTCTATATATATATATCTATATATCTCTCTCTCTATATATATATATATATATCTATATATCTCTCTCTATATCTCTATATCTCTCTCTCTATATATATATAAATCTCTCTCTATATCTCTCTCTCTATATCTCTCTCTATCTCTCTCTCTCTCTCTCTCTCTCTCTCTCTCTCTCTCTCTATATATATATATATATATATATATATATATATATATATATATATATATATATATATATATATATATTATTTTTCTTTGTCATCACCAAGTACAGAATCAGCACTGTGATCATTTTTTTGTGGTGCATTTTTTTTTTATATTTCATTATTGAGAATCCATGCATCCTTATTTTTGCATGTTAGTATTACTTAGTTTGCAAGCTCTGCATAATCCTTGTTATTTATTGTATTTTGGAATATAGCTGATATGATATCCTGTTTGCAAATCATATGAGATGGAATTTCCACTGTATCATCGGGTAAATTTTGTATTCACTTTATTTTTCCTTCTCCAATCTTAATGAGCCAATCATTGAATTAATTTTCTCCTTCTGATCTCATATTTTTTCCATAGTGTACTTGACTTTATACTTTGACAATGTTGGTGCGATTTGCATGTACAGCGACAGGTAATGTTTGTCTAAAATCTCCTAACGACATTACCTTTGCACCAAATGGCAAATCATTATCCATGACTTCACGTAGCAAACGGTCAATACATTTTAGGGCATGGCATGACATCATTGTAGCTTCATCTATTCTAACAAAAGTACGGTGGTTGCAAATGGCAGTGCTATTTGTCCTTGTGACCGAACGAAACTCATCAATAAATTATACATATAGGTTTTTCCTGATCCGCCAGGTCCATCTAGATAGAAATAATGCTCTTTGAGCATGTCATAATCTAGGGCATTTTTTATGGCATTAAATACTTGCAATTGTAATGTATTTAAAGTTGCAAGTCTTTCTTCTGTTCTTTGTTTTTGAAGCTGGGTGTCATAGTCTTCAAAGTTTATGCCATTTATGAGTCCTGGATCTGGCAGATTAAAACTTGCACAACTTAATCCATGAGAAAGTAAGACCTTTTGAATTTCAAGTAATGCTTTTAATTCTGCAATAGGCTCATTGTATTGTTGCAAAAAGTCTTCAGACATATTTGTTTGAAATTTGCCCCACAAAGCTAATGCATTTGGAGCATTTGAGAAGATGCAAATGAATGGAAATTGTTCCCTCATCTGCGGTGGCATTTGACATAGTGCTGTTTCTTCTAGACATCTTTCCCATTCTGTATCATCAGCTAGGAAGTTTCTGTGTCACGCAACTACATTAAATGTTTCATAAACTATGTCATTAACATTTCTAAAGTGTTCAAAACTTTGTGCACCAGGAACATTTAGAAGGAGTAAACGTAAGCAGAAATGTTCATGGTCTCTTGGACATACAGAGTAAGTTCTTGGTATTTTTGTCATAATCGATTAATGAAAACATAATGGTAGGGAATGTCAATATATAACAATTCCCTTGCCTCCAAGTCATTACAATTGAAATTATTGTAAGTTTGTCGATGCTCACTTTCTGCCAAAGCATTTCTTTCATTTCCAACATTGAAATATACTAAGTGTCTTTGGGGCAAATATAAAGCTAATCGATATACTGCATGGGAGCGATCATGCATTTCAAATTTGAGAAGATGCCACATTGCTTCTGGCGCACTTACATAGCGAGCATCTACATGAGATGCAAGTTCATCATGTAATAACTTAATTTGTTCAGGATTTTCTGCACTTTTGACCACTTCAGTAGATGCATCATAGCCTTTGTAAATATATTTGTAGACATATTTAATGGATTTTATAGAAGTGCAAGCTTCTGCATTATACTTCATGAGTAAATGTGGATTGTATGGTACCACATATTTGTTATCTACCTTTTTTCCATGAATAATGGCATTTTGTCCTTCTTCTATATAATGGATAGCCATCACAATTAGCATAAGTTTTGTCTCTATAATCTTTTGGAAATTCTTTAGTACATTTCTTATTTTTATACATGGTGACTGTGGATTAATATCGCCACAAGGTCCATGAATCATACAATGAGTTACAATCTCATATAGTCTACCATGTATTTCTGGATCTGGTAGTTCAGCAATAATCACTGAATACACTTTGTCACCAGTATCCAATTTATCTTTCTCTTGAAGGATTAAAAGAATATGTGCATGTGGAAGGCCTCTCTTTTGAAATTCTATGGTATAAACAAAAGCCAGACATTTGCCAAATAACTGAGTTATGGTTATGTCACGTATTAATTCAGTTAATTTTATTTTGAAGACTCTTGCCACTAAATCTGGTCTATCGGAAGCAGTTTGTCCAATTAGCAGATTCTGTATAGTCTCTGGATTACATGTAATAAATAAATCTGTTTTTTCATATTTAGTTACAATAGCCACAACATCATTGTATCTTTCCTCCATATTGAGAGGAGATCCTTGGAAAGAAGAAGGTAAAATGATGGCTTTGCCAGCTGGCAGCTCTCTGGTTGTAGCCACCTCAGCAACATAATCCATCAGTCCACAATACTGTTCTACAGGTAGTTTATCTTATTGATATTTTATAAAGTTTAAATTATTTGCCTCAATTTGCCAATAGGAATCAATGATCCATTGTTGTGTCGGTTTTCCTCCACATAAAATGGGATTGAATCCATCTCGAATGGCAGTTTGAGCCACTTTAAATTCAAGCATGGAAATATTTTTTTTCTGACATGTACTTTTCAAAATTGGGTAACTATCAAGTGTTAATTTGAATTGCCAACCTGGTTCCCCTTGAGGAAAAAATATGGGATGTCATTGGATCCAAATTAGTACTTAAGATACTTACATTAATTAAAGATTGCTCCTCATTTCTGGGATATATTCTAATATCCCTCTGAAATGGTGGTTCTCCCTCATGATTTTGAAAGACCATTGCAACCTCATTTGATGTTGGCAAGTTATAATGGCGTTTATCAGTATGGCGATCTCTTTTAAGAACCATATTGACTTTTGGGAATTGGTAATTGATGTATTTGTGCGTGAATTTGTTGTTACTATCCTACTTCTGACAATTTTTTATAAGCTTGATTGTATGGGTTTTGGGCCATAATTTTGTCAAGCTCTATAAAAACAATGGGTAAGCTGCATACGTTGTTCAACAGCTTCCATTGTATCTAGGACACATAGTTGAGCAATTTTTCTTTGCTCTCCTTCCTCTGGATGTAAATGAGAAGTACTATGGTAAATTTGTCCTTGTACTTTGAAGCAGTAAGGGCCATGTCCTGACACATTACCAGCTAATGTTGCACCCATAGATGCAAAGGATATGGCACTATTATACGATCTGATTTTTAATTTGAAATTTTAGTAGTTGGAGAAAGAAGGCTGTGTCATAATGCTTTCTAAATATGTTGGGAATTGTTATCTTTGTGGAAGTCTTACCTTGTCTTTTTGACAGCAACTAACGAACTTGTCATCTCTGGGTCTTTCCTGTGTGAAATGTTAAGCCCCACAAAACTGACAGACAATATTCATATTACCACAATTATGAACTTCTACTGTTAAAGATTTAAGTAAAGTACAATTGTGAGAAGATTTATCAATGTGACTCTCTAAATCCACATTAGAATTATTATCTGATTGTTCAGCAACATTTTCTAAATGCTTTTGTTTTTTAGTAGCCTTCTTGGGCTTGAATGTTAGTTAGTCAGCCGCTAATCTTTTGCTTGAGAATCTCTCCCATTCTTTTTGTCGTCGAATTTCCTTCTGCTCAGGCATCTGATGATCTGCCCATGCTTTTTGACCTAGTATTTTTTTTACGTAGTCTAGTTTGATGTCGTTTCTTTTCCTGTTTCTTATATAAAATGGAAGTACCTATCCTGTTTTGTGTCTGCCTTTGTGGAAACGTACTGCAACCTAACACTCTAAGCCTAACCCCATAACTGTAAACCCCTAATGACAACAATGGCGCATGCAAAACAGTATGGCAACAAAAATATAAAAAATGGCTACCCTAACCCCTAATGCCAACAGTGGTGCACACAAAACAGAAAGCAACAATACTGTTAACATATACAAAATGAAAGTATATATACAATTTTTGGTGCGCAACCCTCTAAGCCCAACTTCATACCCTAAACACCTAATGACAACAGTAGCGCACAAAAAACATAACTAAAGTCATCATGACAACACTGCCACACACAAAACATGACAACACAACAAAATTCTGTTAACATATACAAAATGGTGTGCGCCTTTCATAACATAGACCGCAACCTAACTAATTTGCTAAGTCCAACCTCATAAAGCTAAACCCATAATGCAAACAGTGGTGCACACAAAACAGGATAGGAGAAAAACAGTAACAAAAAGTTCAGTTAAAAGAAATAAAAAAAAAAAGGAACAAAAGTACTAATGTACTATTTTTATTTACAGATTAATATGGCAGATACTGACAAGAAACAGGAAAAGAAACGACATCAAACTAGACTACGTCAAAAAAATACTTGATGTATTATTATTATTTTTTTTTTGTATTACTGTACCTCTTTTCTTGAAATGTGTTGTTTGTCGAAATTGCTGTAGCGATGATGAGAGTCTTCAGGCAGTGTCTGTTGAGAATTAAAGAGAGAGATGCAAATGTTTAAATCAATGTGCTTTTGTACTAAGAGCTGTTACGCCCACCAGATTTGGCGGACTACGTTCACCCCAATTCTCTCTCTCTATGGGTCGCAACTTTTTGTTCAGATCTTGACACCAGCAGACACTTCAGATGGCATCATCGTTTCTGAAGACAAGCACCATCAGACCCCTTTTCTTAGGATCTAAGAATCACACACCATGTACCTTTGATTAGTACAAGCAGACTCTGACACCACCTTTATTTAGTGTGTCCAAAATCAGACTGCCACTTCTTTATTGTTACAGAGATATATAAAAACACAGAAACATCTCACTCCCCCCACATGCCTAACCCCTCCTCTTGTGGCCAATAGCTTGTCACTCTCACCACCTGGGAAATGTCTATCCCATGATACATCCCTCATATCTTACTTGCCAGATCTCAACTTACATGGTTATAAAACTAAACTTCCGCCTTCCAGGCTAAAGCCAGAGGATTTGTGCAGTGGCTGCCTCTCAAAGCCATATAAATTCTTTAGAATTCCTTAACCCTTTGTATATCCCCGATATGACTGTTGAGCAAGTTGTTAGCACCTTCTAACCACACATATAATAACTAATGAACCCCAAACAGTCCAGTGGGCCCTTCTGTTCATAACAAGAGTGTCACAACCTACAATGATAATGGAGTATAGAGGATCCTAGTCCTCTTATCTCCTGTAGGTTTTAGACCTAAGTTTGGGCTTACTCTAGACCTATGGACAGTCTTTGTCGGTACAAAGGCATAAGTCCCAGGTTTTGGTAGTGTGCCTGGGAAAACCTGGAAGGGAGTCAGAACGATCTCCTCTACCAGCATATGCCCCTGGGTCAATAATACACGTGCACACAAAGTCTTGATGAAAATTATGAACCATGTTTTATTTTAGAACAGCATATTTAACCACATCACACAAGAATGAGGGAAGTGGCTACTGTTAGCCAGCCCCAAATGACCTCTGGCCAATCATGAAGGGGAACTGTGTGTGAACCAATAGTCCCCTCCCAGGTCCGCCCACTAGGTGAGGCCAACTAATTCATTTGGGCTCTGAATCTCCAGGGGAAAGCACCTTGACTCTCCTGTGCCCATGCTATGAAGGCTGAGAAGCCTCAGGGCATCCCATTGTTTCTGGGTGCCTGCCTGTCTGCTCTCCAGCTGTGAGCTCCCCATTGTGTAGTTCTCTGCTGGACACTTAGCTAATGGGATTAACAGGCATTTGGGAACAAAGGAGGTTTTGGCTGTATTCAATGGACGTCCCCTCTACAATATAATAACATACTAATATTTACAAATACAACACACAATGTTTCACCCACATACAACCAATATATCCCATTAGATCCCTCACAGGATACCCATTACAATGAGCCTAAACATGGAATGGATGGGAATATGCTAAGGGATAAACTTATAATACTTTATCCCCTAGACCACAACATAACAATATATCCATAATACAATATACAATATAATACTAACATATCATAACCCATAACATCATATATACAGTGGGTCTCCTAAACCCAGAACTCTTGCTCTCCATATGGCATCAACTGTGGATGATATACCAGCCCCAAGATGGCGGCTATTGGTATATAACAGTACAGTCCCAATATAGGCCACTGCTGATTCATGACAAAGAGCATATAAAACAGGATATATACTTCCAAATTGTATGTATTCAGAGAGGTTTAGCTTATGGGGTTAGGCTTAGAGAGTGGTACATATACACAGGATAGATCCCTGCATTTCTTATGTTTTATGAACATTTGCTGTAGTATTCTGGTTTGTGTGCATCACTCTTGGCATTATAGGTTTAGATTATGGGGTTAGGCTTAGAGGTTGCGGTCAGAAAACAGGATATATTCTTGCATTTTATATGTGTTAACAACATTTGTTGTAATATCCTTTTTTGTGTGCACCACTGTTGGCATTAGAGGTTTAGGTTATGGGGTTATGCTTATAGGTTGTGGCACAGAAAACAGAATATATTTTTCCATTTTATATCTGTTAACAACATTTGTTGTAGTATCCTGTTTTGTGAGCGCCAGTGTTGGCATTGTGGGCTTATGAATTTTTTTTTTTTATATTATCTTTTGTGTGCGGCACTGTTGCCATTAGGGTTGTAGGTTATGGGGTTAGGCTTAGAGGGTTAGTTATGTTGCAGTGCATTTTGACATTGGCGCACACCAAACAGGATAGATCTTTTTATTTTTATTTTTTTACTTGTTATACTGTACCTGTTGTGTTGAATTATTAGTTGTCTATAAATGAAAGAGGGTCCCCTGCTGCCAATCTTTCTGCGACACTCTTCAGGCAATGTCTGTTGAAAATGAGACAGAGATGCAAATGTTGCCATTTTTTTTTTGCTTCTGTACATAAAAAAAAAAATTTTGGGACAATATTTGAAAGGCAATTTATTTTTATTTTTTTATAAATTATTAATTTATTAATGAATGGTCAAAGTTTATTTGTGAAATGTTACTGTACATGAATAACATTGTTCTTGTCAATATTTGAAATCATTTTTTTTAATTATGAATTTATTAATTAATTAATTATAGCTTACCTATTTGCTGTAATTTTCAGATTTTAAACTTCTAAAGTAATAATAAAGTTGCTTCAGAAATAACGCCACCAATGAAATGCCCAGTCACACTGTTCATCACCTGGGGGGAAATGTAGATATTTCTGGAAAGTTTACAGTATTTATAGACTTTGAGCTGAAGTAGAAACCGTTAGATCGTAATACGCATGCGCTATTTGTGTTTCATCCGTCAATTTGCATTCCAGCCGCCATTTTGCGCAAGGTAGTTTATTCATGCAAAGAAAATGTTCGCGATTTTGTATGTGCTGCAGGATGTGTGTTACTGTACGTGCCGCATGAAGTGTTATTGAGTTTGGGTACGTTTTCTGAGTACGTGTTTTAATTTTAGGTGCTTAGTCTCGTTTTTGTTTTTTTCAATCGCGAAACTGGTGAAATGCAACTTAAATTCGCAAGCAACCTCACTGACAGACGTCCCCGTCTGTCCCCCATTGGTGGGTGTGATGTTTTTGAATGTTTTTTTTTTTTTTTCTTTCTGTTGAACTGTAGGTCCGCGGCTTGTAGATTTATGTTGAACTGTACGCCCGGGGGTCGTAGGGATGAGCGCAGAACCCACATATTTATATATTTATTTTTTCTTACTCCACCACTGGATACAATGTATTATGTATGCAAATATTCCCTGGGATTTTCAGGGGGTGTCAACATTGATAGAAAACAGTTTAAATGCAAAAACATCAGCAAAGTTCAGGGTAACGTTTTAAATGTTTGTTTTGGGTTTTTGTTCATGCAAAAAAATTACACTACTAATTCTCCTCTGTCAGATGCATTAATAACCCAGCTCACTTGCATATACCTTTTAAGCCAGATTTAAAGCCTTTAGTCAGGGAAGATATTTATAAAGGAACTAGTGACAATTTTGAATCCTTGTGGGTTAAATTAAATAGTAGAGGAACAAATCCTAGAAACATATTGTTAGGAAAATGCTGTAAACCATCTAATATAAAATGTGGAATTCTAATTATTGCAGCAATTAGAAATGCAGCTAAGCATTGTCAAGTTCTAATAATGGGAGATAATAACTACCATGAAATAAACTGAATGAATGAGAGCAGATGTTTAGCTAGGGGGAGTGAGTTCTTTCACTTAATGAAAGTATCAAATTGGCACTCTGTATGAGACTCTTACAACCCTTTTATATTGAAGAAGTACAATTGACCTTTTCCCTAAAAGATTATAGGATATTGGTATTTGGTGGTAGGGTTCTAAAAGGCCAGCATTAAAGCTTCAAAACTTTAATGTAAAAGAGTATAAGTTTATCTTAAGAGGTTTGTGATCCAAAGATGCAATCCGTTACAGAACTCATTTTACAAGCAGTCATTCATCTCTCTCTCTCTCTCTCTCTCTCTCTCTATCTCTCTCTCCCTATCCCTCTTCCCCCATGCATGCGCAGTTCATGTTTTTCTGTGCAGATGCGGTGCAAATGCTCATTTTCACGGCTGCTCTGCACATGCGCAGTAGCTGTTGCTTGTTTCTCCGCGGTGACCGGCGAACAGCATGTGAGTAACTCTTGTTAATAGCTCTGCAGCTGAAAGTGTTGCAGAAAGGTTTGCAATTATGGGCCAAAAAGCTTGATTCTTCCAGTGTATCACAAAAACATTCTAGAAGTGTCAGAAGATGTCATAGTGTGTGATTTTTAATTATAGGGTTGAATGCAGTTGTATTATAATTGTGAGAGTTTAAGTAAAAGAGGGGAGCACAGTTTTATTAAAGTTAAAGAGTTTAAATAAAAGGGGAGTGCATTTGTATTATAAGTGTGACAGTTTAAATAAAAGGGGTGAGTGGCAGAGCATTATATTTGTGAGAGTTTAACTAAAAGAGGAGAGTGCAGTTGTAGTATGTCACAAGCTGCTCTTCATTGGGCATGAAATTGCCAAGAAGACCAATCCTACCTGCAGGTTGTTAGTTTTTTTTTATGCCCACACAAAGGGCAGCTTAACCAGAGGCTAGCACATGTTACCAATTCTTCACACCATTTTGCAGAGTTTTGGGACAAGCTACTGGGACAAGTTGCAAAAATAAATTTTTAGTTACAAAAAAGTAATAAACGCTTCCCTCTAAATGAAAAATCTCATGCACATTGTGGTGATCTGCTTTCTTCAGTTGGGCTTGATAAGGCTGTTCTGGTAAAACATACCCAGCAGATCTTTTAGGTTTTTTTGATCCCTTCACCAAGACAGCTGATGTCTCTAAAATTCCTTTGCATTAATGCAGCATTTAAAAATATGAACAAAGGATCAGCATATAAAAAAGAATCAGGGACTGCTTTTATTTCTGTTGAAATTCATAGCAGGTTCAAAAGATGTACATTTTAACTTGAACTGATAACATTCTGTAACCATCTGAGTCTGAGTGGGTTTTTAATAAATTGCTAATAGTTTCATGTGCACGGCATCATAACATCCACGTCACTAGTTGTACACGCCCAGGACAGCTATCTTCTCTAGGGATCCTAACACACATATATATCTTCCAGATATCTTATTATATATATATTAATCCAGTTAGACAGTGACAGCTGTTATCATCTTCTATATGGATTCTGACACATAAATATCTTCCAGAAATCTTATTCCATATACATATCAATCCAGTCAGACAGTGATAGCTATTACCTCACTCTTTTCCAGTCAGGAGCATACACCTTTTTTATGTATCAACCATCAGAGCAAAACTTTACTAACTAGCTGCTTTTAAACATGACAGTTACTGATTACAGTATCACATTCTAAATCAGTTAACTGTTCATGAACCGAAGATGCAACAAACATCACAAGCCACAAACACACATAGAGAAGCAACACAACACACAGTAACCAATACACATAGGGTAATCAACATATTAAATAACTATAACACATAATGTAAAACTTCTGAGTGCAGCCACACAACCACATAAATAAGAGTCCAAAGGGGCAAGGTGGTCAGGGGATCATGACTTGTCTCCCAAACAGAGCACAAACCTTATTTTTCATTTTTTGGGGGTTTATTTTCATGCAACAAACATTTTTTCATTTCAGTTTTCATACATTACTTCTCCTCTATCAGATGCATTCAGAATCCATGAAACTTATTTATGCCTTTAGTAAAAATTTCCAGCGGTTTTGAAAATTATTTTTACTTTTATGTTATTATGAATTAATTGTGAATTATACTTTGTTAGAAAGGAAGATGGTCTAATTTCTATTTTGTGATTGCTAGAAATGTTTAATGATGCAATGCACTTAATTAATTAGAAAGTTTTAGATTATTTTTATTTATTTATAGAGCCTTAAATATTTCTTTATGTTTTTTGTTTGGATAAAAATTCCTTATCATTGCATATCTCACAACCAACACTCAATCAAACGAGAGAAAACTAGGACGTCTTTATCAAGTTTCTTTCTTTACAAGCTTGGAGCCAAGTTGGAGAACAGCAAAACTGGAATGAACTACAATGAAAATATTCTGTGTATATGGACTTATGGGAGGAAATGGATGTGAATCCAGTTTATTTGTATAAACTACTTGTGAAACTGCGTTTCAGAATTTATATAAGATATTGTCCTCCCTTCCTAGTTACTCTTCCTTTTTAGATGTTAGTAGATTATATAGGGTATTCTAGCAAGCTAATAGAACAAGGAACATAGAAAGAACAAACAGAAGACAGGACTAGAAAAGAATAGAAAAAGTGAAAAATGAAAAACAATATATACAAACTGATACTCTCCACACAAACCCAATCTTACACATCACACAAAGCCGGGTTCATCTGTGGTTATACACTGTTGGAAAAAATCAATCAGATTGCTTCTGAATAAGAAATCTTCTGGTCAAGGCAATGGACCAGAAGGTGCAGATTTCCAGGCACCTGTTTTGTTATCAAGATAAATACTTGGTAGAGAGTTTTTCTCATCATACATCAGGGCAAGCCCTGAGCTTAAGCTTTACTCTATTTATTTACTTATATTTCTTTTTGTGGGACACCATGGCATGGAAGCCTCCATATATATATATAGAGCCTCATTCAATTTGAAAGCTGCATCTCACGGTATATAGGCCGTATGTCTACGGGCCTGCTGTGGACTCGCAGACTGCTACAAATTTGGTGCTATTCAATTGAACAAGTCTGCAAGTGTGGCCCGAGATCAGAAATAGTAATCCCTCGTTCCATATGTAAGCAGTTCGGGGCTTACTGCTTAGTCAGAGCCAATAATAAATGACACTGTCATAATGATGGCAATCAAACCAGCCGGAACCCCTGCTTAGACTCACTAAGTTAAACCTTGCTGTGGGGGTCCCCATTGGGACCCCCGTGGCATTTAAAGATTTAAATCCCCCACCGCGAGTCTTTAAAGGGCCCACGGAACACAAAGAGTTAACCCATGCATCCCATTGTGATTGGCTGAAAGCATTTGTGCATTCTGATTGGCTGGAATCTGATTGACAGTTATTTTAGCCAATCAGAACAAGCAAATGTTTTTTTTTTCTGTCGGAGTATGCGCGGGAACCACCATTTGTGACGGGGAGCTGCTCAAGGGAGGAGCTCCGTTAGTAGGTGTTATTTTTTATTTTTTTTTAGAACATCTGGATTTTGATGGAGGGGCCTTTCCTGGCCCAGAAGAGAGGCATCTGGGATCACAGCTGGAGGGGATTTTGGCCAATTCAGTAGACTACTTAACCCTTTCTTTTTTACATGCTGTAAGTCTTTTTTTATTTTAATAGTGTTTTCTATTTGATGCATTCTTTTTTATTTTATGTGTAAGTCTTTTTTTCTGTAATGCTTTTTTTATTTTTATGTAATTAGTAGTTTTTTTTTTGTACTCAGTGGAGTTTTATTATTTTCTGTAATGTGGGTGTTTTTATTTATTGTACTTAGTGGGGTGTTAGGGATTTTATTAGGAGGTTTATTAGAGGGTTAGGTAGGGTTAATAGGATAGGGTAGGGTAGAAGGGGATGGTTGATAGGATAGGGATTATTAGGATAGGGGTTGATAGGATGGGATAGGGGTTAATTGGGTATAGTTAGGGTTAATTAGGTACAGATAAAGTTAAATAGATACAGTTAGAGTTAATTGGGTAGAGCTAGGGTTATTTAGGTACAGGTAGGGTTAATTTGTACATTTATAGTTAATTAGGCACAGTTAGTGTTAAATAGGTACAGTAAGGATTAATTTGGTACAGATAGGTTTAAATAGGACTAGACTGGGATAACTGGATCTAGATAGGGTTGTGACCAGTGATAAGGTTAATTAGGTGTAGTGAGGGTTAAATAGGGTTAACTACTTAGAGGGGGGTTAATTACTTACAGGGGGTTAATTTAAATGTATTAGTTTATTGGGGGAGATAACAGTGTAGTGTAGGGTAGTGCTTAGACTTAGTGTCATGAGGGTCCTGGAGGACCCTCATGGCACTTATAGTGTTAATCTCAAGGTTAATTATTGTCCCATAAGGGTCTCTATAGACCCTTTTAGGACTGATAGGGTTAATTAGAGGCTCATGGGGGTCTGTATAGAGCTACCTGAGTGATGGCATTCATTTTAGGTTCCGCTGGGGTACTTATTTGAATTTGACATGCTTGAGCATGGGTTAGTGTGGGGACCCTGCGGGAAATATAAATTTGACATGCAGCAGCAAGGTTAGTGTAGGGACCCTTGACATGCTGCAGCAAGGGTTAGGTGTCGCGGGGGTACTTTTAGTACCCCCGCAGCAGGGGTTAACTATTTGTGTGCCACGAGCCCTTTAAGGACCCTCAGCGGGGGATTAACATTTAAAATACCGCAGGTTCCCAATTGGGACCCCTACAGCACAGGGCTAATGTAGGGACCCTGCGGAGGTCCCGATTGGGACCCCTGAAGCAAAGGGGTTTACTTTAGGTGCGGGGGGGGGGGGTTAGGATCAGAGGGGACTTTAGGGGCAGCACACATAAGGTCTTTTAAAACCCTTGTGAGTCCTCTCTAGTACTCGTAGGATTTTGGGCTACATTTGCCGTTTACAGGTTTGAACGCAAGTGTGTCCTTGGGAAATTGTAGCAATTGGATAGCGATTTGCGATTTTAGCCATCGTAACTCTTGCGGACAGGAAAGTTCAAAGTCTTAGATGAGGTGTAAGTTACCATTGTAACAACCGCAGGGATTTTCAGCCCGTAGACCATTTGCCGATCGCAAAAAAAAGTCAATTGAATAGCAAAATAACTTACAGCCTCCATTACGGGCTACTGTAACTTACAATTGCTCAATTGAATGAAGCTCCTAGTCTTTTACTTCTGTCATTAAAATATTTTCAATAACACTATGGGCCACATTCAATTCCAAGCCCGCAACCCGATCGCAGACAGACGAATGTCTGCGAGTTTGCTGAGGACTCCAGTTGGTCCCTGATTCCGATTGTTCAAGCCCGCAATTTATGGGCCAGAAGCCACAACCATAAACCATGCACTGGTTCAGAGCAGTTCAGGGCGGGAACATGATCAATTCAGCAAGCCCATAACCGCCCATTTAGGATCAGTCAATAGAAAATGAGTCATTATACCGGAAGTAAAACATGGAGGTTACATGTCAATCAATTAGGTTCTGGGGTCTGATATGCGATCAGACTCGCAAACCTGCAAAATAAAGAATTATGAAAATGAGTGCCAATACTGTTCTAGTCCATATGGGTGGCCTGATATGTATTAACTCATTGATACCCGAGATCGATTTAACCCTGAAATTACACATACATATAATGTTAATTTCCTGCCGATTTGTGAGCTTGAGACTGTTGTGCAATTAATTCTAATGTCTATCATCGCTTTCTCTGTAATTTGCAGTGCAGTATTGATTTTTTTATTTGCATTTACAGTGCTATGAATAGGTGTTTAACCCCATTGCGGGTCCTGGCTAGCACTTTTGGGGGTTTTCTCCTTTATTTGCCTTTTACTGGTGTGAAAACATTTGCTGGCTTGGGGAAATTGAGCAATTGAATAGCGATTTGCGATTCTAGCCATGCGAAAGTGAGAGATCAAAGGCTTCTGGAGGCTGTAACTTACAAGTTTAACTATCTCAATATTTTCAAGCCCGTAACTCAGAAGCTTATCGGAGCCCGCAAAAAGACTCCAATTGAATAGCAAATTAGCTTGCGAACACACTTACGGACCTCCGGATCTCCCGAAACCTCAATTGAATATGGCTCTCTGTCTTTAATGTGATTAAGGTGTACAGGTAAAGAAATTACTATTTCTTTACTGACAATATAATAAACCAATAATTACATTTACTACCTTCTATAGTCCCTGTCTACCAATGATAACATAATGTCCATCCTAACAGCAAGAGGTGTCAACCTATTTTATTATCCTTCAAGTTTAATAACATGAGGATAATTCCATTGGGGTGAAAGAACATATCTTCCAATGATCACATATATAGTTGTGAGCATACGAGTTGTTGCTCACGCTTGCGGGCTCGCTAAGGCGCTCCTTGGCAGCAACTGCGACCCTCGCAAACTTTACATCGTAACGCAAACAACATACGAGACACGTTAACACCCATTACGACCTCGCAAAAATCGTCCGCAACGCGCAGACATGAAAAAATTAAAAACACAATAAATACACACAACACATATCGTATTTATCGGCGTATAACACGCACTTTTTCTCCCTGAAAATAGGGAGCAAATGATAGGTGCGTGTTATACGCCGATATTCCCTCCCCTCTCCTCATTCTCAACCTCCCTCCTCATACTCAACCCCCCTCCGCATTCTAACCCCCCCTCCGCATTCTAAACCCCCCCTCCTCATTCTAAACCCCCCCTCCTCAACCTAAACCCCCCCCTTAACCTAACCCCCCCTAAATACCTACCACTCACTTACCTACTACCGCTACTCTCCTTGACCCAGCGTGCATGTGACGTCACATTCACATGCGCGCCACGTCATTAGCATATACCGTCACATTCACATGCGCGCCACGTCATTAGCATATACCGGGTGCGAGGCCGGAGCAGAAGCAGGTAAGTGAGGGGGAGGTATTTAGGGGGGTTTAGGTTGAGGAGGGGGGTTAGAATGCGGAGGTGGGTTTAGAATGAGGAGGGAGGTTGAGGATAGGGAGTTGAGGTTGAGGAAGGGGGTTGAGGATAGGGGGGTGGAGGAAGGAGGATGAGGATGGGGGGTTGAGGAGGGGGTTGAGGGGGGAGGTTGAGAAGGGGGTTGAGGATGGGGGGTTCAGGATGGAGGTTGAGGAGGGGGTTGAGGAGGGAGGTTGAGGAGGGGGTTGAAGATGAGGAGGGAGGTTGAGGATGAGGAGGGAGGTTGAGGAGGGGTTGTTGAGGTTGAGGAGGGGGGTTGAGGTTGAGGATAGAGGGGTTGAGGAAGGAGGATTAGGATGGGGGGGTTGAGGAGGGGGTTTGAGGATGGGTGGGTTGAGGAGGGGGTTTGAGGAGGGAGGTTGAGGAGGGGGTTGAGGAGGTTGAGGATGAGGAGGGAGGTTGAGGATGAGGAGGGAGGTTGAGGATGAGGATGAGGAGGGAGGTTGAGGATGAGGAGGGAGGATGAGGAGGGAGGTTGAGGATGAGGAGGGAGGATGAGGAGGGAGGTTGAGGATGAGGAGGGAGGTTGAGAATGAGGAGGGGGGTTGAGGATGAGGAGGGAGGTTGAGGATAGGGGGGTTGAGGATAGGGGGGTTGAGGAGGGGGGTTGAGGATGAGTAGGAGGTTGAGGTTGAGGAGGGGGGTTGAGGATAGGGGGGTTGAGGAAGGAATATGAGGATGGGGGGTTGAGGATAGGGGGGTTGAGGATGGGGTTGAGGAGGGAGGTTGAGGAGGGGGTTGAGGATGAGGAGGGCGGTTGAGGATGAGGAGGGCGGTTGAGGATGAGGAGGGGGGTTGAGGATGAGGAGGGGGTTGAGGTTGAGGATAGGGGGTTGAGGATGTGGGGGTTTGGTGGGTTGAGGGGGTTTGAGGATGGGGGTTGAGGTGGGAGGTTGAGGAGGGGGTTGAGAATAAGGGGGTTGAGGATGAGGAGGGGGGTTGAGGTTGAGAAGGGGGGTTGGTGGAGGAGGGGGTTGAGGATTTTGCTTCAAAGTTCTTTATTTGAATTGTTTTTTTCCTGAAATTTCCTTCTTAAAATGAGGTGCGTGTTATACGCCGGTGCGTGTTATATGCCGATAAATACGGTACATAAAAAGCTTACCTACAGCAAGAGGGAGCATCCAGCACCTCAAAAAATGAAGTTACACCTTAATTTAACTCAAAATAAAAGAGTTTAGACACTAAAAAATTCTCTAAGCGAGAGAAAAAATGGCCGCCGAACAAAACGAAAACGAGGCTACAGCACTCTAAACACGCAAAACACCACCAGAAAAACGCAAAACACCACAAAACCGCTACGGATATTCCGCTACAGACGCATACCACACATTAGCCGCCATAGAACAATAACTTATACAATGCGGAAGTAAACAGCTACGCTAAAGGTTTTGTCTCAGACCAACCTATCCTTATCCTGACCCTCTGTCAGTCAGACCAACCTTTCCTTATCCGGACCCTCTGCCTGTCAGACCAACCTTTCCTTATCCTGACCCTCTGCCTGTCAGACCATCCTGTCCTTATCCTGTCCCTCTGCGCTACTCGATTGCCAGAGGGAGCAGACAATAGTAGATGTGATGAGTGAGATGTATATGCAATTACCGGTATATATATATTCCAGGGTCCACATTAGAGCCTCTGTGAGTGAGAAAGGGTTAATATGGCATAAGTTTCTTGTTTTTGTGTTGCTACTTAATCAGGTAGTATGTCTTTAATTGTTTTATGCATGTTGCAGCATGTTTTTTTTCATATTTGCATGTGCATGACCAATCCAACATATGATAAAACAATATATAGTTTGTAAATGCAGTTTTATTATTGGGGGATTATTATGTAATTGCATTCCCACATATGCTAAGTGGTGGTGGTTAAGGGGCTTGTGTACTTAAATAAAGCTGTGCTATACCATGTAGGGTCATAGCAGAGAGTTCAGACAAATCAAACTTCACTAGAGAAGGAACTGGCAACCCACTCCAGTGTCACCTGTCATATTCATTGGAGGCCCTCAGGGGATGTTCATACTCCACAGTATCACTAATTGGACATTTGCATGAGTATTAACCCTTTGTTATTATTATATATATATGACTAGCGAATTGCTGATGTAGCGTCGTTCGTTTTCTATGTCGTGCGACTTTTTCGGAATATCCATAGCTGTTTGGTGGTGTTTTGCGTGTTTATGGTAGTGTTTTGCGTGTTTAGGGACCTTTAGCCTCGTTTTCGTTTTGTTCGGCGGCCGTTTTTTCTCTCGCTTAGGTGATTTTCGGGTCTCTAAACTCCGAAATTTGTGCTTAAATAGAGGTGTAACTTCACTTGCAGAGGTCATCGGTGCCTTCCCTTGCTGTGAGTAACCTTTTTATGTGTTTGTTGTTTGTATTTATTGTGTTTGTAATGTTTTTGGGGTCGCGCGGGTTGCGTCCTTGTTTTTTAATGTCGTAGGTGTTTTTCGGCAAATACGTAGGTGTTTGGTGGTGTTTTGTGTCTTTAGACTGCTGTAGCCTCGTTTTCATTTTTTCTCTCGCTTAGAAACTTTTTTAGTGTCTAAACTCTTTTAATTTGACTTAAATTGAGGTGTAACTTTAGTTTTTGATGTCCTGGATGCTCCCTCTTCCTGTAAGTAAGCTTTTTATGTATTTGTTGTCTGTATTTGTTGTATTTTTCATGTTTTGATGTGCGCTTGTTGCGGAGCGAGCCCGCAAGCGTGAGCAACGGCTCGTATGCTCACAACTATATATGTGATATATGGTATTATATGATATCTAATTATGACTACTATTATTTTTATATGTATTGATCTATTGCATGTTAACTTAGGCTCATTAGTTTACAGATATAGGAATGTGACTCTAATGTGATGCATGTGGATGTCCCAGAACCCCAACCATTGAAATCACACTGACACTGTTAGAACGGTATAATAAAGCTTTATTTTTTACACAGACCACAATCAGCAGTGGACAAGACTGAAGGAATGGTGGGAGGAGAGGAGGGCCGGGCTGCTGGTGGCTGGGCGATGCCTCCGGGTTAGAGGATGGGGGGCTGGGGACCATCACCTCCACATGGTTGTCCGGTATGCTGGCCAGGAGTTGAATTTAGCTATGGGCAATGGAAGGGACCGGTCAGAAATATCAATTTCTCTATTAGCTATCAGCACATTCCCCATTGGAGGATTTGTAATTCCCATGTTGATCAACCCGGTGCTTATTGTTTGAACTCCCACAGTGGGGATCAATCAGAAAGTTGCTTACCAGCTGCTGTGATTGGCTGTCTGAAAATCTGAAAAATACACAATTGCCACTTGATTGCCAAAGAAACAGCCATTAGTAACTCTCCCAGTGACAGTTCTGTAAAGATTAGTCAGAATAGCAATAGAATATTACATATATACTAGTAATGCTTCCCCTCCCTTTTACTTCTCTTAACCCCCGTGTCTCTTCCCCCTCTCTCCTTCCCCCGTGTCTCCTTCCCCCTCTCCCTCCTCTGGGTCTCCTCCTTCCCCCTCTCCCTCCTCTGTGTCTCCTCCATCCTCCTCTCCCTCCTCTGTGTATCTTTCACCCTTCTCCCTCCCCTGTGTCTTCCCCATCCTCCCTCCATGTCTCTCTCCCCCCATGTCTCTCTCCCCCCATGTCTCTCTCCCCCCATGTCTCTCTTTCCCCTCTCACCATCTCCCTCCCCCTCTCACCATCACTCACCATCTCGCCCCCCTCTCCCCCTCGGCCAGTGTGGTGCATGGCTGTAGCAGGCCTGGAGCTGTTGCAGGGGCAGTGAGACAAGAGAGTTAATAAAAACAACACCAAAAAACAATAATAACAAAAGAAATAGCATTCTGAAATATTCTTAGACATATACTGAACCTGTTGTCTTTCAGGTCCGCAATAAACTTTGATGCGTGGCACCAGTCCATGGCATCTGGGTCCATATTTATCCATTTCTCTATTTCTTTAATACACATGTCATTGGTTTCGAGGACAGTGATGTCTTCTAAGAAATCACAGATTATAAAAAGACTAGCAACTTGCAAGTCAAAAATGCCGGTGTAATAAAATGTTACCCCATGGCAATGCTGTTTGACACACAATGTAAAGCTTTTTATACTCTGAGGACCTTTGGCGTTCATTGCAAGCCTCGCACCGAGGGCCTTCGCCGCTCAGCGCGTGGCTCGCAATGAGCTCCTTCGCCACTTATAGCGATCCGCTCCTCTCATTTATTTTTGTTCCTATGAGCGCCTTGGGCTCTTATTACAAAGTCAGATATATATATGTAATTTTTTTTTGTATAATTATTAATTAATTATTTACTTAATAAATTAATATACTTTACCTATTTGTAATTGATATATCCAGCAATGGATAGCCTGAAGAGCAAAGTATCTATTTTTATTTTCCGGCAGCATACAATTGGCCTATTGCTGCTGTTGGGAGAAAGTGTCATCAATGTCCTAGCTGTGTCTTAGAAATATGCTGCGTGCGCAAGGGCAAACCGTTGCTTTGGTTGTGTAAATCGCCATTTTAGATTCATAGTGTTAGTGTTGTAAAATGGCATCGTTTGTCAATGTCCTATGCAGGTCGCAAGCATTTTCTGTGCTGCCTAAGTGTGTATTTTAGTACCTCGTACATCCCTGGCAAAAGTTGTACGTGTCTGGCGGTGTTTTCATTTTTTTCCTCGCTTAGGCGATTTTTTAATTTTCTAAACTCGTTAAATTGGACTTTAATTAGCGTGCAGCTTTACTGGCAGATGTCATGGCTGTCCCCCCATGTTCTGTGTGTGGGGTTTTTTGTATTGTTTTTGAATGTACGCATTTCGTCCCTTAACCTCATATTTTTGTGACCTTGTATTATTTTTTTTCTAAGTTCCGCGGGTCGTAATTAAAAGTCGTATATCCTTGTCAGTGTTTTCTGTGCTTTGGGGTTGTTGAGCCTCGTTTCCATTTTATTTCCCGACTTTTTTTCTCGCTTAGCTGATTTTAATGTGCCAGCAACTGAGGCCCTCGCGAAGCGAGGCCAAAGGCGCTCCATGCCAGCAACTGAGGCCCCTCGTGTTGTTTACACCGCAACGCAAACAACACGACACAGCAACTGCGACCCTCGCAAACTTTACGTCGCAACGCAAACAACATACGAGACACGTTACCACTCATTACGACCTCGCAAAAATGTGCCGCAACCCGCAGACAGGTAAAAATGAAAAACACAATAAATACACACAACACATACATAAAAAGCTTACCTACAGCAAGAGGTAGCATCCAGGACCTCAAAAAATGAAGTTACACCTTAATTTAACTCAAAATAAAAGAGTTTAGACACTCAAAAATTCTCTAAGCGAGAGAAAAAATGGCCGCTGAACAAAACGAAAACGAGACTACAGCACTCTAAACACGCAAAACACCACAAGAAACACGCAAAACACCACAAAACACCTACGGATATTCCGATACAGACGTATACCACACATTACCCGCCATTTTAGAACAATGCGGAAGTACACAACTACGCTAACGGTTTGGTCTCGCGCACGCACACTATTACACTGCACACATTCAGCACGCTTACACAGCAGCTCCACACCACTATAGCTGCAGCAACATCAAAACAGATTGCTAGCTCTTCAACACAATGCTTCAAGATAGGTAAAGTATATTCATTTATTAATGTATTATATATTTCATTATTACAAACCAAACAGGATTAGCTACCTTACAATTTCATTGCCGTCATTTTTTGACGGGCAATTCTCTAGTAGTTATAGGTCATTGAGGAGTCTATCTGCAATAAAACATGCCATAACTAAATAAGTGAACAACTAAATAAAAATGTAGTTTGTAAAATGCAGTTTTACCATGTACGAAATGTTCTTTATCTCATAGACAGTCCCCCTAAGCATTTGAAGATAACCAAGTAGCAAAACAGATTGAGAGCTGCAGTGTTAAACCATATTTACATTTGCTATAAAATACAATAAAATATTTTTTTACGTATCAAGTTACCGTATATACTCGAGTATAAGCCGAGGCACCTATTTTACCACAAAATACTGGGAAAAATGAGTGACTCGAGTATAAGCCGAGGGTGGGAAATGTGCTGCCCCCTGTGTCCCTCTTGTGCCCTCTGTGTCCCCCTTTCTCTTGTCCCCCCTCTCTCTCCCCTGTGTCTCTTCCCCCTGTGTCTCTCCACCTCTCCCTTCCCTGTGTCTCTTCCCCCCTTATCACCCTCCTCAACCCCCCCTCCTCATTCACAACCTCCCTCCTCATCCTCCCTCCTCATCAACCTCCCTCCTCATCAACCTCCGTCCTCCTCAACCTCAACCCCCCTCCCCATCCTCAACCCCCTCCTCAACCTCCCTCCTCATTCTAAACCCCCTCCTCAACCTTCCTCCTCAACCTCCCTCCTCATTCTAAACCCCCTCCTCAACCCCCCCCATCCTCAACCCTCATCCCCCCATCCTCAACCCTCATCCCCCCATCCTCAACCCTCATCCCCCCATCCTCAACCCTCATCCCCCTCCTCAACCCTCATCCCCCCTCCTCAACCCTCATCCCCCCTCCTCACTTTACCCCTCTAAATACCTCTCCCTTTCCCCTCACTTACCTTCATCTGCAGCTTCTCCTCTGGCCTCCGCTTCTTCCTGCGTCGGCCCCCGGTATATGCTCATTAGCATATACCGGGTGCCGCGCAGGAAGGAGCGGAGGCGAAGCTGCAGATGAAGGTAAGTGAGGGGAAAGGGAGAGGGGGAGGTATTTAGGGGGGGTTAGAATGAGGAGGGGAGTTTAGAATGAGGAGGGGGGTTTAGAATGAGGAGGGGGGTTAGAGAGACACCGGGGGGTTAGAGAGACATGGGGGGTGCTTGGAGAGACATGGGGGGTTAGAGAGACATGGGGGGGTTAGAGAGACACAAGGGGGGGGTTAAAGAGACATGGGGGGAGAGTGACTCTTTTAGCCTTAAAAAAAGGGCTGAAAAACTCTGCTTCTACTCAAGTATATACGGTACATTTACATTACAATTTGCTATGAAATATAAATGTGCATACCTGACCGTAACTCTTTGTGTAGTTGTCTCATGGGGTTAAATACGGTCTCTTCCAGAAAATGCTTTTCAGCCTTACTGGAAGAATATGGATCAGAAAAATGATTGATATTAAATTCATCCTCATGATACATCTTCTGAGGTCTGGGATCCATCCTAGATGTCTGTCAGATCAAGATGAGAAAGCTCTATAATAAAATGATTTCTAATAACTCATATTAAATAGATGATGCCAATCATTCAAATATCAGAGCACAAACTATCATACGACGATGACTCATTTCATCATGAGATGATTATTAAGATGATTCTACCACTGGCAAATACATTTGGTTTTAATAACATTATTTGTTTGTTTTATTGAGAACATTTTGTGTATGAATTGAGACTCTAATGATAATAATTGGGTTTATTTTTAAACTTTAAATAAATCAGATTAAACATTTTTTATCCCTATTAATAGACATTTGATAAATAAGTCCATAGAAAAGACAAGAAACAATTAAATAACACTGCAGTGGTGTTTCCCAGCTTTTACATTTGTCAATTTATGAAATTATTCTTTATTAGTTACACATATTCCTTTTTAGTACAATTGTGTTAATGATACAATGGACAAATCGAAATACAATATGAAAGAAACAATGAAAAATAATCCTAGTGCTATTAGTCGATATACTCCCATGGAGGTCGTACTGGTTAGAGTATTAATACGGACCCAAATTGTCTCTTTAATAAATGGATCTCATAGGGGGAAAAACGGTCATCCTCAAGGGTAGAAATGGTCATGATTGATGTTCATAAGTGGTCACTCTTTTTATACATATTTATGAATGATTATTAATATGAACCACTTAACTAAGTTTTTTCCCGACACATCAGACCAGCTATTCGCACCCAGTTGGATATCAAGTATTTGATCTGATAATAATAAACCAAGGTACCACTTGAATGTAACCTTCACAATATTGTGCTTGACAAAGGAATTGCAATTCTATACATATGATTGCTCAAATATCCAAATTCTCATGATCATTTCTACTGTGGAAGACGGACATTTTTACCCCTATGAGATCCATTTATGAGAGAATATTTGGGTTTGCATTAACACTCGAACCAGTACGACCCCAATGGGAGAATATATATTAAAAGAACTAGGATTATTTTTAATTGTTTCTTTCATATCGTATTTCAAATTGTCTGTTGTATCATTAACCCAATTGTATTTAGAAGGTATATGTGTAACTGTAATACTGTATGATTCTTACATCTCCAGTGTATCAGTAATATAATTGCAACTAAGAATGTATATGTGTGACTATAATACTAGAGTATTCCTAATGCATTCTAATTTGGATATATCAATGTATGTATATTTGTTTGTAGGATTTTCTAACTGAGGAAGCTGCAGGATTAGTGATGAAACACATTTTAAAATTAATTTTATCCTTACACTGTTGCTTATCATTTGTGGGACTAGGTGACCAATAAAAATCATTTATGATATAACAAGTTTCCCAAGGAGTTTTGTTTACATCTATAGGGTTCAGCATTATATTAATCATATTATATAAAACCACCAGTAAATTCATTATTTTAAGGCCTTGCACATATTGGCACACTAAGCAAATAGTGCATTAGTCTATAGATTATCTATTAAACATATAGACACCAATAGTAGCATACATGCTATGCACATACATTGTATGCACGATCACGGCAAAGACAGCTGCACCAAATGAGCACATAGCCAGCCATGAGTGGGATTTACCGGATGCAATTTTTATACCTCATCTGATTTGAGGTTTCTCAAGGAGAGTGTCGATTTTATAATCGATATTTACCAATCTTATTGCATCAAAAGTTATCTGCTCCAGGTGTTTGTGTGCCCCCCCCCCCCCCCCCCCGGTTTCCATTCACATGTTTAGACACTTGCATGAACAGGGTTGTACATGGAGAAGGCAGCAGAGCACTTAAACAGATAGAGAAGATCTAAGAGTTTGAATTATAATGACATTTTAGAAATGGCGTAATGCTCCTAAGATTTGCCAAGCAATCTAAGAAGATTTAAAAGATAACAATAACAATGATATTTGGGATTTGGTACCCGAAGATCATATACTTTTTCCTGAGCGCCGACTATTTGACAGATCCATTTGTCTCAGTTACACCAATCTTGAGGTGGAGGAGAATAAGCTGCTAACAAGGTAGGCAGCATGTTGAGGGACCTCTCCTCGGGTGTGGTAGTTTTTAAGGATACACTTTGTTGCCACTCCAGAGTATTTAGCAAAGTAGTTAAAACATGGACCATATTTTGCTGCTTTAATCTATTGTGCTGCAGTTCTATTTCAAGTTTTTCAAGTTATGCCTTTTGCTTCCTGTCGTCACTTCTGATTCATCTCACCTCATGCAGTAGCTCTGTGGGCGCTTTACCACCTAAATACCTGCCCATGTCCTCCTGATGCTGCTGCATCTACCAATGAAGTTAATCAGAATTCTGTGTGGGAGAGTGTGCCTGTACTGTCAGATCTGGTGGTGGAGGTGGTGGTGCTGCTTGTGGTGCTGGTGCTGTCTAGTTCTGTGTAAATGAGCTGATCACTCATAACTTTTAACAAAAGCATCTGGTGCATTATGTGGACAATTTTTAACTCTCAATAATATTGTAAACTACTTTGATTATATACTGCAGCTCTTACTTGAAGGATCACTTTGACTCTGATTGAACGCTGTCTATTATAATTATTTTCTTATATTTTGCAACTATATAAAGAGCCTTCATAATCAGAAGCTCTATAATAATTAATACAATTGCACTATATTTGAAATCCTCAGTTTCTTTTCCAAGTATCTACATTAGTGAACATAGTTGTAGAAGAATTGGACCTATCCTGTTTATGTGCGCCCATCTGTGCACGAGCGAGTTGCAGCTGCGTGCGCGCCCCCTCCCCTAGAGCAATTCAAGCTGAATCTAGTGTTCAAAATTACCTACTGCCATGTAGGTAGTGCCATTATGTGATGCTAATGTAATGTGATTATTTTAATAAACAATTATTGTTTTAATTAAACTTATTGTTGTGTGTTTATTTTTGGAGGTTGCTTTATTATAATTTATAATATATTTACAGTTATAAAATACATGTTTTTTATATACAAGCTTTATTCTCACATATAATAGGTTATTTACTGACAACTCGCGAAGAGGCCCACAAATTGTGGGCTTGCCGAGGCATCATGAGGCCCATAACGTAGAGGGGGGAGAGAGGCTTGCAATGAGTGTCGCAGGCCCGTAACTTCTGCATTTGCGCATGCACATAGTGAGGCGGGTAGAGCATGCGCATTACATGTCACAAACCTTCTACTCCTGCGCCCTCTGGAACGCACGGTCTATCTGCAATAAACTCACCTTCACTCACGACTTATTCATCTCCAACTCCCTCAATCTATTGGCTCTCACGGAAACCTGGCTCTCATCCTCAGACACTGCCTCCCCTGCAGCACTCTCTTATGGTGGTTTTCACCTCAGCCACACAACTAGACCTGGGAACAAGCAAGGTGGTGGTGTGGGTGTATTGCTTTCCACCTCTTACCCCCTGTCCCATCCCGCCAATTCTCATCCTTTGAAGTGCATACAATCCGCCTCTTCTCACCTATCTCTCTACGTGTTGCCGTGATCTATCGCCCCCCTGGCACTCCCTCTCAATTTCTTGATCACTTTTCTGCCTGGCTCCCTCACTTTCTCTCCTCCAATGTTCCTTTACTGGTACTTGGAGATTTTAACATTCCCATTGACACTCCCACCTCCCCAGCAGCAGCCAAACTGCTTGCACTCACCTCTTCCCTCGGCCTCTCACAACTAACAGATTCTTCTACTCATCATGCTGGACATTCTCTTGACCTTATCTTCACCAACCTCAGCACAGCCTCCAACCCAGTCACCCATCCACTCCCTCTATCTGACCATCACTTACTTACCTTTAACCTCACCTCTTCTTCCTCCCACCACCCGTCTCCTACCCCTGCCACCATCACGAACAGAAACCTGCTAGCACTCGACCCTATTCAGCTCTCCATTAATATCCAACCCCTTCTCAGCCCCATCACCTACCTCAACTGCCCTGACACTGCCTTCTCACTTTACAACTCTACTCCCTCTTCCATCCTTGATACCCTCGCCCCCATAACCACACGAAGACGCTCTCGCTCTCTTCCACAACCTTGGCACACAACTCAAACACAATACATCCAGAAATGCTCCTGCACCGCTGAACGGCTCTGGAGGAAATCACGCACCTCTGCAGACTTCCTCCACTACAAATTTATGTTACGCTCCTACTCCTCTGCCCTCAACCTCGCCAAACAACACTACTTCACTTCACTAATATCAACCCTATCCTCTAACCCAAAGCGTCTGTTCGCAACGTTCAAAACTCTCCTCCACCCACCACCTCCTCCCATCCCTTCCTCTCTCACAGCTGAAGACTTTGCCAACCATTTTATTCATAAAATCAAAAATATCCGCAATGAACTCTCATCTCACAGTGGCTCACTCACTCTACCGTCTCAACTATCCAACCTAACCCACTCTTCTCCCTCCCCCAATCCAACAGCCACTTTGAACTGCTTTGCCCCAGCTACAGAGGATGAAGTCGCTAGCCTGCTATCATCCACTCGCCTCACTACATGTCCCCAGGACCCTATTCCATCTCAGCTCATCAGTCCCCTCTCTACCACACTAATCCCAGCTCTCACACACATTTTCAACCTTTCCCTAACTACCGGCAAGTTTCCATCTTGTCTAAAACACGCCACAATTACACCCATCCTCAAAAAGTTCTCATCTGACTCTGACATAGCTTCTAACTACCGCCCTATTTCTCTACTTCCTTTGGCTTCCAAACTGCTCGAGCGGCTCATCTATACCCGCCTTACCAGCTTTATCTCCTCTAACTCCTTTCTTGACACCTTCCAATCCGGCTTTCGGCCCCAACATTCCACTGAGACAGCTCTCACTAAAGTCACCAATGACCTGCTTAGTGCCAAGTCAAAAGGTCACTTTTCTATTCTCCTTCTTCTAGATCTCTCTGCTGCCTTTGACACTGTTGACCATCCACTTCTACTCCATATCCTCTCCTCCCTCTGTATTCGAGACACTGCTCTCTCGTGGTTCTCATCATACCTACAAAATCGATCATTCAGTATCTCCTTCTCTGACACCTCTTCTTCTACCTACCCCCTGTCTGTTGGCGTACCACAAGGATCTGTACTAGGCCCGCTCCTCTTCTCCATCTACACTTCCTCACTTGGTACCCTTATAAACTCTTTTGGGATGCAATATCATCTCTACGCAGATGACACTCAAATCTACCTCTCAGCACCAGATCTATCCCCCTCTCTTCTAACACATGTATCCAACTGCCTCTCTAGTATATCCTCTTGGATGTCCACCCACCATCTCAAACTCAACATGTCTAAAACTGAACTCCTAATCTTCCCTCCCTCTCCCACAGCTTCAATTCCTCACATCTCTCTTACTGTCAACAATGACATCATCACCCCCTCCTCCCAAGCCCGTTGTCTTGGGGTTCTTTTGGACCCCGCCCTGTCCTTCATCCCTCACATACAATCACTAACTAAATCTTGTCTTCTCCATCTAAAAAACATCTCCAGAATTCGCCACTTTCTTACACAGGACACAACTAAAATCCTTATACACTCTCTCATCATCTCTCGACTGGACTACTGCAACTCGCTTCTTGCTGGCCTCCCCACCACCCGACTATCTCCACTTCAATCCATTATGAATGCCTCTGCTAGACTCGTCTTCCGTACACAACGTTCAGTGTCGGCATCACCTCTCTCTCAATCTCTCCACTGGCTTCCCATAGCCTCCAGAATAAAATTTAAAATCCTGACCCTTACTTTCAAAGCCCTCAACAAGTGCACTCCCCCATACCTTTCTGGTCTCATCTCCAAATACTCCCCCACACGCCCTCTTCGCTCTGCTAATGACCTTCTTCTTTCCACAACTCTTGTCACCTCTTCTCATTCTCGCCTTCAGGACTTTTCTCGTGCTGCTCCTATTCTCTGGAACTCCTTGCCTCGCTCCACCAGACTATCCTCCAACCTCAAATCATTCAAATCCTCTCTAAAAACACATCTCTTTAAAGAAGCGTATCACCTCTCACCCTAACACTCTCTCAAATCTCTCTCCCTCCTTTTCCTCACACAATACCTTTAGGATGTAAGTCTGCGAGTTTCAATCCCACAAGGTGTTTTAGGGAAAGCACCATGGACACTGGATTCCAAACTCAAAGACAGGGCCCTCCTTGTTTTACTATGTGTTAATTTGTATGTATCTTTGTCTTGAACTTATCTTATGTACAGCGCTACGGAATATGTTGGCGCGTTATAAATAAACGATAATAATGATAATAATAATTGTGCGACGTTACCCCACATGCACATTGTGCAGGGGGGTAGCGCATGCACATTCCGCAGTGGGATTTCGCATTCACATTGCGCAGCTTGTTGAGTCACACAATGCGCAACAGGAGAAGGGGAAAGGAGACACATGGGAGGGAAATAAGGGAAAAAATAACACAGGGCAGGGAGAGGGGGCAGAGAGTGGGAGGGAGCCAGGGATAGAAATAGCAGGATACAGAGAGACCAGAGGTAGAGATGGCAGGATACAGAGAGACCAGAGGTAGAGATGGCAGGATACAGAGAGACCAGAGGTAGAGATGGCTGGATACAGAGAGACCAGTGATAGAGATGGCAGGATACAGAGCGACCAGGCGTAGAGATGGCAGGATTCAGAGGAGCCAGGGATAGAAATAGCAGGATACAGAGAGACCAGAGGTAGAGATGGCAGGATACAGAGAGACCAGAGGTAGAGATGGCAGGATACAGAGAGACCAGAGGTAGAGATGGCAGGATACAGAGAGACCAAGGATAGAGATGGCAGGATACAGAGTGACCAGGGGTAGAGATGGCAGGATACAGAGGGACCAGGGATAGAGATGGCATGATACAGAGAGACCAGGGATAGAGATGGCATGATACAGAGAGACCAGGGATAGAGATGGCAGGATACAGAGCGACCAGGCGTAGAGATGGCAGGATACAGAGGGGCCAGGGATAAAGAAGGCAGGATTCAGAGAGACCAGGCATAGAGATGGCAGGATACAGAGAGACCAGGGATAGAGATGGCAGGATACAGAGAGACCAGAGGTAGAGATGGCAGGATACAGAGAGACCAGAGGTAGAGATGGCAGGATTCAGAGCGACCAGGGGTAATGGCAGGATACAGAGGGGCCAGAGATAGAGATGGCAGGAAACAGAGTGACTAGGGTTAGAGATGGCAGGATACAGAGTGATCAGGCGTAGTGTGGCGCTCATTGCAAGCCTCTCTCTCCCCTCTAAGTTGTGGGCCTTGTGATGCCTCAGCAAGCCCACAATTTGTGAGACTCATCACAAATTTGTCAGTTACGCTATGTTAAAAGTCATGACAAACTCGCAATTACTGCAAATATAACTCGCAAGTTGCGCATGCGCAATGTGCGACATGCGCACCCGGAGGGAGCAAGGAGACACGGGGAAGGAGAGAGGAGGGGGGGGGGGGAAACGAGACACAGGGAGGGAGCGGGAGAGGGAGAAAGGAGGCACGGGGAGGGAGAGGGCGGGGAGAAAGGAGACACGGGGAGGGGGAATAAAGGAGACACAGGGAGGGGGATAAAGGAGACACAGGGAGGGAAAGGGGGGAGAAAAGAGACACGGGGATTGAAAGGGGGGAGAAAGGAGACACGGGGGAGGAATGGGGATAAAGGAGACACAGGGGAAGAAGGGGGATAAAGGAGACACAGGGGAGGAGAGGGAGGGAAAGGAGACACTGCTCTAAGCAACCCGATTCAGCAGCCTTCTCTGTGCTACCAAGCAGCCGCTCACCCTGTGTGAAGCTGCAATCACTGTGTCTGCTGGGCTCTCATGATCTCTCACTTTGTGTGTGTTCCTAGCTCTTCTCAGAAAATACTACCTTGGAGGTCCTTGCTTTATGCTTATTCCCTAGTTCTCTAAAATCATACTTTAGGACGCTCCATCTTCCACTAACTTTGTCATTGGTACCAATGTGTACCAAGACCGCCGGTTAATTACCAGCCCTCCTAATAATTTATCCACCCGATCCACAACATGCCGAACCCGAGCACCAGGGAGACAGCAAACTGTTCGATTGCTGGGATCTGGGTGACAAATTACCCTGTCTACCTTCCTAATAATAGAGTCCCCTACCACCAATACATGTCTGTTGCTCTGCCTATTCTGCCCTCCCTGTCCTCCAGTAGAGCTGTTCTCCCAGCTGTTAGACGGAACAGCTCTATCTGGCATTGCCATTCCTGAATGGACATCCTCAACAGTGTCACTCAATCTGGCAAATCTGTTGATATTTGCAAACTCAGAGCTGGCCTGCCTCCTCCTGTTCCCCCTGATTCCCCTTCTAACTGTAACCCAGCTACCCCCCTGGCCATCCTCACTAGCCCCAGCTCCTCCCTCCATACTAGGCCCAGCTAAACTGTGCTCCGTGAGCACCACCTCCCTTTTCAGTGGAGCAATATCACTAAGTGCTGCAATTCACCTCTCCAGATCTTCAATTTGAGCTTCCAGATAGGCAACATGCTCACCCCTGTCACAGAGGTATGGACCCTGGATCATCTGTTCCAGTAGTGCATACATTTGGCAGGATGTACACTGAGTGAGGTTGCCACTGGACTGACTCATTTACAAAAATACAGTGAGAAAACAAATCAATGTATTTGTATAAAGATTGCTTTTCTACACCTTAACCCAAACAAAACAGAAAATATATATATACGTTTATTTTCTGTTGTTTCTTATAATACCCCTTTCGTTTGGATTTCCTCCTTTTATTCAATCTCCTACACACAAACTACACTTACACTAGAAATGATTGCAAGCTCCCAAGCTCGCTTTCCCATTGTTAAAATAGACCCTGCCTACTCGCCTGTACAATGATAAATGAGCACAGGACAGAAAACACTGCACTGCCTCACAGAACAGATTCAGCAGAACACGAGAAATTCACATAGATAAACCTTTACACAGGCCAATCCACACCCACTCTCACCTGGACCCGGATTACAGCCCACAGGAGGAAAACACTGCACCGATTTACAGAATTGATTCAAACAGAACCTCACACAAATGCACACAGATATAACTTACACAGGCCAAGCCACACCCACTCTCACCTGTACCCGGATTATAGCCCACAGGAAGAAAACACTGCACAAATTTACAGAATTGATTCAAACAGAACCTCACACAAATGCACACAGATATAACTTACACAGATCAAGCCACACCCACTCTCACCTGTATCATGGATTACTGCAACAGGACAGAAAACACTGCACTGATTTACAGAACTGATTCAAACAGAACCTCACACAAATGCACACATATATAACTTACACAGATCAAGCCACACCCACTCTCACCTGTATCACTGATTACTGCAACAGGACAGAAAACACTGCACTGATTTATAGAACTGATTCTCGTGCCAAGGATACAAGTGTATAATGGATAAGACCTTTTATAGTGTGTTCGTAATTGTTAATTAACCCTTTGTTTTCTTTTGTTTCTTTCAGGCTGGACAATCCTTTCTTCACTGTTGAAGTGGATGAACAATATCTTGTGAGGCTTAATGCATGGAGGCACTGAGGAGAAAACGGAAGAATATGCTTATATGTCCCAATCATGTTATCCAAACTGCAATGTCATGCCAAATTAACATAATAGAGTCAATATTAAGTCGTAATTAATACATTCCATTAATAGTATTAATTTGATTGTTAAAAATAATCTACTTTTGATAATGAATGGATTATTAGGATAAAAAATATTTGAATACTACTTTATTAAATTTGTATTTGCATTTTATTATAAGAAAGCATTAGATATATCTCAATTTTTATTATCAGTGCATTAATCCAAAATCTTTCAATATTCATCAAAAACAGGATTAGTTTCATATTAGAATATATATTGGATTATTAAATGTGTGCTATTTGGATATGTTATCCCTGTAATTTTCGAAAACTGTTATATACCTATTTCTAATAAATTAAATATTACATTATATTTTCAGTTTGTCCTTAAACTGTCCCATTGTAATAAGACATTGACTTTAACCCAGGTGTGATGTTTGATTTGTTTGGGGGTTATTTAACGATTGGCCTTCTAAGACTTTATTTCTATCTATCATAATAAGGCCTCAAATATATCTCAATATTTATAATCAATTATTTAACACTAATTCGGTACTTCTCTATAAGTATTAGTGCCAAAATGACTTCATATAAGTTTTTTTAATAAACACATGTATATGACAGCTTTGGACATTAGCTTAATCAATAATCTTCTAGGCTTCTCCTCTGGCCACTATTAATCATTGAAAAATAAACAATTTTTATGTATACTGATTTAATTTTATTCCTTAATAAACAAATATTCTTTATTCATTTTATTTGTCTCTCAGACCCGAATTTCAGAAAAAGTGTATCTGTTTTACTAGATGCATTTTTTAACTTAAGCAGATAATATATCAAGGTGATGATATATCAAATGTAAAAAACCCTGTTACGGTTTCACACAAAGACCATGCAATTAATATTTTCATAACGACCTAGAGGACTCGTAGTGTTTAGAATGGTGATCCACCGAGTTTCTGCTTTTAATAATTCCCGTTCAATGTCACCTCTCCTTATGCCTAAACTGATTCTTTGTAATACCCAGCATTATAGAAGGGGTTGTGAATTATGTTTTTAAAGATAATGTTTTGCAACAGACATGAGAGCCTTCTTGTTGAGCACATCTTGTTTACCGTTTTTAATGTTAAATAAATGTTCCCCTAGTCTGCGTCTTAGTTCCATAGTTGTAGTTCCAACATATTTCTGTTGGCAAGGGCATTCTACACAATAGAACACATTGGTACTAGTACAATTGAAAAAAAACCTTAATCTTGATTTTTCTTCCTTGTCTCTCTGTTACTTCTGCTACTTTTGTCATAAATTTGCAGAAGTTGCAATATCCACAACAATGTTTTCCTGCCTCTGCAGTAATGGCTATTGACTATCTGGTCTCTCAGTGTTTTTGATCTCCTCCATCCTATTTGGATTCTATGTCCTACTAAACTATTAAGGTCTTCAACTGTTTTGAGTATATTTGTGTGTTTGTTGATAATATTTGTCATCTCTCTCCATTGTTGGCTGAATGTCCCTATAAATTTCACAGCTGGTGAAATATTTGACTGTTTTTTGTTTTTGGGGACTAGCAATTCTTCTCTGGGGGTATATAGTTATTAGTAGCAGTTGGTTTGCAGAAAATATCCGTACTTAATACTGCTTCTGAGTTTAATTCCAAGAAATTGACTGATTTTGAGACTATATGGTAAGTTAATTTCAGATCTAATGTGTTTAGAATCTTTAAGAACTTCACCAGATTTTCTCTGCTTCCTTCCCATATTACTACAATATCATCGATATACCTTATCCACAATGTAATATATTCTGTATATTCTGAGAACATCCATTCCCTCTCCCAGCAGTCAAAATATACGTTGGTGTAGGTGGGGGCACAGCCAGTCCCCATGCCAGTGCCTTGGGTCTGGAGATAATATCTCCCATCGAATATGAAGAAATTGTGTTATAATACAAATAACAATCTATTTAACCGTATTCCTTTATTTAGACAGACCACGACGCAAAAATAAGAAAAAAATTAGAAATTAAAATAATGCTTGTGTACTTCACCTCTATCAGAGCATATGATATTGTTCTGATCTAATCCTGCACATCTATGTACCTAGAAATGGTGGCCAATAATTGCTAATTTCTAGTTTGAACATTAATAATATAGGAAGAGAAAATTTGCACGAATTGTCTGTATTAACCTATAATAATAATAATAATAATAACAGACCACCTAGTACATGAAGAGAGACAGAATATCTCCAGAATATATAAGTAAAAATACGAGGGGAATTATGTATAAAAGCAATCCTCATCTATGCACATGCAAATCATCGGATATGCTTTAAGTAACACAATTAATAAAAATGCATATAAATGCTATTAAAAATGAACAAATCACAGTATGCACTTGGGTATGGATATTTTAGGATTCCTTAAGCAGGGGATTCCTAAATATATTCTTTATAAATTTGAATATAATACAACGCAATGATTTTAAATGGTGAAAGAAGAAAATGGGGGTTGCGCAACTCCCCTCTTACCTACAGCACCTCGCAGAGGGTACCAGATAGGTGTTTGTGCCTTAATAGGCCACTGGCTTCATTATCCACCTGTCAATTGCGTTTCCAAAATGTATATATATAAAGCCGATTTGAAAATCAACTTGGAGATATATTTTTAAGGCTTCAAAATAAGCCAAAATTCAATCCCAGTGACAGTGACTGTGATTTCATCTGCCAACCGATTTCACCATAACATGGCTTCCTCAGGGCATAATTTTTGTCTTATTGGCCTGGCATTATTTGTAGGAAGAGATTAGGCCCATTTCGCGTTTTTTTTTCTTTAATTTTACTTCCTGCCAGTATATGATTGGTTTGTCGATATCATGTGTCCCAGAACAGGAGCATTATGGGCAATAGGGTTTATAGAGGAGATTGCTCTCCTATTGGCTTGCGTATAAATGCGTTTTAGCCTGAAACGCATAGTCAAACGGAAGCAAATTGTTGTTTAAACGCTAAATGCGCTCTAATGCGTTCCAGCGTGAAACGCTAGGCTTAAAATGACGGCCGCTCACGCAACATCCGGCTTTAACCGGATATTGCCTTCGTTGTGTTTCAAGCTGGAACGCAAGCTAGAGAATGGCCACTTTTGAAGCACTCAGCCACACTTCGTTTATTGTCCTGCCTATGATTAAGCAGTAAAAAATACTTATGTGGGGAAAAAGAGAAAAGCTAATCTCCCTCAATGATATGTTCCTTACTGACATATCACATATATAGTTGTGAGCGTACGAGTTGTTGCAAACGCTGCGGGCTCGAGAAGCGAGCCCGCGGCCCTCGAGTAGGTGAGGGCCATGGTTAGCGAAGCGAGCCCGCGGCCCTCGCAAAGCGAGGGCACTGGGCCAGGGTCTCAGTGGCTGGCATGGAGCGCCGAAGGCGCTCCTTGCCAGCAACTGAGGACCCTCGCGAAGCAAGGGCCTCAGTTGCTGGCATGGAGCGCCTGGACCTTGCAAAGTGAGGGCCGCAGTTGCTGGCATGGAGCGCCGAAGGCGCTCCATGCCAGCAACTGCGACCCTCGCAAAATTCTTGCCGCAAACCAAACTCCACGACAAACACATTACGACACTTGCAAACAACATACGACACACGTTAACACCACGACACACACATTACGACACTCGCAAATAACATACGACACGCGTTCACACACATTACGGCCTCGCAACACTCGGACGCTACTCGCGAACATTACAAAATTAAAAACACAATACATACACACAGCACATACATACAAAACTTACCTACAGCAAGAGGTAACATCCAGGACCTCAAAAATGCAACTCACACCTTCATTTCACTACAAATAAAAGAGTTTACACCCGAAAATATTTGCTAAGCGAGAGAAACAATGGCCGCCGAACAAAACGAAAACGAGGCTACACACGCAAACACCATACGAGACACGTTACGACACATTACGACTTCGCAAACATCGGACGCAACACGCCGACATACAAACATTTAAAACACAATAAATACACACAACACACACATAAAAAGCTTACCTACAGCAAGAGGAACCATCCAGCACCTCCAAAAAACAAGTTACACCTTCATTTAAATACAAATAAAACACTTTACACACTAAGAAAATCGGTAGGCGAGAAAAAAAATGGCCGACGGACAAAACGAAAACGAGGCTACAGCACTCTCCACACGTAAAACACCACAACACACTCGCAAAACACCACACGAAACTCGAAAACCACTACGAGACACCAACGGAAAATCCGCTAAGACGGACAACACAGAGAAACCGCCATTTTACGCAAATGCGGAAGTACACCACTACGCTAACGGTTTAGACTCGCGCACGCACAGTATTACACTGCACACATTCACCACGCTTATACAGCAGCTCCACAACACTACTGCTGCACCAACATCAAACAAGGTTCACGGATCTTAAACACAATGCTTCAAAATAGGTAAAGTATATTAATTTATTAATTTATTACATGTTTACTATTATACACAAAACAACATTAGCTCAGTTACAATAACATTGCCGTCATTTTTTGACGGGCAATTCTCTAGTATATATATATCTTACAGAGGGGACGCAGAGAGGAGATCTTCAGAATCAAAGGCAAAATTGGCAAGTTTCATTAGAAGGTAAATGCAAAGAAATAATCAAACAGAGGCTGGCTATAAGACAGAATTAGTAATGGGGAACTAGAAAAGAAGAGAAAGTGTATTCTTAGAGTTAGAACTAATAAATATGGAATTTCTAACTTCTAGTGCCAGATAAAATAATTTAATTAATAATATCTGCATATGTGAAATATAAATCACTATCCATATATATGGACACTTTTGTAGAATATTCAAATCTGTGTATTGTGAAAGGTGCCAGTTATGACCTATCAATACTATATACTAATATTCGGGTTGGTTATTGGTGATTGTGAAAGTTACTACATTGTGAATGCCTAATACATAAAATTGGAACTTATAAAAAGTATAAATTAATTAAATAAAAGGTGTAAATGTGAACCCCTCATTTAATCCGTCAGGCGCCTTAGAATTCAAAAGATAGATCCACCTTGCCTCATGTTGTAATAGGGTCTTTTTTATATTACCCCCTCTCTTAGGTTTGGAGATCATATCGACTACCTGGAATCCTATATTATATGGATGGTTTGGATGGTATCTCATCATGTGTCTTGCCACTGGCGTGTCTATTTCATTACGAATTGAGGATATATGCTCTAGGACTAGTCGCCGCAGAGGTCTTTTAGTTTTCCCAAAATATAATTTGGGACATGAGCAGGATATTACATATACCACGTATGAAGAAGAACAATCATAAGACTCCTTTAGGGGATATTTTTGACCAATTTGGGGGTGTATAAATTCTTGTTCCTGTTGGATATATTGACATGCTTTGCATTTTTTGCATTTCTTTAACCCTTTTCTATTCAACCACGTTTCTTTAGTTTGATTTTCAGAAAATTGACTATGTACAAGATGATCTCCAATAGTGTTTCCTCGTCTATATGCCACAGATGCTTGCGGAGATACAAATTTCTTAATTACTGGATCTTCAAGAAGGAGATACCAATATTTATTTAGAATTGACTTTATATTCACATGATCACTTCCAAATTTCATTATGCATCTCACCAATTCTTCATTTTTTTGTTCAATTGGTTTATAAAGAAGCTCTGTTCTCTGGGCTTTAACAGCTTTTTGGGATGCCCTTTTAAGAACCCGATTAGGGTAGCCTCTACCCAGGAAACATTTTTTAAGGTTATCAGCTTGGACTTTAAATTCAGCTAAAGTAGTACAGTTTCTTCTGAGTCTCAAATATTGCCCAACTGGGATTCCCCTTTTCAGAGATTCAGGATGCTGGCTGGTCCAGTTTAATAACATATTTGTTGCAGTGGGTTTTCTGAAAATGGTGGTACTTAGATTACCAATTTGATCCTTAATCATTTTAAGATCCAAAAATTTAAGTTCATTTTCATCATATTCATATGTAAATTGTAAGTTTAGGCTATTGATGTTAAGAATTTTTATAAATTCCTGAAGCAGTCTTTCAGTGTCCGTCCAAATGATTATTATGTCATGAATATAGCGGTACCATATTAATATTTTTTCGGTAAATTGCTCCATGGCTTCAATAAATACTACTGTCTGTTCCCAAAAGCCTAAGTAAAGGTTTGCGTAGTTAGGGGCACAACTTGTTCCCATAGCTGTTCCACGTTGTTAAATGAACCAGCTGTTCATGAACAAAAAGTAATTATGGGTTAATGTAAAGGTCAAAAGCTATTCCACTCCTCTTTTTCTTTACTCTCCGTTTCCAAAAAATGTTTGACCGCCATAATACCTTTTTCATGCGGTATGCTAGAATATAGTTGTTCCACATCTACTGATACCAGGATTGCATGTGGTGGAATTTGCACATTATCAAGATGTTTAATTAAATCCGTAGTATCTTTTAAGTATGCTGGCAGCAATTCAACAAAGGTTTTTAAGTTATGGTCCACTAATTGACTTGTTCTTTCTGTTAGACATCCATTTCCTGATATTATTGGACGTCCTGGTATCGCCAATTTGTTTTTATGGATTTTTGGTAGGCTGTAAAAGACGGCTATTCTCGGTTCTTCAGGATATAGATAGACAAGATTTATCTTGCTGATTAGGCCCTTATCTTTAGCTTCTGTTAGAATGGCATATAATTCTGTGCTGTATTCAAGAGAGGGATCTCTAGTTATGGTTTTATATGCACTAGAGTCTCTTAATAGTCGTAAGCACATTTCTTTATATTCAGACTTGTCCATTATGACAAGATTTCCACCTTTGTCAGCAGATTTAATCTCAACATTTTTAGCCTTTAATATATCTGCCTTAGTTAACGTTATTGATGATAGATTAATCACTTTCTTATTGGATACTGTAGATGTTATTTGTCTTGTTGGTGCTGAGCTTATATTTCTCGATGTCACCTTTATATTTCCTTGTGGAATATTTTCTGATGGAATATTTTCTCGCTCTTTTTGAGCTGAGATTCCTTTCTCTCTTTGATGTAGGTGATTATTATCCTTTTGCCCAGCTATAGTAGACTCAATATTTTCATTAAGATTTTTTATATAAATCCATCTTTTATCCTGATGTTAACATTCATTGTGTTTTGAGTGACTCTTCTTTCCATTAATGTTTTTTGCGGTTGGTCGATCTTGGACGTCCTCTTGGGGTCTGATTTCTTTGTCCTTGATTTCCCCGGCTTTGTTGTCGGTCTTGATGCCTTTGACCCTGATTCCTCTGGCCTTGATATCTTTGGCCTCGCCCCCTCCCTAAAAAATCAAGATCATTTCTTGTTGTCATAGAGCGGGTTTGTGTTGAGTATTCAGCAGGGTCCACCTCAGTATTAGTTACTGGGTGATTTTGTTGGTTACCTTGGGAATTCTCTGCATCAGAGTAATCAGAGGAGCTCACGTCAATCTGCTCTTGAGATTTCACATGACTAATTTTATAGGCTCTGGCAGCTTCAAAATCAGTCTTATCTCTTATAAATTTGTTATGCTTTCGCAGAGATTGTTCTCTTTTGAATCTTGCAAAAATAAGAAAAAAATTAGAAATTAAAATAATGCTTGTGTACTTCACCCCTATCAGAGCATATGATATTGTTCTGATCTAATCCTGCACATCTATGTGCCTAGAAATGGTGTCCAATAATTGCTAATTTCTAGTTTGAACATTAATAATATAGGAAGAGAAAATTTGCATGAATTGTCTGTATTAACCTAAAATAATAATAATAACAGACCACCTAGTACATGAAGAGAGACAGAATATCTCCAGGCAGGTAAAGAGAATATATAAGTAAAAATACGAGGGGAATTATGTATAAAAGCAATCCTCCTCTATGCACATGCAAATCATCGGATATGCTTTAAGTAACACAGTTAATAAAAATGCATATAAATGCTATTAAAAATGAACAAATCACAGTATGCACTTGGGTATGGATCTTTTAGGATTCCTTAAGGAGGGGATTCCTAATTATATTCTTTATAAATTTGAATATAATACAACGCAATGATTTTAAATGGTGAAAGAAGAAAATGGGGGTTGTGCAACTCCCCTCTTACCTACAGCACCTCACAGAGGGTACCAGATAGGTGTTTGTGCCTTAATAGGCCACTGGCTTCATTATCCACCTGTCAATTGCGTTTCCAAAATGTATATATATAAAGCCGATTTGAAAATCAACTTGGGGATATTTTTTTCTTATTTTTGCGTTGTGGTCTGTCTAAATAAAGGAATACGGTTAAATATATTATTATTAATTTTTGTGCTTTAATGCACCTAGTAAAGTCCTTTTTGTGACTTAAGAACTAATACAAATAACCCCACAAAAAATCAAACATAACACCTGGGTTAACGTCAATGTCTTATTACAAAGGGACAGTTTAAGGACAAACTGAGAATATGATTAAATATTTAATTTATTAAATATAGATATTGTGACAAAGTCATACAGATATATGGGAGAGTCCTGGAGGGCAGATATGTGAGCCTGAGGATGGATAGAGGCATTTGTGATGAGCAACTTATCGGAAACTAAAGTGCCCCCCAGCAGGGCAGAAAACAACTCAGGATATTGTGGCAATAGATCAAAAGACAGTTGGGTCTTTTGGTGGGTTTAAGTTAGGGGATTGGATAACAAAATCTGCCTGACTGTTAAGTGTAGCTGAATCCAGGATTTTGGGCAGGAGTCTGTCTGTAGGATCGCTTCCAGTAGTAAGTTATGTGAATGCTTCTGTTACCCCTTCAGCTCATTATTATGAGCGATCTGAGTGATCTGGAAGTCTATGGTTAGTATGTATGGGAACTAAGTTTCTGTGAAACTTGGTATTTGTTTAGAGTTGGCTAACTTTAGATGATATTTATCAGTGTCATAGGGGGGAGTGTTATGGAGAAATACAAATATCAATACATTATTTAGTATATATTTATATCATTTATTACCTTTGTAGTATCCTTAGGCCCTCATTCAATTGCAATTTGGCCAATTGAATAGGGCCCTAAATAAGCACATAACATATATTTTTTAAATAAGTTTTTAGTTAGCAACCATCTATCCAAAAGAAAGGTTTTCACTAACTAAAAACTTCTTTAATAAAAATATGCTATGTGCTTATTTAGGGCCCTATTCAATTGCCCACATCGCAATTGAATGAGGCCCTTAGTATTTAGCTAAATGCAAGCTCTGAAACCGTTAATTATGCCTTTCTCTAATTCAGCAATTTTTACTAGGAGATAATAACACCTGTAACTCATAACAAATTGTTCTGTGAGAAGGCCAAACGAAGGCCGAAGATAAGATGTTTACTGCGTATTAATTGTAAAAATAAGGTGATCTGACGTAGCATGCATGTTTGATGCGTTTTAGGTACATGTTTGATTTTTAATTAGCTTACAAATATAAATAATCATGTAATGGCTTAGAAAAGGGTGTTGTTGGACTATATAATTTTCTAGAGGGTAGTAATGGAATATAGCATTTTCTGTGTGTGGAAATGTTATAAAAGGAGTTGATGTTTATCTAAGCAGCAGACATTGTTTATCCCATGCTGTTGCTGCCCTGTGCGTGTCCAAATAAAATGGAAATAATACGAGAAATTTGTGTTTTTGTATCATGACTGGGTTTTGGAGTAGAATGTCGGTTTGTGGAGATGTTTTTCTTCTACACTTCCCCAATCTGCTTGTAACTTGTTGTCGGGATGTGGGACCAGCATCACCACTTCCAGTTCTTCCTCTAACTCCCTGTCCTTATTCATTGGCCATAGTACCGCCTCTGTCTGGCCTGGGCTATTTGCACATGGTCTCTGACTAACCCAATTAGAGCAGTTAACATCTTTTGGAAAGCTATGACATACAGGACCGAAAGCAACGGGTTCTGCTGGTAATCCCCATATCCTGCACTAGCTCAGCTCTTAACTCCTCCACACTAGCCCATTGGAGGCCTCTCCAGCAGGTAATGGAATTACCTTAATTTCCTCTTGGGTTGGCTTCATTCTAGTCCTTCAACTCCTCCATGGCTGTCTTAGCTGCATGTGCCCATGTCATGATGTTGAGGTATTCACACTTGATGTAACCCAGATCTTTCCCCAACAATATGTCAATTGGTAAGTGATTCCTGGTGCCCCAATCCATGTGCAACCAAGCTACCGGAATGTGTATTGCTGTCCCCTGGCCACCATTACATCCAGCTGTCAAGCCTCCCTGACCACCCTTTGGGCTCAGTAGATGTTTTATAGTTATTTAATATGTTTTCATATTATGTTGATCACCCTATGCATGTTTAACTTATGATGTTATATTTTGTATGTTGCATGTTCAGTTCATGAAGAGTTAACTGATTTAGAATGAGATGATGTAATATGTAACTGTCATGTTGAGAGCAGTTATTTAGTTATTAATGTTTCCTGTAATGATTGAGACATGCTTTTTTAAACCCTTAATTATGTATATATTTATTACTTAAGAGATGTCAAAAGACAGACAAAATATTGCAGAACGTTTTTGGAATGTTAACTCGTGGAATGTCTAAAATTATAAATATTTATTAATACTTTTAAGAAACACAATATTATAAAAACAAAATAAAAAATATTTTAAAAATAAGTTTTTAGTCTTGTTTAATTTAAGTTTAACATAAGTTTTGAATTTATGAAAATGAAATGTGTGTGTATATATACAGTATATATATATATATATATATATATATATATATATATATATATATATTCAGCCATCAAAGTAGGATCACCCGTGTATCTGAGGTTGTTGATATTTTTTCCAGCAAATTTGATCGGCATTACCCATGATGTACTCTGCATATTAGTTGAATAAATTAGTTGACAATATACAACCTTGTTGCACTCCTTCTCCGATCTTGAAACATTCTGTCATCCCATTTATGGTTCTGACCTCGGCTTCTTGGTTCACATACAGATTCCTCAGGAGGTGGATGAGGTGATCTGGTACTCTCATCTCTTTAAGAACTTTTCACATTTTGTTGGGATCCACACAGTCAAATTCTTTAGAAAAGTCAATGCAGTCTATGGAACTTTCCTGCTTTCTCTATTATGCATCAAACATTGTCAATTTGATCTCTTATGCCCCTTCCTCTGTGGAACCCGGCTTGCACATCTGGTAGTTCCTGGTCCATTTGTTGCTGGAGCCAAGCTTATGGGAGCTAAAGCATTACCTTGCTGGCATGTGAAATGAGTGAAATTGCAATCTGATGGTTTTCCCTCTTTTCTTCAGTTTAATTCTGAACTTTGCAATAAGAAGCTCATGGTCCGAGCCACAGTTAGCTCCAGGTCTTGTTTTTGAGGACTGTATAGAGCTCCTACATCTTTGGCTACAAAGTATATAGTCAATCTGATTTATATGGTGTCCTTCTGGTAATGTCCATGTATATAGTCATCTCGTAGGCTGTTGGAAGAGGGTGTTTGCTACGACCAGAGAATTATCTTGACAGAATTCTACTAATCTCTGACCTGCTTCATTCTGTACTCCAAGGCCAAACTTGCCAGTTATTCCATGTATCTTTTGGTTCCCTTCTTTAGCATTCCAATCTCTTATCATGATAGTAACATATTTTCGTGGTTTTATATCTATGACATGTTGAAGATCTTCATAGAACTGGACAACTTCAGCCTCTTCAGCATCTATGGTTGGCGCATAGACTTGGATCACTGTGATGTTAAATGGCTTGCCTTGAATTCAAATTTAAATAATTCTGTTATTTTTTGGGTTGTTACCTAGCACTGCTTTGGCCACCCTTTGATTGACTATGAGGGCTACTTATTTTTTTTCTGTGAGATTCCTGACCACAGTAGAAGATATGGTGGTTGTCTGATGTGAAATGTCCCATTCCAGTCCATTTAAGTTCACCAATTCCCAGCATATTGATGTTTAGCCTTGTCATTTCATGTTTGACCACGTCCAGTTTATCTTGGTTCATAGTTCTAACATTCCAGGTTCCTATGCGAATTGTTCTTTGCAGCATCAGACTTTCCTTTCCCCTCCAGACACATCCGCAGCTGGGTATCCTTTCAGCTTTGGCCAAACCACTTCATTAGATCTGGTGCTACTCGTACTCGCCCTCTGCTCTTCCTCAGTAATGTGGTAGGCATCTTCTGACCGGAAGGCTAATCTTCCAGAGCCATATCGGTATGTCTCAAGTTATGTTTGTCCATATACTGTATTGGTCCGAATATAAGCCGCACCCGCATATAAGCCGCACCCGTAAAGTTCAAGGGGAAAAAATAGAAAAAAGATAGTACTCAAATATAAGCCGCACCCGTAAAATTGGAGAGAAAAAGACTCTCAAAGTGATCAGCCATTGCAAGAAATAGGCTTTCTAATTAGCACTGTAGCTTTTTTTGCAGGTTACAGGCTTTACAGGATGTTAGAATCACTAAAACCGTAAATCGCTATTCAATACCGCAGTCTAAAGCACAAAAATCGGCACCCTTAACTCGCAATAGCGCAAATCGCCAGTAATTTTGCATTCGTGAATAGAAGTCGTGCGCGTTCTAAGCAAAGTTCGCAAATCAGCAATGATTTTTTGACGGTCGCGAATATAAGCCGCACCCGTAACTCGCAAGCTCAAAAATAGGAAAAAAGGTGCGGTTTATATTTGGACTAATACGGTAGTTTTCTTAGCAAAGTTACTGGAGTTTCCAGTTCCTTCTGCAGTGGACCGCGATTTGTCTGACCTCTCTGCTATGACCTGCCCATTTTGGGTGACCTTTCATGGTATAGCTCACAGCTTCATTGAGGTACACAAGCCCCTTCACCACAGTATGTATATATATATATATATATATATATATATATATATATATATATATGCCATGACTTACTTATTGGGGCCAGTAAGGGGGACCACTGAACCCCATCAGCAAGGGCCTGTATTGCCCAAGTTTGAACTGTCACCGCCCTCAACTCAAGGACTATTTTGTTATGACCCTAATAACCTGTATAATGTTAGGCCTCAGGGTCTGATCTGGTATCCCAGTAGCCCAATGAGCATGGTCTGTGACTATTCAGGCCTAATAAGAATTGTTTCTATAATGCTTAGTGTTAAGGTTGTGGTTAGGACATGACACTGTTGTGCCAAGTCCCTTTTCAAAGTACTATTTAAAGTAATGCTATAATGTTTAGAATAGCGATTTGATAGGATCATTTGGGTCATTGTATAAAGTTTAAAGAATGTAGTTGTGCTAGAAGAATGCCCTAGGGTATGCTAATCACCTATAATAGTTGTTGTAATTGCTAGTTGTCGTCACGCAATGTTAAATAATATGGGCGTGGGCATGCGCAATGAGCGTCAATGGCCATAGGCACTGATCATGAGGACCGCACAACGTTGCTGCAATGAGCGCTAGGTGCTCATTGCAAGGTTGGTCCCGAAAGTTAGAGGGAGGAGAGCCTTGCATTGTGTGGCAAACCGCATTGCCAGCCTTCAAATTTTATTGCCGTCATTTTTGACGGACAAGTCGCTAGTATTATATAAAGTTACCTCAGTCACTTATGGGATCTCTTAGAATGTAGGTACTGTCAGAGTGGGCACTGAGGGGAAAGAAGGGTTAAGTTTCTACAAGAATATATATGGTCCCTTAGAGCTGGCAAGGCATCAACTCTCTGGCCTCAGATAGTCATAAAGTGTTCCACTTCTCCTAACAGCAAAACATAGGCCTGGGATATTAGTGACCTAATCAGATAACGCCCAAGCTCTGATGTATATGATAAAGGGAGGGGGGCTTATGGCCTTGTGACGGGGTGATGAGGTCACACTAAGAATTTAGACCCCCTCTTACAGTGAGGGAAATTAGGAAGGGGGTGTGGGGAAAGTCAGTCTGAGTTGAACATTCTATCAACAGGGATGTCTGTATGTGTCTGATGTTATGATTTAATCCTAACCAAGGGGATGTAACAGTTTATCATTTTTAATAAGGCAGACAATTTAGTGCTGAGTTTGCAACCTCTGATGTCTTGAGTTCTCCTGAGAGGTATTCAAGAGGTGTTTGCTGGATGCTGATATCATTAACACAAAAAAGTCACAACCTAGAGAAAGCAAATTGAGGTGCATGTGGCCCCTCAAATCCAGGTTGTAACAATATATATATATTATTAGATATATATAACAATATATATATTATAAAGATATATATATATATATATATATATATATATATATACAGTATAGCTTTATAATTAGATGTGATTTAGTTAGATCTGAGCTAATCATTTGCTAAAAATCTATCCAACTTTATATAACTTTTTAATAGTCTTTAATAGTCTTTAATAGAGTATTTTTCTTTTCTATAAATGATACGTATTACTATAGATATTTTTAATACAACTCAATTATATAATGATAAAAATAAAGGAAATCAATGTTGTTTTATTGATGTATGTTTATTTGCACATTGTGTAAAATATTCATTTTTGTTTAATTGTACCATAGTTTAGCCCATCAAGGTTTCATTTATCAATTGAATATTTTTAAAGTGAGCTCCTACTAGGTTCTGTACTCATCTGAAATGTTACAATTTAAAAAACTTAGCAGCCATAAAAATTATTTAAATAGAATAGAACAGATTTCAAGGAAATTAAGGTTAAATGTTTTATTCATCACATTTTGCATTTGATCACATTAGTACATTATTTATCTACATGGACATTAACAGACTGATTTCTAAAAATGTCTAATTAGCAGAGATTTACAGATATCACAAAGTTTCCTGGGTACAATCATGTTCATAAACATAAGTTACTAACGAGAACTTAGATATCTGTATAATTAGTGATGAATAATGGCAGGGAATTCATAACCATTTATACTTTTGATAATAATGTAAAGCTAGTAAATCTACAGCAGATAACTTAATTCAAACATGCTAGTGATACTAATGTGAAGACAAGACCATTTAAACTTGGGCCTCTATATTTTTAAGCTTCTCTTTCTTTGAGTGCTGTGATGAATACAATGTGTTCATGGTCTGAAATGTCAATACTCATTTTTCTTTCATTCATCTCAAAGCATTCAATCACATATCCAGCATCTCCAAAGGCTTTTCTTACAAAATCTTCATTGTATGTTGCAAAGTGAATTTTGTGTTCCCCAACCATGTAAAATGATGCATTAAGGACACCAAAAAATATCAGATGTCCACCTAGTTTTAGCCATCTTGAGAACTTCTTCAGGTTCTTAGAGTACTGATCCTGATCTTTAGAAACCATCTCTAGGGCCCATGCAGTGAAAAGACAGTCAACTTTTTGTAAGACAACAGGATCAGTAGGGTTTTCCTTTGCAAAATCACATTTTAGAATTCGTTTGATAGATTGTCTTACGGTTTCCTCCTTTTTCTGCCACCCAGCACTAGAAAAGTAAAGAAAAAAGTTCACATCAAAATCCGACATGATGAGGTCAGTTCTCAAAGATCACAAATGGGCCAGTATTAAGTGTTTGACTACACTGCTTGGTGTCAACACATGTTGTTAATCATGGAACAGTCAGCAGTGTATTTGTAAATCTAAACAGATCTTTAGATTTTTAGCTGTTATTAGTGTAATAAAAAAAAACAATAGATCAGTTTAACATAGAATTGAGTGCTCTTTCACACCATGAAGCACTTATATAGCCCTATAAAATTCCCTAAACGTGTAAAATGGTAGCCCGTAAGGCTTGCGGCTATAACTGGCCCCGAAAAGCAAGCTGCTCACGACTTGCGACTTAAGGCCGAAAAAAGCCTATGGGACGTGGAACGTGGAACTTCAGGCTCGCAAATCCTTTGTTCTGTCAAGCTTGTATCTGCAACATTCCAATTTAGCTATTAAAGGCATATCTAAGTGAGCTGGATTAATACTGCACTCTCTAGGCAAAAAGCAGCCTATGTGTATGCAGCACATCTCAATAAACATTTTATTTTTATTAATATCTAAAAATCCCTTTAATGATTATGTTGACACCTCCATGTGGTGTCTAAATAGAAATCTGCCCCCCCCCCCCCCCCAATCAGCATGCAGCATCCGGGGAGCAATATTAACCCACTATTTACCTTGTTTTCTCAGCCAATCTCCTTGCAGCTTCCTGCTTTCTGTGTCAGTGATACACAACATTTCCCACAAACAGGAAACCAGAATTATTTCAAGAGTTTCAGATAACCTAATTGGCCAAAACAAATAATTTTAAATTTCAGGTTAATTTAGCCTGGGTTTTAGTTGTGTTAACCTTGATTTCCAACTGTCAGAAATTACTATTATTGCTAAACACTTACTCTGTATGCACAGGAAGGAAATTATGAAAAGGAAGTGTATGAAAACATGTGACTTCCCACAGTAGGGAAGAACTCACGTCTGCATCATTCCAAAATGGATACAATGCCTGTGATTGGTCAAACTGAATATGACTGTTTTGCTAAGTTTAGAAAAGATTGGCTGGGGGTATCAACTTTGAAAGCCAACTGTTTACAAATGCAAGAAATTTAGCTGACTGTAGTGTATATTTTGGTATTTTTTCATGAAAACATTTTTTTTTAATACACTACTGATTCTCCTCCATCAGATGCATTCACAATCCAGCAAACTTAGATATTCCTTTAAATTGCAACAAATTTCCAAAGACGCCATTGCGTTCAAGACTGTAACCCGTAAAAGGAGGCCAAAACATTACTTGCTCCAATTAGGACCTGCAAAGGCTTTTCAGACAATATAAACACACCAGTGCACGTTAAAATATAGGGAAAACATATTTTTTTTTTATCATATGTTGGAATGGCCATGTATATGCCAATATAAAAAGCCATGCTGCAACATTCACAGAGCAATTAAAGATACACTACCTGATTAAATAGCAACCCAAAAACAAGAAACTCATGCCATATTAACCCTTTCTCACTCACAGAGGCTCTATTGTGGACCCTAAAATAAAAATATAATTGCATATACATCTCGCTCATCACATCTACATTTGGGAACACAAATAGTGGCCATATTTCACCACCATATGGCATATATAAAGTACCCATGAACATTTTATTATTTGTTGTTCAGTACTTCAGTCGTGTCTGACTCTCTATGACCCTATGGACTGCAGCACATGTAGCTATGTCTCTGCCTGGGCTGTTCTACAGAGGATGGGCCAGACTGCGCGTGTCCTGGGGATGCCTCCGGGGTAGAGGAGGCGGGGCTGGGGACCGGTATTATCCTTAGCAGCCCGGCCAGGTAGGACATCATCAGGTGGTGCCTCCTCTCCTCCCTATTGCACCTGCTCTGCATGATTGGCAGAGATGCTTGCCTGGATCCCCTGAAGACAGCCCAGTTGCTGGCACATGATGGCCAGCATCTCTGCCTGCGCAAACTGGCTTGGTGGTGGTGGGGATGGAGATCCATGGGGCGTTGCTGGGTGAGGAGGTGGCAGTAATGGAGTGGGGGTCTGGGGCCCAGCTAGAGCCTGGGGCAACACTTGCAATGGTGTGGGTGTGCCCGGTGGTGGTGGCGGTCAGGCCAGCGCATTGCTGTAGGGAGAAGGAGGTTGTGGCTGGCTGCTGTTCTGGGCTCCATATGTCCAGTTGGAGGGTCCTGATGAAATTCTTAGTCTTTGGAGGAGGGGGAGCGTGGGGTCAAATCCCAGTGGGGTTACCGGAGGTCCGGATGGTGACCCCACCACCCAAATTACCTCCTCCTCCTCTTAGCCAGGGCCCTCAGATCCTCTTCGTTCCTCCTTCCCCTACACCAGTTCCTGCTGGTCGGGGGCTTGCTCCTCACATCCTGCTCCAATGGAGCTGACGCCCCTGCCTCTGGCTCACCACTGGACGCAGACCTGCTCCTGGATGCTGAAAGATAGAAATTAAAGGTATATGTCATAAGTATGATGAATAATACATTGTTATGTGTTCATTCCTAACTATCTGACATCTAGGCTTGAACCTGGGTGATTCTCCTAATTGCAACTATGAGTAGCTATCATATGCTAGATTTGATCTATTATTTGGTTTATGGTCTTGATCATTCTTGGTTACTTATACTATCTTAATTCCGGCTGCGTTCTGTAACTGTATAGGCTGCAGTGGGCACACCAATAAATGGACTCTCTGTTGCTTGATTACTGTTGTTGTGCCCAGGAATGACAGTGATTTGTCAGCTTTATGGATTTAATTATGCATCCATCTATCCCTTGTTAATTCCATAGAGCTGATATGTCAGTGTCCTTGTTGGTTATCATGTACATGTGTATGTGTGTGATGCACATGTGGTGGCATGTTAATGTGTGTGAGATATTCACCTGACATGGAGGCTGGGTCCTGCTGGGCCACCAGGCCTGAAGCTCCAATGGCAAGCAATGGTCTCAGAAGGTCCCTGGCGACCCTCTTCCACTCATTATAGGTCATGCTGTTGTTCTTGTCCTCCTTAGCCATCATCCTTCTCACCTTGGCCCTGATGTTGTCACATCTGTGCTTGACAGACATCACATCCCTTGGCTCTGGGCCTACTGCAGTAACCTCTGCTGCTACCTTCTTCCAAGCCTGAGCCGTAGGCCCTGGCTTAACTTCCTCCCCCCTGCAAGAATCACGGGGTGGCCACGGATAGCATAGAGGAGGACCACATTCTCCTGGTGCGTATAATTGTGGGCCCTGTGCTTGCCCTTAGCCTCTTGCCCTCTCGACTGTGGACGTTGACCATTGCCTCCCTGACCTGTCCCTGGGGCCTGTCCCTTCCCTGAACTACCACACCACCTGGGATCAGGCCCCTTTCCCTCTGTTCCTCTGCTATGTGTGCCTGATGCTCGGGCCCCCCTTCCACAAACCATCTCCTCCTCTGCACTCCCATCATCTCCCTCCTGCTCCTCCTCTCCATCCTTTTCCTCCACCTCCTCCACTCCCTCCTCCTCCTCTCCCTCCTCCACCTCTTCACCCTCCTTTCTCTCCTCCATATTCTCTCCCTCCTCCACCTCTCTCTCCTCCTCACCTCTCCTCTTCTCATCCTCCCCAACTTTTCACTCTTCTCCTCTCCCCCCCCCCCCCCATAATATCCCAAAAGTAAAATATGGATAAATAAAATAAAAAGTATAACTGTATATGTCTGTTGGAAAAAAAATGTGTGTGTTATGTGTTAATAATAACTGTTGGGAGATTGTTTGCGGGGAATGGGGGATGGGAGTGACCTAACTATATATGTCTCTATGTGTGTTCTTTAAATTATGTGTATTGCAAATATGTGTAACCTGTAAATATGTGTAAGCAAGTATTAGGTATAAGTTCCTATGAAATAGAATATAAATTAATAAAATCACCTCTCTCCAAACTCTCCTACTCTCTCTCTCACTCTGGAACCCCACCAGCTCTGGGACCTGTGTGCTAATTTGAAAGAAAATGCAACACAGTCAACGCATGGGTGGGTGGAATGTAAATTTATAATCTCCCTCTTTCAATCATATAATCTCATATAATCTCTGTCGCACTCCATAATATCGCAATTGTATAGTTACGGCCGATCGCGGCTCATCTGTCCCCTTTACAGCTTGCTTGCACAGAAAGGATTTACGGGCTTGCGTCTCAGGCCTGTAACTTGGGCCAATTTTCAAGCCTGAAGCCGTGGCTGGTCACAAGTTGCCGCTACAGGCTTGGAATTTAAATGGTCTGTATGTGAGGTAAATTGCCCTTTAATCAGGTCCATTCAATATAATTGAAACAACTGTTGGTGGAATTCAATGACTGATGTACAATGTCTATCTATCTATCTATCTATCTATGTTTATGTGTTACACTTGTGGAATCAGGCACTCTCCTCATATTTGCCAACCTTTCTACAACTATTTCTGCTGCAGGGGTTGTAACAAGTAGTAACTCTAGAGTTGCATTCTAACACCTGCACCTCCGCTATTGATATTGTCAGACTATTACACACACTAACTGCTATTTTTCAGTATGAAATGGAGCTGCTATTGGCCAGACTAGCTGATCAGTCACACCTTCTTAGGCCTTTATAAGTCTACTCTTATGATTTATTTCCAGCCGTCCATGGTTTCAATTCTTGAGAATCTTGTTCCTTGTTTGGTTACACTTTTTCCTGTCTTCAACCTCTGCCTGTCTGACTATCCATGCCAACTTCTTAACCTGAATCTCCTTCACTTAGATGGACCACTGAATTTCTACACTGAATTTTACCTAAATTTCCTGTTTATTCATTATTCTGGTATGAATTACTACAATGTTTTGTTTTTATACCTAACCAATCAAACTTCTGATGCACATAGAATTTACTATCTGACATTTATGAGATAAGAACATTGAACACATGTTTCCCTGATAAGGCACAAACACCCCCATTTCATAATTTATTCAATTTAGCCACTCTGTGAACTGCAAATTAGGCCTAGCCTTCCAGAGCTGACTGATCACCCCCCATAGATCTAGAGTTTACCCGAGAAGACATTTGCAAGGGGAGGCATATGCAGGATGTAACATCTATTGCTAAAGTTCACACATCTTAAGTGAACATTCTGAAGTGTAGCATAATATAATTATACAGGAATTAAGCAGGATTGAACAGGAATTGAACACACTTAAACATAATATCACAATCTCATCCCTACTCTAAAGTTAAAAGCAGAAATGCTTCTGTAAGTCCTTCTCCCATCTCCTTTTACTCTCTCCTTCTTCTGATGGCTTGTGGTGACATATGCCCTAAACTGGGCCCCTCACTTATCTCTACCTGCTGTCAGCCACGCAGAGTCCCCAGGGCAGCAAATAATCCAAAACACCCATTTTTTTTCTTTGCCCTTCTCCTGTGCCCTCTGGAATGCAATAAACTTAGCTTAATTCATGACCTTTTCATTTTCAACTACCTCAATCTACTGGCTATCACGGAAACCAGGCTCACTTCATCTGACTCTGTCTCGTCTGCTGTACTTTCATATGGTGGTCTACACTTCAGCCACACTCCTAGACCTGGGAACAAGCAAGGTGGAGGTGTGGGCATACTACTATCCTCTCCCTGCACTTTTCACTGCATACCCCCAATTCCCTCCCTCCAATTCTCATCTTTTGAAGTTCACACTACCTTCTCTCCCATCCCTCTGCGAGTAGCTGTGATCTATCGCCTGCCTGGATCACCCTCTCAATTTCTGGATCACTTTGTTGCCGGGCTCCCTCACTTTCTCTCCTCCAGTATACCTTACATATTCTTGGTGATTTCAACATAGCTGCACCCACCTGCTCAACTCCCACTAAATTACTTGCACTTGCCTCTTCCCTTGGCCTCTCCCAATGGACAGATTCACCAACTCACTGTGATGGACACTCCATTGACTTTATTTTTACCCACCTCTGCACTCAAACTGTGGCATCTCCCCACTTCCTCTATCTGACCACTACCTGCTAACTTGCCATCCCAACTCATCTTCTGTTCACCACCCTTCTTCAGTCCTTGCCACCAGAGCCTGCAGAAACCTGAGAGCACTTAACCCATAACAACTTTCCAGTGTGCTAAAACCCCTTCTCAGCCCCCTCACCACCCTTACCTGCCCCACCATCGCCACTTCACAGTACAACATTGTAAGAAATTAACTAATAATTAAATAATTAATGTATAATTTCTACAAATAATAAGTTCTTTTGGACAAATCAATAAACGAACATATGAATAAGTTTATAATTAAAAGATATATTTTGCATAAATCAATATACGGTTACACAATGGGTTTTAGACAAACAGATAGACAGTAGGGATAAAACGATATTTACAAAAAGATACTTATATGAATAACTACATTATTATTAAATACTACACCACAGGTCAGCAATATCTTCAGAGTCCATATCTTTAGGCTTCAAGTCACAGCACGGCATGGCTTCTACTCAGCTGGGTCCTCCTTTGGACTTCCAGACTTTCAGACTGGACTCCTACAAGACTCCTACTAGACTTTCAGACCTCCAGACTTCCAGACATAGACTGACTAAACTCTCTGGGTATTTGTATATATTTCTTGGACACTCTCCCTTGATATGTGACTGTACATCTCACTAAAATCATCTCACCTTCCCCCAAACTCCATAAAAATTCCATAGATGGGAATCTCACACACACAGATGTCCCCTTGTTTACATATAAACAGCCTGGGCCAAGAGACCATGTTATTATGTTGTCTATATGATAGAGCGTCCACCACACCCAACTGTTCTTTTGTTTACCCATAAACAACCCCAGGCATAAGCCTTTGTTACAGTATGAATGGACTAGAAAGTTTCTCAGGGATAAGATGGTAGTTGACTAACACAATCTATATATCATAAATAAAGATTTTTACGACTACATATATTTTATAAGATACACTTATTAAAGACATATGTTTAAAAATGGTCACTGTATAAGCCATATCTTACAACATGACTCTAACCTCCACCCTTGACACTCTTACCCACATAACTACAAGCAATATTGCCATTGCTCTCATCCACTACCATGGCACACTACACAAACACGCTATATACAGAGGTGCTTACGCACTGCAGAATGTCTATGGAGGAAGTCTTGCACGTCAGCAGACTTTCTCCACCGCAAGTTATCTTGCACTCCTACTTCTCTGTCCTCAATGCTGCCACCAACACTACTTCTCATCACTAATATCAAGCCTGTTCTAAAAAACCCAAATGTTTGTTTGCTACATTCAACACCCATCCTCCCCGACCTCCTGCCCCTTCCTGTCTCACAGCTGATGGCTTTGCCAGACATTTTAAAAATACAATTGAAACCATCCGAAATGAACTCTCTTCTAAGCGTGGCCCTAACTCACCATCCTCTCAACAAATTGACCACACCCAGCCACAATGCCTCCTCCACTATGGAATCCTTTGACCTAGGATGAAGTATCTGCTTTACTATCAACCTCTCCCATTACAACTTATCCACATGATCCTATTCTATCACAGCCAATCCCTCCCCTCTCTACCACACTTATCTCAGCTCTCACATATCTATTCAAACTCTCCATAAACACAGGCAAATGTCCATCCTATTTAAAACACTCCATAATTACATCCATTCACAAGAAGCCCTCATCTGACCCAGCTTTTGCCTTCAACTATCACCTAATTTCTCTACTTCCCCTGGCTTCAAAACTGCTTGAGCGGCTTGTCTACAATTGCTTCACTCAATTTACTTCCTCCATTTCCCTTCTTGACCCCTTCTAATCTGGCTTCCAGGCTCAACACTCCACAGAAACAGCCCACACCAAAGTCACCAATGACTTACTAACTGCCAAATCAGATGGTCACTTCTCTATTCTAATTCTCTTGGACCTCTCTGCTGCCTTTGATACAGTTGACCCCCCTCTTCTAATCCAAACTCCATGACAGCTTTCACTCATCAAATTTCTTTCACTGTTGACAATGCCACCATCACTCTTACCTCCCAGGCCCATTGTCTTGGGGTTCTACTGGACCCTTCCCTCTCTTTTATTCCTCATATAAAATCAATAATAACATCTTGTCAGTTTTGACTAAAAAAAACATCTCCAAAATTCATCACTATCTTACAGAAGACACAGCTAAAATTCAAATACACTCTCTCATCATATCTCAACTACTGCAATTTACTCCTTGCTGGCCTCTCGTATCTCTCCACTCTAATCCTTAATGGATGCCTCCGCTAGACTTATCTTCCATACTAAACATTCCATGTCTGCAGCTCATCTCTGTCAATCACTCCACTGGCTTCCCTTAGCCTACAGAATCAAATTTAAAATCATGACCCTAACATATAAAGCCCTCGACAGCCGTGCACCCCCTAATATCTCTGCTCTTCTTTCAAAATACTCTCCCAACTGCCCCCTCCGTTCTGCTAATGACCTTCTTCTTTCCTCCTCTCTTATCACCTCCTCTAACTCCTGCCTTTCAAGACTTTTCTCGTGCTGCCCCTACTATCTGGAATTCCTTGCCTCGCTCCACTATACAAAAAAAAAAATTAGAGGTGCTCAATCTGAAAACGGGCAATACCTGAACTAGGCTTGTCCTATAGGTCTTGTTACCTACTCAGAGAGCAACCTCTTTTAGCTCACTTGTGCCGTTCACAGGAAGAAATATCCTGTAGTTTATCAGTCTAGCCTCACTCAAAAGAGTGACCCCGCTCCATTAGACTATCTTCCTGCCTCGAAACCTTTAAAAAAATCACTAAAAACACACCTGTTTAAAAAAAAAGCTTATCCCCTTCAGACTTAATATTCACAATTGCACACTCCACAGCTTAATAACACTTATGCCTACAATCTACAGTACAACACACAGACACCTCCACTTGTATTGAACACATTGCTTTCACACTGCCATTTTTCATCTATCACCCTCTTGTATCACACCTAAACACTTTAGCTTGCAAGTTTTCAACAATGTGCAAGTTTTCAACAATGGCATCCAATGGACACCAGGGTGCCTCACTAATCCCATCTCCTTTATCACTCGAAAACAACAGGCACCTTAGGACCTATATTGATTGATTTAATTAAATTCCCCTTGTCTCTTTATCCCCTGGATAAAATAATTCAATAAGATATTTTTATCTATTGATATTTTATCACAATTCACATATGTATCTCAAAAATATACTTTCCAAATCTGCTATAATCTATGATTTATATGTAAAAATACATAAACATATAAAATATATATAAATCTATGTATACATATAAAATACAATACAAATATATGAAAAATAAAGCAGATACCAGTTAGCATTATTTTATGTAATTTGTAGCTTTTGGAAATATAAAGCAAAACTAATATTTATTAAAGAACCACTGAAAATAAATTTAAATAAAAAAATAGAATTCTGAAATATTATTATTTTCAAATATGTATCTCAGACGTATACTTAACCTGTTGCCTTCCAGCTCCGCAATATACTTTGATGCGTGGGACCAGTCTAAGGCATCCGGGGACATATTTATCCATTTTTTCTAATTCTTTAATATACGTGTCATTGGTTTCAAGGACTGTGATGTCTTTAAAGAATTCACAGATTGTAAAAAAAGGATAAATGTTGGGACCAGTTGTTAAGTCAATTAATGTGTTTCCTTTAATGCGTCCTGTAGAAGAAAAAGTTATATAGTCAACAATGAAACCTTAATACTAATGTCCAGGGCTCTCATTCAATTGCGATTTGGCCAAAGGGAAGGGTCCAGTAGAACCCCAAGACAATGGGCCTGGGAGGTGAGAGTGATGGTGGCATTGTCAACAGTGAAAGAAATTTGATGAGTGAAAGCTGTCATGGAGTTTGGATTAGAAGAGGGGGGTCAACTGTATCAAAGGCAGCAGAGACTGAATAGTGCTCTAAATAAGCACATAACATATATTTTTTAAATAAGTTTCTAGTAAAAACCTTGCTTTTGGATACATGCTTACTAACTAAAAACTTCTTTAAAAAAAATATGTTATGTGCTTATTTAGCCCCCTATTCAATTGGCCAAATCGCAATTGAATGAAGGCCCAGGGTTGGGGACTAACAAAACCATTAGTACACATAATTACATAGTAAAAGAGGTTGAAAATAAACTGTGAATGGCCTTTTCATAAAAAAAAATATCCAACCCAATTTTCAAGTTATCTGCAGTTACAAGCTCCTTTGGTACAGAATTACATAGCTTGCCCACCATTTTATTTCTTTATGATAGAATCTTTTTCGTGTAACCTCAGGTTATGTTGTCTTGCCCTAAAATTTATTTTTATGAGTGGTGCCAAAAATTTTGATCCATTTTCCAATCAAGGGTGTACTAGGGAATTCTATAGTGGCAGAAGTATAAAAAAGGAGAGAGCAGCTATAGTGTTATAGTTATAGTGTAAGCGTAGACTACAAGTATTTACTTTATATATTCTAACCCATTTTTGTTTAACTCCTGGCTCTTATTTAAACTCTCACACATACAATACAACTGCACTCCCCTTGTATTTAAACATTTACACTACAACTGGTCATCATACCAAAATAGATATAGATTCACATTCTAAAATCATATTTACATTTGATAAATACTGAAAGAAAAATATTATATTAAAATCTAATTACATTTATTATGAAATATAAAGAACATACCTGAACCTAACTCTTTATGTAGTTGTTTTACAGCCATACATACTATCTCTTCCTGAATTGTCTTATCAGCTTTATTGGAAAAATAAGTATGAACCATCTCATTGGCATCAAATTCATCTTCATGATACATCTTTCGAGGTCTTGACTCCATCCTGTACCTCTGTCAGATCAAGTTAAGAGAGCTCTGTGTTAAAAAGATTTACTATAACTCAGATGTTATAGGTGATGTCAATAATGCAAATTTCAGAGCACAGACTATCATACGGCAATGAATCATGTTCATCATGAGATGATTATTAAAATGAAGTGTCTCTATCCCTTCCCTGTGTCTCTTCCCCCTCTCCCTTCCCATTGTGTCTCTTCCCCCACTCCCCCACTCTACCTCCCCTGTGTCTCGTTCCTCCCCTCTCCCTCGACCAGAATCTCTTGCCCCTCTAAGTCCACCGTGTCTCACCCCTTTTCTCCATCCCCTGTGTCTCTCCCCCCTCTCCCTCCCCTGTGTCTCTCTTCCCCCCTCTCCCTCCCATATGTCTCTCTTCTCCCCCTCTCCCTCCCCTGTGTCTCTCCCCCCATATGCATGTTCACTATGTGCCTGCTTGCAGCATTCCAAATGTCTCTTCCCCCTCCCCTGTGTCTCCTTATCCCGCATCTCCCTCCCTCATGTCTCTTTCCCTCTCCCTCCCCTGTGTCTATCCCCCTCCCTCCCCTGTGTCTGCTCCCTCCTCCCTCTCCCTATTGTCTCTTCCCCCTCACCCTCTCCTGTGTTTCTTACCCTCTCTCCCTCCCCTGTGTCACCTTACCCCATCTCCCTCCGCTGTGTCTCCTTTCCCCTCTCTCTCTCTCCCCTGTGTCTCTTTTCCACCGTACCCTCCCCTGTGTCTCTATCTCCCGCTCTCCCTACCCTGTGTCGCCTTCCCCCTCTCCCTCCCCTGTGTCTCCTTCCCCATCTCCCTCTCCTGTGTCTCCTTCCTCCCATCTCTCTCCCCTGTGTCTCCTTCCCCCCTCTCTCCCTCTCCTGTATCTCTTCCCCTCCCTCCCCTGTGTCTCTTCCCCCCCTCTGCCTTCCAGGTGTCTCATTGCCCCCTTTCCCTCCCAAGTGTCTTATCCCCCTCTCCCCCCTTTCCCTGTCCTGTGTCTCTACCCAATCATTTTCCCCCTCTCGCTCCCCTGTGTCTCTTCCCCCTCACTTCCCTGTGTCTCTTTCCTCCCTCTCCTTCCCCTGTGTCTCTCTACCCATCTCCCTCCCCTGTGTCTCTTCCCCTCTCTCCACCCCTGTGTCTTCTTCCTCCGTCTCCATCCCATATGTCTCTTCCTCCTCTCCCCCTCCCCTGTGTCTCCTTCCCCCATCTCTCTCCCCTGTGTTTCTTCCCCCCTCTTCTGCCCCAGTGACTCTTTCACCCATCTCCCTCCCCTGCGTTTCTTCCCCCCTTCCCCTCCCCTGTGTCTCCTTCCCCCCATCTTCCTCCCCTGTGTCTCCTTCTCCTTCTTTACCTCCCCTGTGTCTTAGGAAGTGGTAAGTGTGTACACACTTACCACAAATGTTATAGTTGACTAATCACTTGCCCCTTCACAAATGACGGATAATATTTTATTTTTCTGTTCCCCCCTCCTCTGTTTCTTCCCCTCTCCCTAGTAAGTGTCTCTCTCCCTCTCCTTTGTCTCTTCCTCCTCTCTCGCCCATTTGTCTCTCCCACCTTCCCCTTCTCTCCCTCTCTTGTGTCTCTTCCCCCTCTCCCTCCCATGTGTCTCTTCCCCCTCTCCCCCCTGTGTCTCCTTACAACCATTTCCCTCCCTCGTGTCTCTATCCCCCTCCCTCCTCTGTGTCTGCTCCCCCCTCTCCCCCTCCTTTGTCTCTACCCCCTCACCCTCCCCTGCTTTTCTTACCCCCTCTCCCTCCACTGTGTCTCCTTCCCCATCTCCCTCCCCTGTGTATCTTTCCACCCTCCCCTGTGTCTCTTTCCCCCACCTCCCTTCCCTGTGTCTCTTTCCCCCTTCTGCCTCTCCGATGTCTCTTTACCCCCTCTCCTTCCCCTGTCTCTCTTCCCCTCTCTCCCCCTTCTCCTTGCCCTGTGTCTCTACCCAATCACTTTCCCCCTCCCCCCCCCTGTGTCTCTTCCCCCTCATGTCATGTATCTCTTTCCTCCCTCTCCTTTCCCTGTGTCTCTTTCCCCATCTCCCTCCCCTGTGTCTCTTCCCCCTCTCCCTCCTCTGTGTCTCCTTCCCCCATCTCCCTCCCATATGTCTCTCCCCCCTCTCACTCTCCTGTGTCTCCTTTCCTCCTCTCCCCTCCCCTGTGTCTCCTTCCCCCATCTCTCTCCCCTGTGTCCCCTTCCCCCCATCTCCCTCTCCTGTGTCTCTTCCTCCCTCTGCTGTCCCTGTGTCTCTTTCCCCCATCTCCCTCCCCTGGGTTTCTTCCCCCCTTCCCCTCCCCTGTGTCTCCTTCCCCCATCTCCCCACTCCCATGGAGCGTTACACACTTACCACAAATGATATAGTTGACTAATCACTTGCCCCTTGCCTTGTGTCGCTTTCACCCTTTCCCTCCCCTGTGTCTCCTTCCCCTCTCCCTCCCTGTGTCACCTTCCCCCCTTCCTCCCCTGTGTCTCTTTCCCTCTCTCCCTCCCCTGTGTCTCTTACCCCCTCTCCCACTTTCCCTGCCCTGTGTCTCTACCCAATCACTTTTCCCCCTCCCGCACCTGTGTCTCTTCCCTCTCCCTCCTGTGTTTCTTTCCTCCATCTCCTTTCCCTGTGCCTCTTTCCCCCTCTCCCTTCGCTGTGTCTCTTTCCCCCATATCCCTCCCCTGTGTCTCCTTCCCCATCTCCATTCCCTGTGTCTCTTACCCCCTCTCCCTCCCCTGTGTCTCATTCTCTCATCTCCCTCCCCTGTGTCTCTTCCCCCCTCTCTCTCCCCTGTATCTCCTTCCCCCAGCTCCCTCCCCTGTGTCGCCTTCATCCTTTCCCTCCCCTGTGTCTCCTTCCACCATCTCCCTCCCCTGTGTCTCTTTCCACCTCTCTCCCTCCTCTGTATCTCTTTCCTCCCTCTCCTTCCCCTGTGCCTCTTAGCCCCTCACCCTTCCCCTTTGTCTCCTTACCCATCTCCCTCCCCTGTGTCTCTTCCCCATCTCCCTCCCCCGTGTCTCCTTCCCCCATCTCCCTCTCCTATGTCACTTCCCCCTTTCCCTACCCTGTGTCTCCTTCCCCCTCTCCCTCCCTTGTGCCTCTTTCCCCCTCTCCCTCCCCTGTGTCTCCTTCCCCCATCTCCCTCCCCTGTGTCTCTTCCCTATCTCCCTCCCCTGTGTCTCCTTCCCCCATCTCCCTCTCCTTTGTCTCTTCCCCTCCCCTGTGTCTACTTCCCCATCTCTCCCTCCCCTGTGACTCTTTCCCCCTATCCCCCTGTGTATCTTTCCCGCATCTGCCTTCCCTGTGTCTCTTCCCCCTCCCTGTGTCTCTTTCCTACCTCTCCTTCCCCTGTGCCTCTTTCCCCCTCACCCTCCCCTGTGTCTCCTTTCCACCTCTCCCTCTCCCCTGTGTCTCTTCCCCATCTCCCTCCCCTTTGTCTCCTTCCCCCATCTACCTCCCATTTCTCTTCCCCCCTTTCCCTCCCCTGTTTCTCCTTTCCCCCTCATTCCCTCCTCTGTATCTCTTTCCCCCTCCCTCCCCTGTGTCTCTTTCCCCCTCTGCCTCCCCGGTGTCTCTTCCCCCTCTGCCTCCCCTGTGTCTCTTCCCCCTCTTCCTCCCCTGTGTCACCTTCCCCCTCTCCCTCTCCTGTGTCTCCTTCTCCCCATCTCCTTCCCCTGTGTCTCCTTTCCCCCTCTCTCCCTCTCCTGTGTCTCTTTCCTCCTCCCTCCTCTGTGTCTATTTTCTCACTCTGCCTCCCCGGTGTCTCTTTCCCCTCTCTCCCTCCCCTGTGTTTCCCCCCATCTCTTTCCCCCCTCGGCCTCCCCTGTGTCTCTTCTCCTCCATCCCCTGTGTCGCCTTCCCCCTCTCCCTCTCCTGTGTCTCCTTCTCCCCATCTCCTTCCCCTGTGTCTCCTTTCCCCCTCTCTTCCTCTCCTGTGTCTCTTTCCCATCCCTCCCCTGTGTCTATTTCCTCCCTCTCCCTCCCCTGTCTCTCCTTTCCCCATCTCCCTCACCTGTGTCTCCTTCCCCCATCTCCCTCCCCTGTGTCTCTTCCCTATCTCCCTCCCCTGTGTCTCCTTCCCCCATCTCCCTCTCCTTTGTCTCTTCCCCTCTTTCCCTCCCCTGTGTCTACTTCCCCATCTCTCCCTCCCCTGTGACTCCTTCCCCCTATCCCCTTGTGTCTCCTTACCCCATCTCCCTCCCTTGTGTCTCTTCCCCCTCTCCTGCCCCTGTGTATCTTTCCCCCCTCTGCCTCCCCTGTGTCTCTTCCCCCTCCCTCCCTGTGCCTCTTTCCTCCCTCTCCTTCCCCTGTGCCTCTTTCCCCCTCACCCTCCCCTGTGTCTCCTTTCCACCTCGTTCCCTCCTCTGTATCTCTTTCCCCCTCCCTCCCCTGTGTCTCTTCCCCCCCTCTGTCTCCCCGGTGTCTCTTCCCCCCTCTGCCTCCCCTGTGTCTCTTCCCCCTCTCCCTCCCCTGTGTCACCTTCCCCCTCTCCCTCTCCTGTGTCTCCTTCTCCCCATCTCCTTCCCCTGTGTCTCCTTTCCCCCTCTCTCCCTCAGCTGTGTCTCTTTCCTCCTCCCTCCTCTGTGTCTATTTTCTCACTCTGCCTCCCCGGTGTCTCTTTCCCCTCTCTCCCTCCCCTGTGTTTCCCCCCATCTCTTTCCCCCCTCGGCCTCCCCTGTGTCTCTTCTCTCCTCCATCCCCTGTGTCGCCTTCCCCCTCTCCCTCTCCTGTGTCTCCTTCTCCCCATCTCCTTCCCCTGTGTCTCCTTTCCCCCTCTCTTCCTCTCCTGTGTCTCTTTCCCATCCCTCCCCTGTGTCTATTTCCTCCCTCTCCCTCCCCTGTCTCTCCTTTCCCCATCTCCCTCACCTGTGTCTCCTTCCCCCATCTCCCTCCCCTGTGTCTCTTCCCTATCTCCCTCCCCTGTGTCTCCTTCCCCCATCTCCCTCTCCTTTGTCTCTTCCCCTCTTTCCCTCCCCTGTGTCTACTTCCCCATCTCTCCCTCCCCTGTGACTCCTTCCCCTATCCCCTTGTGTCTCCTTACCCCATCTCCCTCCCTTGTGTCTCTTCCCCCTCTCCTGCCCCTGTGTATCTTTCCCCCCTCTGCCTCCCCTGTGTCTCTTCCCCCTCCCTCCCTGTGCCTCTTTCCTCCCTCTCCTTCCCCTGTGCCTCTTTCCCCCTCACCCTCCCCTGTGTCTCCTTTCCACCTCTCCCTTGTGTCTCTTCCCCCATCTCCTTCCCCTGTGTCTCCTTCCCCCATCTCCCTCCCGTTTCCCTCCCCCTTTCCCTCCCCTGTGTCTCCTTTCCCCCTCTCTCCCTCCTCTGTATCTCTTTCCCCCCTCCCTCCGCTGTGTCTCTTTCCCTCCTCTGCCTCCCCAGTGTCTCTTTCCCCCTCTCCCTCCCCTGTGTCACATCCCCCCTCTCCCTCTCCTGTGTCTCCTTCTCCCCATCTCCTTCCCCTGTGTCTCCTTCCCCCCTCTCTCCCTCTCCTGTGTCTCTTTCCTCCTCCCTCCTCTGTGTCATTTTCTCACTCTGCCTCCCCGGAGTCTCTTTCCCCCCTCTCCCTCCCCTGTGTTTCCCCCATCTCCTTCCCCCATCGGCCTCCCCTGTGTCTCTTCCCTCCTCCATCCCCTGTGTTGCCTTCCCCCTCTCCCTCTCCTGTGTCTCCTTCTCCCCATCTCCTTACCCTGTGTCTCCTTTCCCCCTCTCTCCCTCTCCTGTGTCTCTTTCCCATCCCTCCCCTGTGTCTATTTCCTCCCTCTCCCTCCCCTGTCTCTCCTTTCCCCATCTCCCTCACCTGAGTCTCTTTCCCCCCCCTGTCCCTCGCCTGTGTCTCCTTCCCCATCTCCCTCCCCTGTGTCTCCTTTCCCCCTCTCTCCCTCCTCTATATCTCTTTCCCCCCTCCCTCCCCTGTGTCTCTTTCTCCCTCTGCCTCCCCGGTGTATCTTTCCCCCTCCCCTCCCATGTGTCTCTTCGCCCACTCCCTCCCCTGTGTCACCTTCCCCATCTCCCTCCCCTGTGTCTCTTCCCCATCTCCATCCCCTGTGTCTCCTTCCCCCATCTCCCTCTCCTGTGTCTCTACCCCCTTCCCTCCCCTGTGTCTCCTTTCCCATCTCCCTCCCTTGTGTCTCATTTCCCCCTCTCTCCCTCTCCTGTGTCTCTTTCCTCCTCCCTCCTCTGTGTCTATTTCCTCACTCTGCCTCCCCGGTGTCTCTTTCCCCCTCCCTCCCCTGTGTCTCTTTCCCCCCTCTGCCTCCCCGGTGTCTCTTCCCCCCTCTGCCTCCCCTGTGTCTCTTCTCCCTCTCCCTCCCCTGTGTCACCTTCCCCCTCTCCCTCTCCTGTGTCTCCTTCTCCCCATCTCCTTCCCCTGTGTCTCCTTTCCCCCTCTCTCCCTCTCCTGTGTCTCTTTCCTCCTCCCTCCCCTGTGTCTCCTTCCCCCATCTCCCTCTCCTTTGTCTCTTCCCCTCTTTCCCTCCCCTGTGTCTACTTCCCCATCTCTCCCTCCCCTGTGACTCCTTCCCCCTATCCCCCTGTGTATCTTTCCCCCATCTGCCTCCCCTGTGTCTCTTCCCCCTCCCTCCCTGTGTCTCTTTCCTCCCTCTCCTTCCCCTGTGCCTCTTTCCCCCTCACCCTCCCCTGTGTCTCCTTTTCACCTCTCCCTCTCCCCTGTGTCTCTTCCACCATCTCCCTTCCCTTTGTCTCCTTCCCCCATCTCCCTCCTGTTTCTCTTCCCCCCTTCCCTCCACTGTTTCTCCTTTCCCCCTCGTTCCCTCCTCTGTATCTCTTTCCCCCTCCCTCCCCTGTGTCTCTTTCCCCCCTCTGTCTCCCCGGTGTCTCTTCCCCCCTCTGCCTCCCCTGTGTCTCTTCCCCCTCTCCCTCCCCTGTTTCACCTTCCCCCTCTCCCTCTCCTGTGTCTCCTTCTCCCCATCTCCTTCCCCTGTGTCTCCTTTCCCCCTCTCTCCCTCTCCTGTGTCTCTTTCCTCCTCCCTCCTCTGTGTCTATTTTCTCACTCTGCCTCCCCGGTGTCTCTTTCCCCTCTCTCCCTCCCCTGTGTTTCCCCCCATCTCCTTCCCCCCTCGGCCTCCCCTGTGTCTCTTCTCTCCTCCATCCCCTGTGTCGCCTTCCCCCTCTCCCTCTCCTGTGTCTCCTTCTCCCCATCTCCTTCCCCTGTGTCTCCTTTCCCCCTCTCTCCCTCTCCTGTGTCTCTTTCCCATCCCTCCCCTGTGTCTATTTCCTCCCTCTCCCTCCCCTGTCTCTCCTTTTCCCATCTCCCTCACCTGTGTCTCTTTCCCCCATCTCCCTCCCCTGTGTCTCTTCCCTATCTCCCTCCCCTGTGTCTCCTTCCCTCATCTCCCTCTCCTTTGTCTCTTCCCCTCTTTCCCTCCCCTGTGTCTACTTCCCCATCTCTCCCTCCCCTGTGACTCCTTCCCCCTATCACCTTGTGTCTCCATACCCCATCTCCCTCCCTTGTGTCTCTTCCCCCTCTCCTGCCCCTGTGTATCTTTCCCCCCTCTGCCTCCCATGTGTCTCTTCCCCCTCCCTCCCTGTGCCTCTTTCCTCCCTCTCCTTCCTCTGTGCCTCTTTCCCCCTCACCCTCCCCTGTGTCTCCTTTCCACCTCTCCCTCTCCCTTGTGTCTCTTCCCCCATCTCCTTCCCCTGTGTCTCCTTCCCCCATCTCCCTCCCGTTCCCCCCCCTTTCCCTCCCCTGTGTCTCCTTTCCCCCTCTCTCCCTCCTCTGTATCTCTTTCCCCCCTCCCTCCCCTTTCTCTCTTTACCTCCTCTGCCTCCCCAGTGTCTCTTTCCCCATCTCCCTCCTCTGTGTCTCTTCCCCCTCTCCCTTCCCTGTGTCACATCCCCCCTCTCCCACTCCTTTGTCTCCTTCTCCCCATCTCCTTCCCCTGTGTCTCCTTCCCCCCTCTCTCCCTCTCCTGTGTCTCTTTCCTCCTCCCTCCTCTGTGTCTATTTTCTCACTCTGCCTCCCCGGAGTCTCTTTCCCGCCTCTCCCTCCCCTGTGTTTCCCCCATCTCCTTCCCCCCTCGGCCTCCCCTGTGTCTCTTCTCTCCTCCATCCCCTGTGTCGCCTTCCCCCTCTCCCTCTCCTGTGTCTCCTTCTCCCCATCTCCTTACCCTGTGTCTCATTTCCCCCTCTCTCCCTCTCCTGTGTCTCTTTCCCATCCCTCCCCTGTGTCTATTTCCTCCCTTTCCCTCCCCTGTCTCTCCTTTCCCCATCTCCCTCACCTGTGTCTCTTTCCCCCCTGTCCCTCGCCTGTGTCTCCTTCCCCTATCTCCCTCCCCTGTGTCTCCTTTCCCCCTCTCTCCCTCCTCTGTATCTCTTCCCCCCCCTCCCTCCCCTGTGTCTCTTTCTCCCTCTGCCTCACCGGTGTCTCTTTCCCCCTCCCCTCCCATGTGTCTCTTCGCCCACTCCCTCCCCTGTGTCACCTTCCCGATCTCCCTCCCCTGTGTCTCTTCCCCATCTCCCTCCCCTGTGTCTCCTTCCCCCTTCCCCCATCTCCCTCTCCTGTGTCTCTATCCCCCTTTCTCTCCCCTGTGTCTCCTTTCCTATCTCCCTCCCTTGTGTCTCATTTCCCCCTCTCTCCCTCTCCTGTGTCTCTTTCCTCCTCCCTCCTCTGTGTCTATTTTCTCACTCTGCCTCCCCGGTGTCTCTTTCCCCCCTCTCCCTCCCCTGTGTTTCCCCCCATCTCCTTCCCCCCTCGGCCTCCCCTGTGTCTTTTCCCTCCTCCATTCCCTGTGTCGCCTTCCCCCTCTCCCTCTCCTGTGTCTCCTTCTCCCCATCTCCTTCCCCTGTGTCTCCTTTCCCCCTCTCTCCCTCTCGTGTGTCTCTTTCCCCTCCCCTGTGTCTATTTCCCCCATCTCCCTCCCCTGTGTCTTTTCCCCATCTCCCTCCCCTGTGTCTCCTTCCCCCATCTCCCTCTCCTGTGTCTCTTCCCCTTCCCCTCCACTGTGTCCCCACATCTCCCTTCCCTGTGTCTCCTTCCCCCATCTACCCCCTGTGCCTCCTTTCCACCTCTCTCCCTCCCCTGTGTCTCCTACCCCCATCTCCCTTCCCTGTGTCTTTTCCCATCCTCTCCGTCCCCTGTGTCTCCTCCCCCCCACTTCATTCCCATTCACTGTGTCTCCTTTACCCCTCTCCCCTCCGCTGTGTCTCTTCCCCCCCCCCCCTCCCTCCCCTGTATCTGTGGGCCTCGCGATGAACACCTTCATGGTGGTAGGAGAGAGGGGAGAGAAGGGGTAGAAGAGATAAGAGAAATCGTGGTAGGAGAGAGTGGAAAGAGGAGAGAGCAGGGGGTGTGGGGAAGAAGGGAGATCATGGTGGTAGGAATTAGAGGATAGAAGAGGATGGGAGAGAGAGGGTAGAGCAAGGGAGGGAAGAGAGAAGGAAGATCATGGTGGTGGTTGAGAGAATGGAGACCATACGGATAGGTCAATGACACAGCTACTGTAGAATGCAGACTGGTCTGAAACAGCTTCTAGACCATACTGATAGGTCAGTGTAGTATGCAGACAGGTCTGAGACAGCTTCTAGACCATACTGATAGGTCAGTGTAGTAAGCAGATAGGTGTGCCACAGCTTCTAGACCATACTGATAGGTCAGTGTAGTATGCAGACAGGTCTGACACAGCTCCTAGACCATAATGATAGGTCAGTGTAGAATGCAGACAGGTCTGAGACATCTTCTAGACCATACTGATAGGTCAGTGTAGTATGCAGACAGGTCTGACACAGCTTCTAGATCATACTGATAGGTCAGTGTAGTATGCAGTTAGGTCTGACACAGCTCCTAGACCATACTGATAGATCACTGTAGTATTCAGATAGGCCAGTAAGACAGCTACTGTATCATGAATAAAGATCTGCACCTTCTGTTTTGCCCCCTCCCTCCTCACCACAGTTGATAATGATCTCAATGTTATAAATAATGAAATATAGGAATACAAATATGCTTTCAACTATATGTATATATCTTTTACAAAATATATTTATTCTATTTATTTCTGTGTGTGTGTGTGTGAGGTAGCCGTAAGTGTCCAGTAATCTAGATGAATAATCAGAGTGCAGTATATAGTGATCTCTTTTTCCAAATATTATGAATATGTTTGTCCAATAAAAAAAGGTATCGCTATATACTGCAATACTCTGATTATTCATCTATATATATATATATATATATATATATATATATATATAAAAGAAATGTATTTATTGTAGTTTTAGGGTCACCCAAGATGGGTAGGTAACAGCAGAGAGGTCCGTCATATATATATATATATATATATATATATATAAACATATATATATATATATATATATATATATATATTTATTTTTATTTATTTTTGTTTTTTAGTTGTTTAGCTGTCTCAGGAGAGCACAACTGCAGGAAATAAGTTATATTTTTCCACCCATTTTGACTATTGGCATTCATTTTTAAAGTTGTGCGAGTCTGATTGATTGACATGTAAACTCCATGTTTTACTGCCTTCTCATTTTCTATTGGCCGATTTGTAATGGGCGGTTACGGGCTAGGTGAATTGATACGGTTCCCGCCCACAACTGCTCCGAACCAGTGCATGGTTTACATAGATGGCTTCAGGATCGCAACTCGCGACCTGGAACAATTGAATAGCCTCGCAAACGGAAGCCCCCAACTCAGTTGCAGACATGCAGACGTCTGAGAGTTAGTTACGGGTTTGCATTTGAATGAGGCCCAATGTATTTATTCAACATGTATATGTTTATGTATATATATATATTTATATATATATATATAGATATAGGAACATTTTATTATTTATATACAAGCTTCTTGCCCGTCATAAATGACGGAAATTAAATTTTAAGACTGGGAATGCTGTACCATTGGAGCTCATTGCAGGCCTTGTCAACCCACAACTTTCGTGCTTTGCAATAATCACCTTCAGCGCTCATCGCGAGGCTCTCCACCCGTCTACTGTACGGGCCTCGCAATGAGAGGCTTCCCCACTTATTGCAGGGCTTGTCAACCCACAACTTTTGTGCTTCGCAATTATCACCTTCGGAACTCATTGCGAGCCCTGCGATGAGCGCCTTCACACTCTCATCACGTTGCTGGGAGTCCTGGCAATGTGTGTTTGTAAATCAGTGTGTGAGTGTGTCAGGCTGGGAGTCCTGTCAATGTGTATATGTGAGTCAGCCGTCTCTCAACCCTGTGTCTCTTTCCACCCTCTCCCTCCCCTCTCCACACTCTCTGACCTCTGTGTCTGTTTCCCCCTCTCTCTCCCTCTCTTCTCCCTGCCCTGTGTCTTTTGTTTTTCCTTATTTCCCCCGCCTGTGTCTCTTTTCCTCCGTCTCGCAGCCCTGTGTCTCTTTCCATCCTCTCCCTCCCTGTGTCTTTCTCCTCTGTGTCTCTGCTGAAGTTTTGCGTGTCTCGCAATGAGTGCCGTTGCTTTAGTGGTTCGGCTAAGTCCTACTGGCATCAGATACGTTTTTACTGCCTTCGGCTAAGTGTTACTGGCATCGCGAGGGCCGAAGTTGCCACGGCCATGGTCTAAGTCCCACGGGCCTCAACACACTCACACCTGGCTCACAGACACACACTGACAGGACTCACACACTGACAGGACTCACACCCTGACATACTCACACACTGACTCATAGACACACACTGACAGGACTCCCAGCCTGACATACTCACACACTGACTCACAAATACATTGGCTTACAGACACACACTGACAGGGACTCACACCCTGACATACTCACACACTGACTCACAGACACACACTGACCTGATTCCCAGAATGACACACTCACACACTGGCTCACAAACACACACTGACAGGGACTCACATCCTGACATACTCACACACTCACACACTGACTCACAGACACACACTGATAGAAAAGGGACTCACACCTTGACATACTCACACCCTAACATACTCACACACTGACTCAAAGACACACTCTGACAGGGACTCACACCCTGACATACTCACACTCACACACTGACAGGGACTCACACCCTGACATACACACTGACAGGGACTCACACCCTGATATACTCACACACTGACTCACAGACACACAATAACATGGATTCACACACTGACTCACAGACACACATTGGCAGGGCTCCCAGCCCTACACACTGGCTCAATGACACACCCTGACACACTCACACACTGACTCACATACAAACACTGACAGGACTCCCAGCCTGGCACACTCACATACTGACTCACAGGCACACAATGACAGGGGCTCTCAGCCTGACACGCTCAAACAATGACTCACAGACACACACTGACAGGGACTCTCAACTTGACACACTTACACACTAACTCACAAATACACACTGACAGGACTCACAGACTGACACGCTCACACACTGACTGAGAGAAACACACTGACAGGGAGTTCCAGCCTGACACAATCACAAACTTGCTCACAGACACACACTGACAGGGACTTAAACCCTGACATACTCACACACTGACTCACAGACACACACTAACAGGGACTCTCAACCTGACACACTTACACACTAACTCACACTTACACACTAACTCACACTGGCATGACTCCCAGACTAACACACTCACATACTGACTCACAGATACACACTGACAGGGACTCACACCCTGACATACTCACACACTGACTCACAGATACACACTGACAAGACTCCCAGCCTGACACACCCACACACTGACTCACAAGCACACACTGACAGGGACTCACACCCTTACATACTCACTCACTTACTCAGATACACACTGACAGGGACTCTCATCCTGACACACTCACACACTGACTCACAGACATACAGACTGACAGGACTCACACCCTGACACACTCACACACTGGCTCATATTTAACTTATTCTGCAGTCAATTCACTGCTAAACCTACTCTGTGTTTCGATGCAACAAGAGGAAGATCATTCAAAGCAAGAGAAAGTAATTCCCACAGTAGGGCAGCACTCAGTCCCGACGAATTGTGATACATTGTTGTACCTGCTGCTTGTGATTGGCTCAAAATCAATATGGAACCTATGCTAATTTTATCAGAGATTTCAAGGGGCATTTACTCTTAAATTTAACTGCTAGAAAACTCAAGAAATTTAGCAAACTTCAGTTTATTTAAGTTTATTAACATTTACTTTAATAATTCTGCATGCAAAAATGTTTGCATACACTACTAATCTTCCTCTCTTAGATGCATTCATAATCCAGGAAACTTCGATATGTCTTTAACAGGCATTTGCTAAATAAGTAAATACAAAATACAAAAAACAATTAAAGGGATGCTGGGGGTTATAAATAAAGATTACTCACTAGCAGACTCTGCAAGGGGAATCTACCAGTACCCCTTAGAGAGATCCAGAATAGTCAGGTACAGAGCTGTCCCCAAGCTGTCATAAGCATCAGTCTTGGTTCTTTAGTTCAGCTTACAATAATCCATGCAGAAGCGGGTAGTCTCGTCCTCCCTAGGTCCAGGACTACTGGGACGCCCGGGAATTTACTGAGGATACTAGCTGTCACGGACCCCTTTTCCTGTTCCTGGATCTTAGCCCATTGAGCCACCATAAAGAACAGACTGCTTGACTCCAGCAACTGGACTATGTGCATAAACTTGTACATTGGATTGTAATCTGTTTTGTCCCATTGTTTGCCAGATAAAGTTAATGTACTCTATATGAGGTCTGGACCACTAGACATGGAGATGGCATTATGTGTATTTAGAGGTTGGCCTATTGTTCAAAGGTACTAGACAAGATGCCAGACTAGTAGACAGCATGCGGAGTCAATCTCCTGTGTTTGTCTGCCACTTCCTGTCAGTGTTGTGTTGTATACATCCCCTCTCTATATTACCCCTATAAATATTGTTGACTTTCCAAAAATAAAGGTTACTGAGACTCCTGGAAGTGCTGATTCTTGATGGACAGAGACCCTGACTGATACCGTTTTTAAAGGCCTATTTAGGAATTGTTGTGCAATCACATATAATAGTTGTGGAATTGCGAGTTGTCATCACTCAATGTTAAAATGTATGGCCTTGCGCATGAGCAATGGGGGCTTCCTCGCGAGGCCCGTACGTGACTGGCTTAGTGGGGCTGCAATGAGCAACGAAGGTGCTCATTGCGAGGCATGTACGTGACTGGCTTGTCAGGCCTGCAATGAGCAATGAGGCTCGTAACGAAGGGGGGGGGGGCGGGGGAGAGGCTACTAACGGCTTACGAGTTACAGCCTTCAAAAAAATTATGGGTTTAATGGCCGCCATTTTTTTCAAGGCCATAACTCAAAAGCCGTTCGGAGGCCGCCAAAAAAAGCCAATTGATTAGAAAATTAGCTAAAAACCTCACACACAGCACACGGGGAGAGGCAAGAAGCCTGTAAGTGAGATTGCAAGCTAATTTGCTATTTAATTGACTTTTTTTGCCGGTCTCAGAACGGCTAGGCGAGAAAAAAAATGGCTGCCAAAAAGCCATAATTGTTTTTCAAGCCCTTAAATCGAAAACTAAATTGGGCTTAGGTAAAATGGTCAATTTCCCAAGCCTGCAAATGGTTTCACACCCCTGAATGGAAACAGGAACACAGAGGAGGGAGAGTGGGGAGAAAGAAACAGTGGAGAGCGGGGAGAGGGGGGAAAGAGACACAGGGGAGGGAGCGGGGGTGGAAAGAGACACAGGGGTGAGAGAGGGGGGAAAGAGCCACAGGGGAGGGAGAGGTGACACAGAAACACAGGAGGGAGAGGGGGAAACAGACACAGGGGAGGGAGAGGGGGGAAAGAGACACAATGGTGAGAAAGTGGGAGAGGCACACAATGAGCGCCAAAGGCGCTCATTGCAAGGCTCGAAAGTTGCGGTTTGGCCGACACCTGCAATGAGCGTCGAAGCCCGTAAAGTAGAGGGGAGGGAGAGGCTCACAATAAGCGATCATTGCGGGGCACGAAAGTTGCGGGTTGGCCTGACGCCTGCAATGAGCAGCAAAGCCATTATTAGGCCCATAAAGTAGAGAGGAAGGGGAGAATCTTGCAATGAGCTCCAAAGGCTCTCATCACGAGGCCCGCAAGTTAGAGGGGGAAGAGCCTCGCATTCTGTGGCAAACAGCATTGCCAGGCTTCACATTTTATTGCCGTCATTTTTGACGGGCAAGTCGCTAGGGAATTGTCATGCCTTCCATTGCTTTACCCATATTTTAAAGTCCAGTAGTGTGTTTTAATTGTCTTTTGCAGTGTTACAAACTAGTCTATAAACCCTTTGTGGGTCCATTTGGAACTTGTAATATTTGTAGTTGCATTTGCCGTTTTGATAACAATTGGGGCCTGTTATAGCGATTTGGGATGGGTTGTAAGTTACGATTTTGGCAACCGCAGTGATTTCCAGATTCTAACCCCTAGATTGTTTGCGGCTCTCTAAAAGACATCAGTTGAATAGCAAATTTGTTTACAGGCAATTGCTCAATTGAATAGGGGCCTAGGACTTCCATAACATTTCTAACAATTTGGGATCTCTGTTAGATGGGGTCAGGAACAATGACAAAGGTCAAGTATTTCCTAATTTGTGGTTAACCACGAGACAAAAGATCAAAGAGGTATCACTTGCAGAGCACTTGACACCACTTGATGTTTGTCTGACAGTCTAATTAACAATACTTGATGACTTAATCAGATCTGTGGAGTCCCAATAGAAGTTAATGAAGCTGTCTATCTGCCTATTATCTTGAGTTTGAATCCAGTCAGTAGCCCTGGGACTGAAGCAAACTGGGTGTCTACTGGAAGTGCCAACTGGTTGCCCTTAAAGTGGTACTGCCCTCTAAATTATTTTATTGGCCCAATGCAATATTTATACCGGAAACACATTGTGCACATAAAATAATTGCTCAAAAAAGTAAAAATAACCCAGAGCACTAGGTTTGAATGATCTGGTGGATGGGGAAACATCAGCAAAGATAAGACTTGAACAATTGGACCCTGGTCCTACACTAAAAAATATATAGTCTCAAGAACTGTCTGATTATGGATTAATAGCCTTTGTTCAACTAGCCACAATGGCTAGTGTATGTATGGGCCCAGTCCAACAGTCCTGTGGTTTGTGACAGATATATATATATATGTCGAAAGCTCGTCATGAAACCTATGAATATGTTTGTCCAATAAAAAAGGTATCACTATATACTGCAATACTCTGATTATTCATCTGGATTACTGGACATTCACGGCTACCTCACTCTTCATATATATATATATATACATATATATATATATCTGTCACAAACCACAGGACTGACTTACAAAAACATAGTTTATACATTGTACAGACTAACATAACACTACCTGATATTATATAATTTGTTAAGAGTTTGTGGGTCTCTTAGCCTTTAAAACTATTAATTTGTATGTATTTTATTATATTATTCTCTTTTGTATGTAAATGTTTACCTATAATAGGGTTAAATCCCAAAGAGAGGCTATCACTTAAAATATAATAACACATAGTTCTACATGCTGGTTCAGCTCTTTGGATAAAAAAATTATGATGATCATGAGTCATCTGTATAATATTTACTGTACTTACACATGAAGAGTTGTTCCTGGTACATGTAACTTTGTATTAATGATTTAATTTCAGAAATTGGAGTCATCCCAGCAGAGTCTTCAGATGATCTCCAATGCATTCACAATGAAATAACAAGATGTGTCCATTCTCTAAAAACTCTGGCCACAAACTACCATGTTCAAGTCAGGGCTGTATGAGAATACTATCATTGCACTGGGCCACTAGGCTAAGGAATTAACTGTACTGGTGGTACCATGTTCAGCTCTGATTATATTCATTGTAATATAGACGTGGTTGTTTTGTTGTACTGGATAACTGTATGCATTATAATTGTGGGTTACTTACAGCTTGCTATAGTAATTTTAATTATGTTAAATATGCCTGAGATTTGTATATATTTTTGTCATGAAGAGGGAACGGTCAATGAATGGATCCCACCAGTTAGGTTGTCTCCTTTGCAGTTTTCTGTGTATTGGTGTTATGGATTCCCCTGAAACTAGTCTTGCTGCAGGAATTCAGTTTTGGAAAGTAGATGCAGGATTCCCTGAAAGCTGAACTGTAGCAAATTGATTAAAAAGCTATTTACCAGCCCTCAGAAATATATCTGAAATGCTTGTATAATTTCAAAAAGGGTAATGTCCTTCATTGAAACATATACATGACTCATATACATGTGAGATCGAAAAGGTCCCTATCATGATCCCCCTGACCACCAGTCCTTTGGACTCATATGATTCGCCAAGGATGATTAAGATGTTTAAAGCAGACCATTACTCTGGATGCATAATGACTCCTATCAGGATTGCCTCCTGGGCATATGTGATTGTAGGATGGGGAAATTGTACCTTGTGTGACACACCTCTGTAGGGACTAGCTCAGTAGTTGTTTTAGTTATTTAATAATAGTGACTTGCCCGTCAAAAATGACGGCAGTAAAATTTGAAGCCTGGCAATGCTGTTTGCCACACAATGTGAGTCTTTTGGCCCTTTGAGCACCTTCAGCGCTCATCGCGAGCCCCGCGCTGAGCACCTTTGGTGCTCATTGCAAGCCTCTCCCCTCATGTATTTCAACTTTCTTGCTTCGGCGATCATTGCGAACCTTTCCTTCTGCCTACTGTACGGGCTGCTCATTGCAGGGTTCATTAACCTGCAAGTTTTGTGCTCAACAATGCCATTTGTCTCTTTCCAGCATCTCCCCCCCCCCCCCTTCCCTGTGTGCTTCTCCTCTCCCAAAATGTGCTTAGCCTCGTTTTCATTCCATTTTCAGATTTTTTTACGTTTTTTTGTCCGCCATTTTTTTTCGCTTAGCCAATTTTCGAGTGACGAAACACTGCAAATTGGGCTTAAATTCGCTTGCAACCCCACTCCCATGCGTCCTGGCTCTCCCCCTTTGCTGTGTGTGAGTGTGTTTTAATTTATTTTTTATTTTCTTTGTTGCTTTTTGTTGTTTTTTAATTCCGCGGTTTGGCCGTTACATTGGAATTTTTTACGAGGTCGGACTTTGTTTGTGCAAGTGTTACTGTCTTTGGCGTTGTGTATTTTCTAAGTCTTGGCATTGTTCATGTAAGTGTTACTGTGTGTGGCGTCATGCATTTTCCAAGGTCTGCGCGCCTGGCATTGCAGAGCCTCGTTTTCATCCAGTTTCAGATCTTTTTTCGTTTTTCGGCCCATATTTTTTTTTCGCTTAGCCAATTTTCAAGTAATGAAACACGGCAAATTAGCTTGCAACCTCACTCACAGGGTCCTGGCTCTTCCCCTGTGCTGTGTGTGAGTGTGGTTTAATTTTATTTTTTTTACGAGTTCAGATTTTTTTCTCTAAGGGTTAACCGGCAACCATTGTCTCCTGGCACCCTGTTGAGCCAGCTCAGCACAAAAAGTTAGTACAACTTCCTGGCACTCCTCCTCAATAGCCACAATGCTGTCTGTGTTCCCGTCTGGCTCTCTTTAGGAAGCCCTGGATCAGTACCTCTGTTCCCGAATCAGACAATGTGGCAATTGGCAAACTGACTTTCAGAATATGCCAGACCAGATTAGATCAGTGCAGGGACTGAGGAGGAAACCTGTGGAAACAATGAGCTATCACCACAGTCATAGAGCCCAGCCAGCTGGACCAGCAAATGCTCTGGACTTTCCACTGGTTAGGTTGTGGTTCTAGACCTCTGAGTGGGTATGCAGCTCTCAGCCTCCTGGATGATGCTGGACAGGAACTGGAACACATGAACTCTAGATTACAGGAACATTAAAACACTGGATCTCTGAATCAGGGATCGGAGGCTGGAAGTTTAAAGCTGGAGGCAGTATCTTCATCATTCTTGGCTCAGCTGCTGAAAGCCCTTAAATACACTTCTCGGAATAAAGTTCTCTTACTGCAGGTAGCTCCTAAAAGAGATTTCCTTTTCCTGATTGCTTGCCCCATTAGATTCCCAAAGTAAATACAGCTCACAAGCACATAGATCTGCCAAGAGGGTCCCTCTCATCTATAGGCAAACAAACAATACAACCTTGGGTCTGTCCACAAACATAATAACATTACTCCACTAACCAGTTAACTCAGTCATCAAGTGCTGCCTTTTGCAGTACCTCATTGTCCAATCTGGGGGGTGTGGGAGTTAATCCCATCACATAGTGGGCTGGTAATTACATCACAGTCTTAAACATAGACAAAGTGCCCTTCTAAACTAGAGAATTCGATCAGGCGTTTGTAAGATGTACAATCATTTGTTCAAATGTCCTATCTCTGGTGATGGAATTACAGTAGTAAAAACTGGAAAGGTGACTAGGGAAAGTGATTAGCTCTCTATTTAAGAAAGGGTAAGGGGGACCTAAACAGAAAACTAGAATTAATACACTGCAATACACAGAAATTCCCATACCTGCCTCTTACTCATTGGGGTGGCCACTGCTCTATTGAGGTTCCCTTGGCTGGCTTTGGCTAGACCAGTGGCATAGCTAGAGCTTTTGATGCCCCCCCGCCTTGCGGTGCGAAGACTATGTGTATATATACATATATATATATACATACATGTACATATATAAAAGGAACTATATGTATGTATATATATATATATATATATATATATATATATATATATATATATATATACAGTATCTCACAAAAGTTAGTACACCCCTCTCACATTTTTGTAAATATTTGATTATATCTTTCCATGTGACAACACTGAAAAAATGACACTCTGCTACAATGTAAAGTAGTAAGTGTACAGCCTGTATAACAGTGTCAATTTGCTGTCCCCTCAAAATAACTCAACACACAGCCATTAATGTCTAAACTGTTGGCAACAAAAGTACACCCCTAAGTGGAAATGTCCAAATTGGGCCCAAAGTGTCAATATTTTGTGTGGCCACCCTTATTTTCCAGCACTGCCTTAAACCTCATGGGCATGGAGTTCACCAGAGCTTCACAGGTTGCCACTGGAGTCCTCTTCCACTCCTCCATGATGATCACGGAGCTGGTGGATGTTAGAGACCTTGTACTCCTCCATCTTCCATTTGAGGATATCCCACAGATGCTCAATAGGGTTTAGATCTGGTGACATGCTTGGCTAGTCCATCACCTTTACCTTCAGCTTCTTTAGCAAGGCAGTCAGTGGTCGTCTTGGAAGTGTGTTTGGGGTTGTTATCATGTTGGTGGCCCAGTCTTCAAAGGGAGGGGATCATGCTCTGCTTCTGTATGTCACAGTACACGTTGGCATTCAAGGTTCTCTTAATGAACTGTAGCTATCCAATGCCGGCAGCTCTCATGCAGGCCCAGACCATGACACTCCCACCACCAAAAGTATACATCTATACTGAGGGAAGGTAGTTGAAATAATCCCTAAATGACAGATAAACGGATAAGGCACAAAGAGCACAAAAACACTGATATGAGATGAAACCCTCAGTTTGAACGTAAACAGCAATGCAGAGAGAGTGATCATCATCAGGTAAATGCATATGGGGGAATCAACACAACATATTATAGAAAACATATATACACATATAGACATATGTATAGATATGTTTGGTCTGGGCCTGCATGAGTGATGCCGGCACTGAGGAGCTACAGTTCATTGAGGGAACCATGAATGCCAACATGTACTGTGACATACTGAAGCAGAGCATGATCCCCTCCCTTCAGAGACAGGGCCACAGCGCAGTATTCTAACATGATAACGACCCCAAACACACCTCTAAGACGACCACTGCCTTGCTAAAGAAGCTTTAGATTGTAGCAGAGTGTCATTTCTTCAGTGTTGTCACAAGAAAGGATATAATAAAATATTTACAAAAATGTGAGGGGTGTACTCACATTTGTGAGATACTGTGTATATATATATATATATATATATATATATATATATATATATGTATATATATATATAAATATATATATATATATATTTGTATATAAGGAGACCCAAAATGTTCTACTTTGCTGAACCGTTCTCAATCTTCTTTCTCCTAATCTCTCCTCCTCCTCCCCTATCTCTCCTCACTTTTCTCTCTCTCCCTCCTTCTCCCTCTCCCCCCTTCTCCCTCTCTCTCCCTCATTCCCTCCCTTTTTTACTTTTCTCTCCCCCTCTCTCACTCATTCTCTCTCACACATTCACTCTCTCACTCGTTCTCTCTCTCCCTCCTTCTCTCCCTCATTCTCTCTCACACATTCTCTCTCTCCCTCTCTCACTAATTCTCTCTGTCCCTCCTTCTCTCCCTCATTCTCTCTCACACATTCTCTCTCTCCCTCTCTCACTAATTCTCTCTGTCCCTCCTTCTCTCCCTCTCTCACTCATTCTCTCTCTCCCTCCTTCTCTCTCCCTCCTTCCTATCTCCCTCTCTTGGACATTCTCTGCCCCTCTGTCCCTCATTCTCTCTCTCCCTCTTTCTCTCCCTTTCTCAATCATTCTCTCTCTACCTCCTTCTCCACCTCTCTCACTCATTCTTTCTCTCCCACCTTCTCTCCCTTCTTCGCTCTCTCCCTCTATCTCTCCTTCTCTCTCTCTCTCTCCCTCTTTCTCTCTCTCTTACTCATGTTCTCTCTCTCATTCTCTCTCTTCTTCATTCTCTCCCTCTATCACTCATTCTCTCTCTCCCTCCTCCTTCTCCCTCTCCCTCTTTCTTCCTCTCTCTCCCTCCTTCTCTCCCTCCCTCGCTCCCTCTCTCAATTATTCTCTCTACCTCCTTCTCTCCCTCTCTCCCTCCTTCTCTATCTCCCTCTCTCACTCATTATCTCTCTCCCTCCCTCTCTCATTCATTCTCTCTCTCATTAATTATTTCTCTCCCTCATTCTCTCTCACACATTCTCTCTGTCACTCTCTCCCTCCTTCTCAACCCTCTCTCCCTCCTTATCTCCCTCTCTCAATCATTCTCTCTCCCTCATTCTCTTTCACACATTCTCTCTCTCCCTCTCTCTCTCATCCTCTCTCTCCCCCTTCTCCACCTCTCTCACTCATTCTCTCTCTCCATCCTTCTCTGTCTCCCTCCTTCTCTGTCTCCCTCTCTCAATCATTCTCTCTCTCCCTCTCTCACTCATTCTCCCTCTCTCTCCTTCTCTCTCAGTCATTCTCTCTCTCCATCCTGCCCTCTCACTAATTCTCTCCCTCCTTCTCTCTCACACATTCTCTCTCCCTCATTCTCTCTCTACCTCCTTCTCCCCCTCTCCCTCCTTCTCTCTCTCCCTCTCTCCCTTCTTCTCTCTCTCCCTATCTCACTAATGCTCTCTCTCTCTCTCATTTTCTCTCCTTCCTTTTCTCCCTCCCTCTCTTACTTATTCTCCCTCTCCCTCTCTCACTCATTCTCTCTCTCACTCATTCTCTCTCCCTCATTCTCTCTCACACATTCTCCCTCTCTCCCTCTCTCTCCCTCTCTCTCTACCGCCTCCCTCTCTCTCCCTCCTTCTTTCTCTCTCTCCCTCCTTCTCTCTCTCCCTCCTTCTCTCCCTCCCTCCTTCTCTCTCCCTCCCTCCTTCTCCCTCTCTCTCTCTGTCACTCTCCTCTCACTCAACCCTTCCCCTTCCTTCTCTCTCCCCCTGTCGCTCTCCTTTCCCCCTCCCACTCCCCCTTTTTCTCTCTCACTTCCCCTCTTCTCTCTTACTTCCCCCTTGTTTACTTCCCCCCCTTCCCAAGCTCCTTACCTGCATGTTCCAGGGTCCTGCTGGTCCAGCTTGGTGACTCCTCCCCTTCGCGGCTCCTTCCCGTGCTCCTCCTCTCCTCCACTCCACTCAGTAGAGAGAGATTTTTCCAGGAAGGAGGAGGAGGAGGGAGCTTGGGGGAAGGGGACAGGTGGTGGCATTTGACTGACGGTTTTTGTGTAGTATTAAGCCTTTATGGCTTAATACTACTTAATCAAAATCAATAAGGAAGGTAGAAGAGGAAAGAAAAAAGAAAAAGAAAGAAAATATTTAATTTGCATGGAGAAGTTTACTATACCATTATATTGTAACAAACTTACAATGTATAATTCGATTTTATGTACTTTCCTTGTATTTCGATAAAAATGATTTAAATAAAAAAAATTATTGTTTTTGATAGTACCTAGCTAAATCTCTGAACTGTGCTCTTCATTCTGCATAAAGACATATCAATCAGAGGTGGTCTACTAATGTGGTGAGGATACTATAAAAACTCCCACTCACTGAGTTTATTTTGGCTTGTGGTGTGTGTATCCAGCCCTGATAAAGTTCCTTGACTCCTCCAACTGTAGGGACATAGGGCCTCATTAAATTCTCCCACGTAGTTCTCTCGGTCCTCGCAAAAAGCAGTTTTTTTGTTGTTTGCAAGTATCGAATCTCTCGCAGCCTGCTTTGCGAGATGACTACGAAAAATGGCCGAGAATAAGCTCAGAGAGAGCTACGGAGTCACAGGCAGCCATAAATCTACGAGTGATTCTCGCATCTCGGAAGAATCCCTTACGAGCACAAAAAGTGCCAGCAAGGGATCCTAAAGCCTCTACGTCATACCTCGGAGCAGCCCGAGACAGCCGTGTGAGGCTCCCCCTGCTCCCTATACACATCCCCATGCTGCAGGGGTCTCTATCGGGACCCCTGCAGAACCCCCACATTAACCCCCTGCAGCGGGGGTCCCCGATCGGCACCGATCAGGCCCCCAATGCATTTAACAATTTTAAATTCCCCGCTGTGGCTCCTTAACGGGCCCGCGGCACACTATTAACAATCCCGGCCGCAGCAAAAAAATGTAACCCCCCTCTATGCTGGGTGTCCCAATCGGGACCCCCGAAGTGTCCCCACATTAACCCCTTGCAGCGGGGGGTCCCCGATCTGCATAGATCAAGCTCCCGCCTCATTTAAACATTTTAAATTCCCTGCTGGGGGTCACCATCGGGAGACACGAAGTGTCCCCACATAAACCCCTTGCTGCAGGGGTCCAATGGGACCCCGACAGCCCCCCCCCCACATTAACCCCTTGCAGCGGGGGTCCCCGATCGGCACCGACCGTGACCCCGCTGCATTTACATTTTTTTATTTCCTGCCTTTCGGGTCCTTAAAGGACTGTAAAGGTAATAAAAGGACTCGCACTAAAAGTAATAACCCCAGGCAACTAAAATTAACCCCATAACTCATGGGGGTTAATATAGACCCCCATAAGGCCTTAATTAACCCCATAACTTATGGGGGTCAATACAGACCACCATAAGGCCTTAATTAACCCTGTCACTCATGGGGGTCAATACAGACCCACATAAGGCCTTAATTAACCCTGTCACTCATGGGGGTCAATATAGACCCCCATAAGGCCTTAATTAGCACTGTCACTCATGGGGGGCAATACAGACACCCATAAGCCAATAATTAACCCTATAATTCATGGGGGTCAATACAGACCCCCATAAGCATCTAATTAACCCTATAATTCATGGGGGTCATTACAGATCCCCATAAGGCCTTAATTAACCCTATAACTCATGGGGGTCAATACAGACCACCATAAGCACTTAATTAACCCTATAATTCATGGGGGTCAATACAGACCCCCATAAGCACTTAATTAACCCCATAACTCATGGGGATCAATACAGACCCCCATAAGCACTTAATTAACCCTGTCACTCATGGGGGTCAATACAGACCCCATAAGGCCTAATTAACCCTGTCACTCATGGGGGTCAATACAGACCCCATAAGCCAATAATTAACCCTACAATTCATGGGGGTCAATACAGACCCCATAAGCACTTAATTAACCCCATAAGTCATGGGGGTCAATACAGACATCCATAAGCACTTAATTAACCCTGTCACTTATGGGGGTCAATACAGACCCCCATAAGCCTCTATTTAACCCCGTTAGTCCCATAAGGGTATATTATGACCCTTATGGGGCTGTTAAAACCCTAACATTAACCACATAAGTGCCATGACGGTCCACAAGGACCATCATGACACTAACTACAAACACTACAATATAAGCCCCAATAAACCATTAAATCTAAACTAACCCCCCTCTACACAAATCTATTAACACTTACACTACCTACCTACACTACCTACCCCCTAATAAACCTCCCCACCACTCTAATTGCAAAAAATAAAAAAACCTACCTTACAAAAAATAAAAAAAACCTACCTTACAGAAAATAAAAAAACCTAAGTCACCAAAAATAAAAAAACCTACAGTACAGAAAAAAAACCTACATTACAGAAATTAAAAAAACCTAAGTCACCAAAAATAAAAAAAAACTACCCTACAGATAATAAAAAAACCTAAGGCACCAAAAAGAAAAAGAAAAAAAAATTACACACCTGTAAAGGAAAGACAGACATACACAATACAATACATACATACAATACATTACATTACATACAATACATTACATATAATACATTACATATAATACAAATAAAATACCCCCTATCTATCTAACATACAATCTATTTAATATGCAATAAATCCTAACTATATCAAATACATCCCCCTATCTATCTAATATACAATAAATCCGAACTACATACAGAAACACTAATTCTAAGCTAAAGTAAAATAATTAAAATCCTAACTACATACACAGACCCTAATTCTAAGATAAAATAAAATAATTACAATCCTAACTACATACACAGACCCTAATTCTAAGCTAAACTAAAATAATTAAGATCACTTACCTTTAAGATGTCCCTTCAGATCACTAACCTAGGGGTAAAACAAAACAAAAAAAATAGTACAAAACATTAACATAAAATAAATAAGCATTATACACATTCTAAATATTCTACTCACCTTTCCAGCATGTTCCGTCCTTCTTCTTTTCATCTCCGGCGCGGCCCTGTTAAAAAAAACACAATACATTAATACAATATACAAACACAAAATAAAATAAACATATAAACATATAAATATACATTCAACTTACCTCCCAGCGATGTCCCCGGCCTCCCCCTCTTCAGCCCCGGCTGGGCCCTGGAACCATCCGCGCTCTAAAATTGTCAGGCAATGAGAATGCGCAGATATCTTCACCCAATCACTCCGTGGGGGTTTATCCCATTGTGATTGGCTGAAGGCATCTGCGCCTTGTGATTGGTTCCAATAAAGATTGACAGGTGCTTTAGCCAATCAGGGTGGGATTTTGGGGTGTATCCCATCCTGATTGGCTCACACATTGATGACTTCTGATTGGCTGAAATTGATAGACAGACTTTTCAGACAATCAGAAGCCGCCATTGCCAATTTCCATCTGGAAAAGGCACCGGGAGGCTCATTAGTGTCGGGGTGTTTTTTTTTAGAGAGCGGATGGTTCCGGGGCCCAGCCAGGGCTGAAGAGGAGGAGGACGGGGACATCGCGGGGAGGTAAGTTGAATGTATATTTATATGTTTATATGTTTATTTTATAAACATGTGTCTGTATATTGTATTAATGTATTGTGTTTTTTTTTTAACAGGGCCGCGCCGGAGAAGAAAAGAAGAAGGACGGAACATGCTGGAAAGGTGAATAAAATATTTAGTATGTGTATAGTATAATGTTTATTTATTTTATGTTACCCCTAGGTTAGTGATCTGAAGGGACATCTTAAAGGTAAGTGGTCTTAATTATTTTATGTTAGCTTAGAATTAGGGTCTGTGTATGTAGTTAGGATTTTAATTATTTTATTTTAGCTTAGAATTAGGGTTTCTGTATGTAGTTAGGATTTTTTGTATATTAGATAGATAGGGGGATGTATTTGATATAGTTAGGATTTATTGTATATTAAATAGATTGTATGTTAGATAGATAGGGAATATTTTATTTGTATTATATGTAATGTATTGTATGTAATGTATTGTATGTAATGTAATGTATTGTATGTAATGTAATGTATTGTGTATGTCTGTCTTTCCTTTTCAGGTGTGTAATTTATTTTTATTTTTTCTGTAGTGGGGGGGGGTTGTAATGTATTTTTTTATTTTCTGTAATGTAGTTTTTTTTATTTTTGGTGACTTAGGTTTTTTATTTTCTGTAATGTTGTTTTTTTATTTTTGGTGACTTAGGTTTTTTTTATTTTCTGTAATGTAGGTTTTTTTATTTTTTGTAAGGTAGTTTTTTTATTTTTTGTAATTAGAGTCGTGGGGGGTTATTAGGGGGTAGGTAATGTAGGTAGTGTAAGTGTTCATAGATTAGTGTAGAGGGTTAGTTTAGATTTAATGGTTTATTGGGGTTATAGTGTAGTGTTTGTAGTTCGTGTCATGATGTCCTTGTGGACTGTCATGGCACTTATGTGGTTAATGTTAGGGTTTCAACAGCTCAAAGGGGCCTTAATATACCCTTATGGGACTGATAGGGTTAAATAGAGGCTTATGGGGGTCTGTATTGATCCCCATGAGTGACAGGGTTAATTAAGGCCTTATGGGGGTCTGTATTGACCCCCATGAGTGACAGGGTTAATTAAGTGCTTATGGGGGTCTGTGTTGACCCCCATGAGTGACAAGCTTAATTAGGTGCTTATGGGGGTCGGTATTGATCCCCATGAGTTATGGGATTAATTAAGTGCTTATGGGGGTCTGTATTGACCCCCATGAGTTATGGGGTTAATTAAGTGCTTATGGGGGTCTGTATTGACCCCCCATGAATTATAGGGTTAATTATTGGCTTATGGGTGTCTGTATTGACCCCCATGAGTGACAGGGTTAATTAAGGCCTTATGGGGTCTGTATTGACCCCCATGAGTGACCGGGTAAATTAAGTGCTTATCGGGGTCTGTATTGACCCCCTTGAGTGACAGGGTTAATTAAGTGCTTATGGGGGTCTGTATGGGTCCCCCATGAGTTATGGGGTTAATTAAGTGCTTATGGGGGTCTGTATTGACCCCCATGAGTTATAGGGTTAATTATTGGCTTATGGGGATCTGTATTGAGCCCCATGAGTTATGGGGTTAATTTTAGTTGCCTGGGATTAATATATTTTAGTGAGAGTCCTTTCAGGACCTTTACTGTCCTTTAAGGACCTGCGAGGCGGGAAATTTTAAAATTTAAATGCAACGGGCACCCCCGCTGCAAGGGGTTAATGTGGGGGGGCTGTGGGGGTCTCTATGGACCCCTGCAGCAAGGGGTTAATGTGGGGACACGATGGGGACCCCCAGCATAAAGGGGGATTTAATTTTAGGTGCCGAGGCCGGGATTAGTAATAGTGTGCCGCGGGCCCTTTAAAGAGCCGCGGCGGGGAATTTAAAATGTAATCCTAATCTTTAAACCTAATCTATGAAGATCGGGGACCCCCGCTGCAAGGGGTTAATGTGGGGACACTTCGGGGGTCCCGATGGTGACCCCCAGCATAGAGGGGGGTTAATTTTTTTTGCCGCGGCCGGGATTGTTAATAGTGTACCGCAGGCCCTTTAAGGGGCCTCTGTGGGGAATTAAAAACTTTTAAATGCAGCGGGGGCCTGATCGGTGCCGATCGGGGACCCCCGCTGCAAGGGGTTAATGTGTGGGGGCTGCAGGGGTCCCTATGGACCCCTGCAGCAAGGTGTTAATGTGGGGACACTTCGGGGGGCCCGATGGGGACCCCCACATAGAGAGGGGTAATTTTAGGTGCCGGGGGGGTAGTTGGAGTAGCCCCGATGGCAGGGATTATGTGGGGGACTGCTGCGGTGGTCCCGTTTAGGGCCCCTACACTAATTGATGAGGTGTGGGAGCCTGCGAGATCATCTCGCAGGCTGTCACTCCTCATGTACATTATCGCAGTGTTCATACGGACGTCACTGCAGCAGGGCTAATTTAATAGCGTTGTAACTTTGAGAAATTTGCTAGTACGTAGGGTTTAAGTAGAAGCCTCTTATTTACGAGGCTGGAATTTAATAAGGCTGATAGTTTTGTGCTCCCAGATTCACAAAACACCAGAGGACAACCCTGAATTCCATAATGAAATACCTAAAACGTCAGTCAATAGAGAATTCCAATCTGTGTTTTATTTTCATTGTACTAATCTCTATATATGACAACTAGCTACTTGCCTGTAAAAAATGACGGCAATACAATTTTAAGGCTGGGAATGCTGTTTGCCACACAATGTGAGTCTCTGACACTCTTATCCTTTTTATCTACAAAGAAGTACAACAATTATAGTAAACGTGTTTATTTTTTTAACATGCAACTTGTATTTCAACAACTGGTAAACCATTCTCTTGTAACAATATTAAATGTTTTAATTGTCAGCTATGCATGAATAATATAACAATGGGTCAAGTTTGTATGAATCAGTATGTGTAAATCCCTTTAAAGAAGCGTATCACCTTCCACCCTAACACACTTATCACCTCTCTCTCCCTCTTTTACCACTCACTATACCTTAGATTGTAAGTCTGCGAGTTTCTATCCTAAGTACTTTGGGAATTCACCATGGACATTGGATTCCTAGCTCAAAGACAGGGCCCTCCTTCCTTTGCTAAATGTTAATCTGTATTTATCTTTGTCTGAACTTAATTAATGTACAGCGCTACGGAATATGACGGCGCGTTATAAATAAACTATAATAATAATAATAATTGTAAACCATTACATATTGCTTTTTAACATGCACCGTGTAGTTCAATGACTGGTAAAGTTGTTTTAACAATATTAAAATGTTTAAATTTTTAACTATGCAGGAGTAATATAACAACTTGTCAACTTTGTATGAATGAGTATTGTAAACCATTACATAATACTTTGTAATCTGCAACTTGTAGTTCAACTACTGGTAAACCACATAGGTATTGAATCCAGAGGAAGGCAAACAGAAACCACTCAGTAAACTTATCCAATTGTGAATTCCTTCCTGACCCCATTAACTGGTGATCGGATTAGTCCCTGGATCAATACTCTCTATTTAATTATACATTTCAATGTAGCAAGAAATAATCATCCTCCTACTGACGTGAACCCTTAATTATATACAATAAAACATTTTTCCAAACCTTGCATAATACAAATGTAACAGTGCAAACATTAACGTAATGTAATTAGATTTTTATGAAAAAGCATTGTTCTTGAATATGGAATCCAGTAACTGGTGATCTGATTACTCCCTGGATCAATACTCATTATTTATTTATACATTTAAATTTTCCAGGAAATGTTCATCCTTCTACTAACATGAAACCTTAATTACATACAATGAATCAACTTTGCCCACCTTGTAAAATACAATTGTAACATTACAAACAATAACTTAATATAATAACATTTAAACTGTAAATGTCAGAAAATACAACATAACTGTTTTTGTGGGGCCAAACCTGCCAAAAGGCCCACTTCCAAGACACTGTTTATTGTAAGATAAAAATCCCCCTTGTTTTTTGCTATTTTTGTAGTTCTTAAAAATGGCACATAGAGTTTCCTATGTGAAATAGTGGTCCTCTAAAAAGAGTCCCAGTGACATAAAAGTTTGTCCTGGAAGTAAAATCACTGTGCTCTATGTTTTTTGGCATTTTATAGAGTTTCCTAAGTGAATTAGTGGTCCCAAATTGCGTCCTCAAAATAAAACCACTGTTCTCTATGTTTATTGAACCTCATAGTAGACAATGTTTTTGTCAAAATTCAACCATCATCTAATAAATCCCCCTGAATTTAGTTTTCTTTAATATGAACTTTAATTTCCTCTGGATTGTTGCATCTGGAAAATGCAATGGGCAAATACAGGTTCCTATAAAAAAATACCCACAGACTTAAAATTTTGATTTATTAATGGTCATGGCAAATGCCATGATAATGGGAAATTGTCTCCTTTGAAGGACAAAAGGCAAACCACTCTCACTTGGAGCCAAATCAATTCTTGGTATAAAAACATGTTCACCCTTATGGGTGATCTTTTAAATCCTGCACAAATAATTTCGTCTCATTACAAAGTTATTTTTGGGATTCATATTTCTCAGTAGCATGACAATTGCCCCTTTTTTAAGTTGCAAAATATGTGGTGGCATTGATTAATTTTAAAATTTCGTTATTTAGATTCAAGGCATCTATATTTTTTGATGTTGATATCACTTGGTTTGCAATGTCTGAGTACTCCTCGTTCTTGATCGTATTGAGAATGATTGCTGATATTAGTGATTCTTTGCATATCATTTGTGATGGAATTTCAATGGTATCATCAGGTAGATTGGTTATTTTTGGATGTTTTCCTTATCCAATTTGAATTAGCCAATCATTGAATTGATTTTGTCCTTCAGATCTCATATTTAGTTCTAATTTCAGGTGTGTAAATATTTTCCACAGTTTACTTACCTTTATACATGTTTTGACGATCTCAGTCCTATTTCCATGTGGCACAACAGGTAATGTTTGCCTAAAATCTCCTCCTAACATCAACACCTTCCCACCAAATGGCAAATCATTATCCATCACTTCTTTTAATAATTGAACAATACATTGCAGGGCATGACACAGGGCATGATCATTGTTGCCTCATCTATTATAATTAATTTACTTTTTTTAAATAGTTTGGCTTGTAATTAATTCATTTGAATATCCAACACTGATGTTTCTAGAATGGGAACTGGCAGTTTAAATCCACTATGCACAGTTCTACCACCTTCTAACAAAAGTGCAGCAATTCCAGTGCTATTTGACCCTGTGTGCGAATGCAACTCATCAATAAATTCTAGAGATAAGTTATTCCTGATCCACCAGGGCCATCTAGATAGAAATAACACTCTTTGAGCATGTCATCGTCTATTGCATTTGTAATGGTGTTAAATGCTTCCAATTGTAATGCATTTAAAGTTGCAATATTTTCTTGTTGTTTTTGGTATTCAATCTCAGTGTCATGCTCGTCAAAGTTAATTTCATCTATAAGTCCTGGATCAGGCAGATTAAAATTGGCACAATTTAATCCATGACAAAGAAAGATTTCTTGAATTTGCATTAATGCTTTTAATATCTCATTGTAACGTTTCAAAAAGGCTTCACACATATTTAATTAAATGTTTCCCACAAAGCTAATGCATCAGGTACATTTCAAAAGATGCAAATTAATTGTTCTCTTATTTAGCATTTGACATAGTGATGCTTCTTCTAGACATCTCCCCCATTCCTTATCATCTGTCAGTAAGTTTTCATGTTTTGCAGCTAATTGGAAAGTATCAAAAACTATGTAATTCACTGTGTGTAAATGTTCATAACTTTGTGCACCGGGAACATGTAAAAGAAGTAATCTTAAACTGAAACATTCAATGTCTCTTGGACTAACGGTATAATTTCTTGGAATAATTTTTTTGGTATCTTTTTGTTGTTGTTGCCATTGGCGATTAACGAATACATAGTGATATGGAATCTCAATTTATAAAAACTGTCTGGCCTCAGTGTCCTGGCAATTTAATTGAAACCAATGCTCTATTTTAATGTTTGTCTAAAGCATTTCTTTCATTCTTTGCAGTAAAACAAACAAATTGACGTTGTGGCAAATGCACAGCTAATCGATACACAGCATGTGACCGATTATGCATCTCGAATTTCAAAAGACGCCACATTGCTTCTGGTGCACTGACATAGCGAACATCTAAATAAGATGAAAGTTCATGATGTAAAATTGGATTGTTCTGTTCATGTTGTGCACCTTGCACAACAACAGTTGCTGCATAATATCATTTTTATATATATATATATATATATATATATATATATATATATATACTAGCGACTTGCTCTTTAAAAATTATGGGTCAATAAAAAAGTGTTGAAATGCTATTTGTCACACAATCGGAGTGTCCTGGGTGCCTCAACTATATAGACCCCTATAGGACACTAATTAACCCATGTAATAACACGTGCCATGAGGGTCATCCAGGACCCTCATGACACAAAGTGTAAGCACGACACTATTAACCCTAACTAAACCCCATTAACCCAACGCTGGGCCTATTTAATCATAACAGTACACATTTAACCCTAACAGTACCTATGTAACCCTAACTGAACCCTAACTGGGCCTATTTAACCCTATATAAGCCTATTTAACCCTGTCTATTATGGGGGTCTATACAGACCCTCATAAGCTTCTATTTAACCCCATCAGTCCCATAAAGTTATATAAAGACCCTCATGGGACAGTTAGAACCCTAACATATTGTAAGGACTGCTAGTTCCCAAGGTGTTTACCACCTAACATACATAATTATAGGATATCAATGGGAAAAGTAACTCTTTAAAAAAAAAAAAAAATTTTATTAAATCTTGATCACAGCGGCAATTAAAACATAATAAAAAATCCAGGATTGGGATTTGAAATTAAAAATGGCTAATTGTAGGGAATTTGTGTTACCACTTGATATGTGATCAAGATTTAATAAAATGATTGTTTTTTTTTTAAAAGAGTTACTTTTCCCATTGATATCCTATAACCCTAACATAAACCCCATAAGTTCCAGGACCCTCATGACACTAAGTACAAACACTATACTGCTCTATCCCCCCCACCAATAAACCATTAAATCTATACTAACCACCCTCTACACTAACCTATTAACATCTACACTACCTACCTACCCCCTATTAAACCCCTAATTACAGAAAATAATAAAACCCGGTATATGCTAATGACGCAGCGCAAATGTGACGTCACATGCTCGCCGGCGCCGGGTCAAGGAGCGGAGGCTGGAGCACAAGCAGGTAAGTGACGGGAGACTGGCGAGGTATTTAGGCTGGTTTAGGTGGAGGAGGGGGGTTGAGGGGGGTTTACGTTGAGGAGGGGGGGAGGGAAAGAGACACGGGGGGGTAGAGAGACACACGGGGGGGATAGAGAGACACACGGGGGGATAGAGAGACACATGGGGGGATAGAGAGACACACGGGGGGGTAGAGAGACACACAGGGGGGATAGAGAGACACACGGGGTGTTAGAGAGACACAGGGGGGAGAGTGACTCGAGTATAAGCCGAGGGAGTACTTTTTTGCCTTAAAAAAAGGGCTGAAAAACTCGGCTTATACTCGAGTATATACGGTACATCACATTGCAAAACAATACAATACAAATAAAATACAATACCCTCTATCAAAATACAATACCCTCTATCTAAAATACAATACCCCCTATATAACATAAATTAAACCCTATCTAAATACAATACCCTCTATCTAATATACATCCCCCTATCTAACATGCATACCCCTATCTAACATACATTAAACCCTATCTAAATACAAAACTCTCAATCTAAAATACATCCCCTTTATCTAACATACATTAAATCCTATCTACATACACAAACCCTAAATCTAACCTTAAATAGAATAAATAGGACCACTTAGCTTTGCAGATGTCCCTTCAGATTGCCCCTAAGAAAAAAAAAATGAGTACATAACACTACATAGTTATGTATGTAGTGATAGATAGAATGTATGTTAGATAGGGGGATGTATTTTAGATTGGGGGTATGTATGTTAGATAGGGGGTATGTATTTTAGATAGAGGGTGTTGTATTTAGATAGGGTTTAATGTATGTTAGATAGGGGGTATTGTATTTTAGGTAGAAAGTATTGTATTTAGATAGAGGGTATTGTATTTTATTTGTATCATATTGTATTGAAATGTGATGTATATATTTTGTATGTATTTCCTTCTCAGGTGTATAATATTTTTTTATTTTCTGTAGTGGGGGAGGGGGGGGGGCGTGTAACGTAGCTTTTTTTTTTGTAATGTAGCTTTTTTATTTTTGTTATGTAGCTTTTTTTATTTTCTGTAATGTAGTTTTAATATTTTCTGTAATTAGTGGGGTGGGGGTTTAATAGGGGGTAGGTAGGCAGTGTAGGTAGGTAGTGGAGGTGTTAATAGGTTAGTGTAGAAGAGGATTAGTTTAGATTTAATGGTTTATTGGGGGGTATAGTGCAGAGTAGTGTTGGTACTTAGTGTCATGAGGGTTCTGGAGGATCTTCATGACACTTATGGGGTTAATGTTAGGGTTCTAACTTCCCCATGAGGGTCTTTATATACCCTTATGGGACTGATGGGGTTAAATAGAGGCTTATGAGGGTCTTTATAGACACCCATAAGAGACAGGGTTAAATAGGCTTAGATGGGGTTAAATAGGTCCACTTAGGCTTAAATAGGCCCAGTTAGGGTTAAATAAGCCCAGTTAGGGTTAGATAGGTACTGTTAGGGTTAAATGTGTACTGTTATGATTAAATAGGGCCAGGGTTGGGTTAATGGGGTATAGTTAGGGTTAATAGTGTAGTGCATACACTTTGTGTTATGAGGGTTCTGGATGACCCTCATGGCACTTATAGTGTTATTACATGGGTTAATTAGTGTCCTATAGGGGTCTGATGGGGTTAATTAGTGGCTTATGGGGGTCTGTATTGACCCCCATAGGTGACAGGGTTAATTATTATTATTATTATTATTATTATTATTATCTTTATTTATATTGCGCCAACATATTCCGTAGCGCTGTACAGGGGTTGAGTACATAGCAGAAAACAAAATAAACACCTAGGCCCTCATTCAATAGCGATTTGGCCAATTGAATAGGGCTCTAAATAAGCGCATAACATATATTTTTTAAAGAAGTTTTTAGTTAGTAAACATCTATCCAAAAGCAAGGTTTTCACTAACTAAAAACTTCTTCTAAAAAAATTTGCTATGTGCTTATTTAGAGCCCTATTCAATTGGCAAAATCGCAATTGAATGAGGGCCCTTGTAAAGAATAGAGGGCCCTGTTTTTGAGCATAAAATCAAATGTACATATAACTTGTTTCCAAGGCACTGACACAAAATTAAAAACTCATTAAGGGATTATAGGGGTCTATATTGACCCCCATGAGTGACAGGGTTAATTAAGGGCTTATAGGGTTCTGTATTGACCCCATGAGTGACAGGGTTAATTAAGGGATTGTGGGGGTCTGTATTGACCCCCATGAGTGACAGGGTTAATTAATGGGATTGGGGGGGCTGTAATGACCCCATGAGTGACAGGGTTAATTAAGGGCTTATGGGGGGGCTATATTGACCCCCATAAATTACAGGGTTAATTGAGGGATTATGGGGGTCTGTATTGACTCCCATGAGTGACAGGGTTAATTAAAGAATTATAGGGGGGCTGTATTGAGCACCATGAGTGACAGGTTTAATTAACTTATAGTGTTATTACATGGGTTAATTAGTGTTCTATAGGGGTCTGATGAGTGACAGGGTTAATTAAGGGCTTATGGGGGTCTTCACTGACCCCCATGAGTGACAGGGTTAATGGCTTATGGGGGTCTGTATTGACCCCCATATGTGACAGGGATAATTAAGGGATTATGGGGGGTCTGTATTGACCCCCAGGAGTGACAGGGATAATTAAGGGATTATGGGGGTCTGTATTGAGCCCCATGAGTGACAGGTTTAATTAACTTTTAGTGTTATCACATGGGTTAATTAGTGTTCTATAGGGGTCTGATAGGGTTAATTAGTGGCTAATGGGGGTCTGTATTGACCCCCATAGGTGACAGGGTTAATTAAGGGATTATGGGGTTTTATGGGGGTCTGTATTGACCCCCCATGAGTGACAGGGTTAATTAAGGATTTATGGGGGTCTGTATAGACCCCCATGAGTGACAGGGTTAATTAAGGGATTTTGGGGGTCTGTATTGACCCCATGAGTGACAGGGTTAATTATGGGCTTATGGGGGGCTGTATTGACCCCCATAAATTACAGGGTTAATTAAGGGATTATGGGGGTCAGAATTGACCCCCATTAGTGACAGGGTTAATTAAGGGATTATGGGGGTCTTTATTGAGCCCCATGAGTGACAGGTTTAATTAACTTATAGTGTTATTACATGGGTTAATTAGTGTTCTATATGGGTCTGATGGGGTAAATTAGTGGCTTATGGGGTTCTGTATTGACCCCCATAGGTGACTGGGCTTATTAAGGGAATATGGGGGTCTGTATTGACCCCCATGTGTGACAGGGTTAATTAAGGGCTAATGGGGGGTCTGTATTGACCCCCATGAGTGACAGGGTTAATTAAGAGATTATGGGGGTCTGTATTGACCCCCATGAGTGACAGGGTTAATTAAGGACTTATGAGGGTCTGTATTGACCCCCATGAGTGACAGGGTTAATGGCTTATGAGGGTCTGTATTGACCCCCATATGTGACAGGGTTAATTAAGGGATTATGGGGGGTCTGTATTGACCCCCATGAGTGACAGGGTTAATTAAGAGATTATGGGGGTCTGTATTGACCCCCATGAGTGACAGGGTTAATTAAGGACTTATGAGGGTCTGTATTGACCCCCATGAGTGACAGGGTTAATTAAGGGATTATGGGGGTCTGTATTGACCCCCATAAATTAGAGGGTTAATTAAGGGTTTATGGGGGTCTGTATTGACCCCCATGAGTGACACGGTTAATTAAGGGATTATGGGGGTCTGTATTGAGCCCCATGAGTGACAGGTTTAATTAATTTATAGTGTTATTACATGGTAAATAAGTGTTCTATAGGGGTCTGATGGGGTTAATTAGTGGCTAATGGGGTTCTGTATTGACCTCCATAGGTGACACGATTAATTAAGGGATTATGGGGGTCTGTATTGACCCCCATTAGTGACAGGGTTAATTAAGGACTTATGGGGGTCTGTATTGACCCCCATGCGTGACAGGGTTAATTAAGGGCTGTTGGGGGGCTGTATTGACCCCCATAAATTAAAGGGTTAATTAAGGGATTATGGGGGTCTGTATTGACCCCCCATGAGTGACAAGGTTAATTAAGGGTTTATGGGGGTCTGTATTGACCCCCATGAGTTACAGGGTTTTATTAAGGATTATGGGGGTCTGTATTGACCCCCATGAGTGACAGGGTTAATTAAGGGATTATGGGGGTCTGTAATGACCCTATGAGGGACAGGGTTAATAAAGGGATTATGGGGGTCTCTATTGACCCCCATAAATTACAGGGTTATTAAGGGATTATGGGGGTCTGTATTGACCCACATGAGTGACAGGCTTAATTAAGGGATTATGGGGGTCTGTATTGACCCCCATGAGTGACAGGGTTAATTAAGGGATAATGGGGGTCTGTATTGACCCCCCATGAGTGACATGGTTAATTAAGGGTTTATGGCAGTCTGTATTGACCGCCATGAGTGACAGGGTTAATTAAGGGCTTATGGGGGTCTGTATTGACCCCCATAAATTAGAGGGTTAATTAAGGGATTATGGGGGTCTGTATTGACCCCCATGAGTGACAGGGTTAATTAAGGGATAATGGGGGTCTGTATTGACCCCCCATGAGTGACATGGTTAATTAAGGGTTTATGGTGGTCTGTATTGACCCCCCATGAGTGACAGGGTTAATTAAGGGTTTATGAGGGTCTGTATTGAGCCCCATGAGTGACAGGGTTAATTAAGGGATTATGGGGATCTGTAATGACCCCATGAGGGAACGGGTTAAATAAGGGCTTATGGGGGTCTGTATTGACCCCCATGAGTGACAGGGTTAATTAAGGGATTATGGGGGTCTGTATTGAGCCCCATGGGTGACAGGTTTAATTAACTTATAGTGTTATTACATGGGTCAATGAGTGTTCTATAGGGGTCTGATGGGGTTAATTAGTGGCTAATAAAGGTCTGTATTGACCCCCATAGGTGACAGGGTTAATTAAAGGGATTATGGGGGTCTGTATTGACCCCCATGAGTGACAGGGTTAATTAAGGGCTTATGGGGGTCTTCATTGACCGCCCATGAGTGACAGGATTAATTAAGGAATTATTGGAGTCTGTATTGATCCCCATAGGTGACAGGGTTAATTAAGGGCTTATGGGGGTCTTCATTGACTGCCCACGAGTGAAAGGGTAATTTGACGGATTATGGGGGTCTGTATTTACCCCCATGAGTGACAGGGTTAATTAAGGGCTTTTGGGGGGGCTGTATTGACACCCATAAATGACAGGGTTAATTAAGGGATTATGGGTGTCTGTATTGAACCCATGAGTGACAGGGTTAATTAAGGGATTATGGGGGTCTGTATTGACCCCATGAGTGACAGGGTAAATTAAGTGCTTATGTGGGTCTTCATTGACCCCATGAGTCACAGGGTTAATTAAGGGATTATGGGGTCTGTATTGTCCCCTATGAGTGACAGGGTTAATTAAGATCTTACGGGGGTCTTCACTGACCCCATGAGTCACAGGGTTAATTAAGGGATTATGGGGGTCTGTATTGACCCCCATAGGTGACAGGGTTAATTAATGGATTATGGGGGTCTGTATTGACCCCCATGAGTGACAGTGTTAATTAAGGGCTTATGGGGGTCTTCATTGACCCCCCATGAGTGTCTGGGTTAATTAAGGGCTTTTGGGCGTCTGTATTGACCCCATGAGTGACAGAGTTAATTAAGGGATTATGGGGGTCTGTATTGACCCCATGAGTGACAGGGTTAATTAAGGGCTTATGGGGGTCTGTATTGACCCCCATAGGTGACAGGGTTAATTAATGGATTATGGGGGTCTGTATTGACCCCCATGAGTGACAGGGTTAATTAAGGGCTTATGGGGGTCTTCATTGACCCCCCATGAGTGTCTGGGTTAATTAAGGGCTTTTGGGCGTCTGTATTGACCCCATGAGTGATAGGGTTAATTAAGGGATTATGGGGGTCTGTATTGACCCCATGAGTGACAGGGTTAATTAAGGGATTATTGGGGTCTGTATTGACCCCCATGAGTGACAGGGTTAATTAAGGGATTATGGGGTCTGTAATGGCCCCATGAGTGACAGGGTTAATTAAGGGCTTATGGGGGGCTGTTTTGACCACCATAAATTACAGGGTTAATTAAGGGATTATGGGGGTCTGTATTGACCCCCATGAGTGACAGGGTTAACTAAGGGCTTATGGGGGGGCTGTATTGACCCCCATAAATGACAGGGTTAATTAAGGGATTATGGGGGTCTGTATTGACCCTTCTGAGTGACAGGGTTAATTAAGGGATTATGGGGGTCTGTATTGACCCCCATGAGTGACAGGGTTAATTAAGGGCTTATGTGGGGTCTGTATTGACCCCCAAAAATGACAGGGTTAATTAAGGGATTATGGGGGTCTGTATTGACCCCCATGAGTGACAGGGTTAATTAAGCGCTTATGGGGGCTGCATTGACCGCCATAAATTACAGGGTTAATTAAGGGATTATAGGGGTCTGTATTGACCCCCATGAGTGACAGGGTTAATTAAGGGATTATGGGGGTCTGTATTGACCCCCATGAGTGACAGGGTTAATTAAGGGCTTATGTGGGGTCTGTATTGACCCCCATAAATGACAGGGTTAATTAAGGGATTATGGGGGTCTGTATTGACCCCCATGAGTGACAGGGTTAATTAAGGGATTATGGGGGCTGTATTGACCGCCATAAATTACAGTGTTAATTAAGGGATTATGGGGGTCTGTATTGACCCCCATGAGTGACAGGGTTAATTAAGGGATTATGGGGGTCTGTATTGACCCCCATGAGTGACAGGGTTAATTAAGGGCTTATGGGGGGGCTGTATTGACCCCCATAAATGATACGGTTAATTTAGGGGATTATTGGGGTCTGTATTGACCCTCATGAGTGATGGGGGTTAATTAAGGGATTATGGGGGTCTGTATTGACCCCCATGAGTGACAGGGTTAATTAAGGGCTTATGGGGGGGCTGTATTGACCCCCATAAATGACAGGGTTAATTAAGGGATTATGGGGGTCTGTATTGACCCCCATGAGTGACAGGGTTAATTAAGGGCTTATGGGGGCTGTATTGACCACCATAAATTACAGGGTTAATTAAGGGATTATGGGTGTCTGTATTGACCCCCATGAGTGACAGGGTTAATTAAGGGATTATGGGGGTCTGTATTGACCTCCATGAGTGACAGGGTTAATTATGGGCTTATGGGGGGTCTGTATTGACCCCCATAAATGAAAGGGTTAATTAAGGGATTATGGGGTTCTGTATTGACCCTCATGAGTGACGGGGGTTAATTAAGGGATTATGGGGGTCTGTATTGAGCCCCATGACTGACAGGGTTCATTAATTTGTAGTGTTATTACATGGGTTAATTAGTGTCCTATATGGGTCTGATGGGGTAAATTAGTGGCTTATGGGGTTCTGTATTGACCCCCATAGGTGACTTGGCTTATTAAGGGAATATGGGGGTCTGTATTGACCCCCATGTGTGACAGGGTTAATTAAGGGCTTATGGGGGTCTTCATTGACCCCCATAAGTGACAGGATTAATTAAGGGCTTATGGGGGTCTTCATTGACCCCCATGAGTGAAATGGTTAATTAAGGGATTATATGGGTCTGTATTGACCCTCATGAGTGACGGGGGTTAATTAAGGGATTATGGGGGTCTGTATTGAGCCCCATGACTGACAGGGTTCATTAATTTGTAGTGTTATTACATGGGTTAATTAGTGTCCTATATGGGTCTGATGGGGTAAATTAGTGGCTTATGGGGTTCTGTATTGACCCCCATAGGTGACTGGGCTTATTAAGGGAATAGGGGGGTCTGTATTGACCCCCATGTGTGACAGGGTTAATTAAGGGCTTATGGGGGTCTTCATTGACCCCCATGAGTGACAGGATTAATTAAGGGTTATTAGGGTCTTCATTGATCCCCATGAGTGAAATGGTTAATTAAGGGATTATATGGGTCTGTATTGACCCCCATGAGTGACAGGGTTAATTAAGGGATTATGGGGGTCTGTATTGAGCCCCATGAGTGACAGGGTTCATTAATTTATAGTGTTATTTCATGGGTTAATTATTGTCCTATAGGGGTCTGATGTGGTAAATGAGTGGCTTATGTGGGTCTTCATTGACCCCCATGAGTGACAGAGTTAATTAAGGGCTTATGGGGTTCTTCATTGACCCCCATGAGTGACAGGGTTAATTAAGGTCTCAAGAGGGTCTGTATTGACCCCATGACTGACAGGGTTAATTAAGGGATTATGGGGGTCTTCATTGACCCCCATGAGTGACAGGATTAATTAAGGGTTATTAGGGTCTTCATTGACCCCCATGAGTGAAATGGTTAATTAAGGGATTATATGGGTCTGTATTGACCCCCATGAGTGACAGGGTTAATTAAGGGATTATGGGGGTCTGTATTGAGCCCCATGAGTGACAGGGTTCATTAATTTATAGTGTTATTTCATGGGTTAATTATTGTCCTATAGGGGTCTGATGGGGTAAATGAGTGGCTTATGTGGGTCTTCATTGACCCCCATGAGTGACAGAGTTAATTAAGGGCTTATGGGGTTCTTCATTGACCCCCATGAGTGACAGGGTTAATTAAGGTCTCAAGAGGGTCTGTATTGACCCCATGACTGACAGGGTTAATTAAGGGATTATGGGGGTCTTCATTGACCCCCATGAGTGACAGGGTTAATTAAGGGCTTATGGGGGTCTTCATTGACCCCCATTAGTGAAATGGTTAATTAAGGGATTATATGGGTCTGTATTGACCCCCATGAGTGACAGGGTTAATTAAGGGATTATGGGGGTATTCATTGACCCCCATGAGTGACAGGGTTAATTAAGGGATTATGGGGGGCTGTTTTGACCACCATAAATTACAGGGTTAATTAAGGGATTATGGGGGTCTTCATTGACCCCCATGAGTGACAGGGTTAATTAAGGGCTTATGGGGGGCTGTTTTGACCACTATAAATTACAGGGTTAATTAAGGGATTATGGGGGTCTGTATTGACCCCCATGAGTGACAGGGTTAATTAAGGGCTTATGGGGGGCTGTTTTGACCACTATAAATTACAGGGTTAATTAAGGGATTATGGGGGTCTGTATTGACCCCCATGAGTGACAGGGTTAATTAAGGGCTTATGGGGGGGCTGTATTGACCCCCATAAATGACAGGGTTAATTAAGGGATTATGGGGGTCTGTATTGACCCTTCTGAGTGACAGGGTTAATTAAGGGATTATGGGGGTCTGTATTGACCCCCATGAGTGACAGGGTTAATTAAGGGCTTATGGGGGCTGTATTGACCTCCATAAATTACAGTGTTAATTAAGGGATTATGGGGGTCTGTATTGACCCCCATGAGTGACAGGGTTAATTAAGGGATTATGGGGGTCTGTATTGACCCCCTTGAGTGACAGGGTTAATTAAGGGCTTATGGGGGGGCTGTATTGACCCCCATAAATGATACGGTTAATTTAGGGGATTATGGGGGTCTGTATTGACCCTCATGAGTGATGGGGGTTAATTAAGGGATTATGGGGGTCTGTATTGACCCCCATGAGTGACAGGGTTAATTAAGGGCTTATGGGGGCTGTATTGACCCCCTTGAGTGACAGGGTTAATTAAGGGCTTATGGGGGCTGTATTGACCTCCATAAATTACAGTGTTAATTAAGGGATTATGGGGGTCTGTATTGACCCCCATGAGTGACAGGGTTAATTAAGGGATTATGGGGGTCTGTATTGACCCCCTTGAGTGACAGGGTTAATTAAGGGCTTATGGGGGGGCTGTATTGACCCCCATAAATGATACGGTTAATTTAGGGGATTATGGGGGTCTGTATTGACCCTCATGAGTGATGGGGGTTAATTAAGGGATTATGGGGGTCTGTATTGACCCCCATGAGTGACAGGGTTAATTAAGGGCTTATGGGGGCTGTATTGACCACCATAAATTACAGGGTTAATTAAGGGATTATGGGTGTCTGTATTGACCCCCATGAGTGACAGGGTTAATTAAGGGATTATGGGGGTCTGTATTGACCTCAATGAGTGACAGGGTTAATTATGGGCTTATGGGGGGATGTATTGACCCCCATAAATGAAAGGGTTAATTAAGGGATTATGGGGTTCTGTATTGACCCTCATGAGTGACAGGTGTTAATTAAGGGATTATGGGGGTCTGTATTGAGCCCCATGACTGACAGGGTTCATTAATTTATAGTGTTATTACATGGGTTAATTAGTGTCCTATATGGGTCTGATGGGGTAAATTAGTGGCTTATGGGGTTCTGTATTGACCCCCATAGGTGACTGGTCTTATTAAGGGAATATGGGGGTCTGTATTGACCCCCATGTGTGACAGGGTTAATTAAGGGCTTATGGGGGTCTTTATTGACCCCCATGAGTGACAGGATTAATTAAGGGTTATGGGGGTCTTCATTGACCCCCATGAGTGAAATGGTTAATTAAGGGATTATATGGGTCTGTATTGACCCCCATGAGTGACAGGGTTAATTAAGGGATTATGGGGGTCTGTATTGAGCCAAATGAGTGACAGGGAACATTAATTTATAGTGTTATTTCATGGGTTAATTATTGTCCTATAGGGGTCTGATGGGGTAAATGAGTGGCTTATGTGGGTCTTCATTGACCCCCATGAGTGACAGAGTTAATTAAGGGCTTATGGGGTTCTTCATTGACCCCCATGAGTGACAGGGTTAATTAAGGTCTCAAGAGGATCTGTATTGACCCCATGAGTGACAGGGTTAATTAAGGGATTATGGGGGTCTTCATTGACCCCCATGAGTGACAAGGTTAATTAAGGGATTATGGGGGTCTGTATTGACCCCCATGAGTGACAGGGTTAATTAAGGGCTTATTGGGGGGCTGTATTGACCCCCATAAATTAGAGGGTTATTTAAGGGATTATGGGGGTCTGAATTGACCCCCCATGTGTGACAGGGTTAATTAAGGGTTTATGGGGGTCTGTATTGACCCCCATGAGATACAGGGTTAATTAAGGATTATGGGGGTCTGTATTGACCCCCATGAGTGACAGGGTTAATTAAGGGATTATGGGGGTCTGTAATGACCCCATGAGGGACAGGGTTAATTAAGGGATTATGGGGGTCTGTATTGACCCCCATAAATTACAGGGTAAATTAAGGGATTATGGGGGTCTGTATTGACCCACATGAGTGACAGGCTTAATTAAGGGATTATGGGGGTCTGTATTGACCCCCATAAATTACAGGGTTAATTAATGGATTATGTGGCTCTGTATTGACCCCCATGAGTGACAGGGTTAATTAAGGATGATTATGGGGGTCTGTATTGACCCCCCATGAGTAACATGTTTAATTAAGGGTTTATGGTGGTCTGTATTGACCCCCATGAGTGACAGGGTTAATTAAGGGATTATGGGGGTCTATATTGACCCCCCATGAGGGACATGGTTAATTAAGGGTTTATGAGGGTCTGTATTGACCCGCATGAGTGACAGGGTTAATTAAGGGCTTATGGGGGTCTTCATTGACCGCCCATGAGTGACAGGATTAATTAAGGGATTATTGGGGTCTGTACTGACCCCCATAGGTGACAGGGTTAATTAAGGGCTTATGGGGGTCTTCATTGATCCCCCACGAGTGACAGGGTTAATTAACGGATTATGGGGGTCTGTATTTACCCACATGAGTGACAGGGTTAATTAAGGGCTTTTGGGGGGACTGTATTAACACCCATTAATGACAGGGTTAATTAAGGGATTATGGGGTTCTGTATTGTCCCCTATGAGTGAAAGGGTTAAATAAGATCTTACGGGGGTCTTCACTGACCACATGAGTCACAGGGTTAATTAAGGGATTATGGGGGTCTGTATTGTCCCCTATGAGTGACAGGGTTAATTAAGGGCTTATGGGGGTCTGTATTGACCCCCATAGGTGACAGGGTTAATTAAGGGATTAGGGGGTCTGTATTGACCCCCATGAGTGACAGGGTTAATTAAGGGCTTATGGGGGTCTTCATTGACCCCCCATGAGTGTCTGGGTTAATTATGGGCTTTTGGGGGTCTTTATTGACCCCACAAGTGTCAGGGTTAATTAAGGGATTATGGGGGTCTGTATTGACCACCATAAATTACAGGGTTAATTAAGGGATTATGGGGGTCTGTATTGAACCCCATGAGTGACAGGGTTAATTAAGGGCTTATGGGGGGTCTGCATTGGCCCCCATAAGTGACAGGGTTAATTAAGGGATTATGGGGGTCTGTATTGACCCTTCTGAGTGACAGGGTTAATTAAGGGATTATGGGGGTCCGTATTGAACCCCATGAGTGACAGGGATAATTAAGGGCTTATGGGGGTCTGTATTGACCCCCATTAGTGAAGGTTAATAAAGGGCTTATGTGGGGTCTGTATTGACCCCCATAAATGGCAGGGTTAATTAAGGGATTATGGGGGTCTGTATTGACCTTCATAAGTGACAGGGTTAATTAAGGGCTTATGGGGGCTGTATTGACCGCCATAAATTACAGGGTTAATTAAGGTTTTATGGAGGTCTGGATTGACCCACATGAGTGACAGGTTTACTTAAGGGATTATGGGGGTCTGTATTGATCCCCATGAGTGACAGGGTTAATTAAGGGCTTATTGGGGGGCTGTATTGACCCCCATAAATTAGAGGGTTATTTAAGGGATTATGGGGGTCTGAATTGACCCCCCATGTGTGACAGGGTTAATTAAGGGTTTATGGGGGTCTATATTGACCCCCATGAGATACAGGGTTAATTAAGGATTATGGGGGTCTGTATTGACCCCCATGAGTGATAGGGTTAATTAAGGGATTATGGGGTTCTGTAATGACCCCATGAGGGACAGGGTTAATTAAGGGATTATGGGGGTCTGTATTGACCCCCATAAATTACAGGGTAAATTAAGGGATTATGGGGGTCTGTATTGACCCACATGAGTGACAGGCTTAATTAAGGGATTATGGGGGTCTGTATTGACCCCCATAAATTACAGGGTTAATTAATGGATTATGTGGCTCTGTATTGACCCTCATGAGTGACGGGGGTTAATTAAGGGATTATGGGGGTCTGTATTGAGCCCCATGACTGACAGGGTTCATTAATTTATAGTGTTATCACAAGGGGTAATTAGTGTCCTATATGTGTCTGATGGGGTAAATTAGTGGCTTATGGGGTTCTGTATTGACGCCCATAGGTGACTGGGCTTATTAAGGGAATATGGGGGTCTGTATTGACCCCCATGTGTGACAGGGTTAATTAAGGGCTTATGGGGGTCTTCATTGACCCCCATGAGTGACAGGATTAATTAAGGGATTATTGGGGTCTGTATTGACCCCCATAGGTGATAAGGTTAATTAAGGGCTTATGGGGGTCTTCATTGATCCCCCACGAGTGACAGGGTTAATTAACGGATTATGGGGGTCTGTATTTACCCCCATGAGTGACAGGGTTAATTAAGGGCTTTTGGGGGGACTGTATTACCCATAAATGACAGGGTTAATTAAGGGATTATGGGGGTCTGTATTGACCCCATGAGTCACAGGGTTAATTAAGGGATTATGGGGTTCTGTAATGTCCCCTATGAGTGACAGGGTTAATTAAGGGCTTATGGGGGTCTGTATTGACCCCCATAGGTGACAGGGTTAATTAAGGGATTAGGGGGTCTGTATTGACCCCCATGAGTGACAGGGTTAATTAAGGGCTTATGGGGGTCTTCATTGACCCCCCATGAGTGTCTGGGTTAATTATGGGCTTTTGGGGGTCTTTATTGACCCCACAAGTGTCAGGGTTAATTAAGGGATTATGGTGGTCTGTATTGACCACCATAAATTACAGGGTTAATTAAGGGATTATGGGGGTCTGTATTGAACCCCATGAGTGACAGGGTTAATTAAGGGCTTATGGGGGGTCTGTATTGACAAACAATAAATGACAGGGTTAATTAAGGGATTATGGGGGTCTGTATTGACCCTTCTGAGTGACAGGGTTAATTAAGGGATTATGGGGGTCCGTATTGAACCCCATGAGTGACAGGGATAATTAAGGGATTATGGGGGTCTGTATTGACCCCCATGAGTGACGGTTAATAAAGGGCTTATGTGGGGTCTGTATTGACCCCCATAAATGGCAGGGTTAATTAAGGGATTATGGGGGAATGTATTGACCTTCATAAGTGACAGGGTTAATTAAGGGCTTATGGGGGCTGTATTGACCGCCATAAATTACAGGGTTCATTTAGGGGATTATGGGGGTCTGTATTGACCCTCATGAGTGACGGGGGTTAATTAAGGGATTATGGGGGTCTGTATTGACCTCCATGAGTGACAGGGTTAATTAAGGCCTTATGGGGGCTGTATTGACCGCCATAAATTACAGGGTTAATTAAGGGATTATGGGGTCTGTATTGACCCACATTAGTGACAGGGTTAATTAAGGGATTATGGGGGTCTGTATTGACCTCCATGAGTGACAGGGTTAATTATGGGCTTATGGGGGGGCTGTATTGAACCCCATTAATGACAGGGTTAATTAAGGGATTATGGGGGTCTGTATTGACCCTCATGAGTGACGGGGGTTAATTAAGGGATTATGGGGGTCTGTATTGAGCCCCATGACTGACAGGGTTCATTAATTTATAGTGTTATCACAAGGGGTAATTAGTGTCCTATATGGGTCTGATGGGGTAAATTAGTGGCTTATGGGGTTCTGTATTGACCCCCATAGGTGACTGGGCTTATTAAGGGAATATGGGGGTCTGTATTGACCCCCATGTGTGACAGGGTTAATTAAGGGCTTATGGGGGTCTTCATTGACCCCCATGAGTGACAGGATTAATTAAGGGCTTATGGGGGTCTTCATTGACCCCCATGAGTGAAATGGTTAATTAAGGGATTATATGGGTCTGTATTGACCCCCATGAGTGACAGGGTTACTTAAGGGATTATGGGGGTCTGTATTGAGCCCCATGAGTGACAGGGTTCATTAATTTATAGTGTTATTTCATGGGTTAATTATTGTCCTATAGGGGTCTGATGGGGTAAATTAGTGGCTTATGTGGGTCTTCATTGACGCCCATGAGTGACAGAGTTAATTAAGGGCTTATGGGGTTCTTCATTGACCCCCATGAGTGACAGGGTTAATTAAGGTCTCAAGAGGGTCTGTATTGACCCCAATGAGTGACAGGGTTAATTAAGGGATTATGGGGGTCTTCATTGACCCCCATGAGTGATATGGTTAATTAAGGGCTTATGGGGGTCTTCATTGACCCCCATGAGTGAAATGGTTAATTAAGGGATTATATGGGTCTGTATTGACCCCCATGAGTGACAGGGTTAATTAAGGGATTATGGGGGTCTGTATTGAGCCCCATGAGTGACAGGGTTCATTAATTTATAGTTTTATTTCATGGGTTAATTATTGTCCTATAGGGGTCTGATGGGGTAAAATAGTGGCTTATGTGGGTCTTCATTGACCCCCATGAGTGAGAGGGTTAATTAAGGTCTCAAGAGGGTCTGTATTGACCCCATGAGTGACAGGGTTAATTAAGGGATTATGGGGGTCTTCATTGACCCCCATGAGTGACAGGGTTAATTAACGGATTATGGGGGTCTGTATTGACCCACATAAATTACAGGGTTAATTAAGGTTTTATGGAGGTCTGTATTGACCCACATGAGTGACCGGCTTAATTAAGGGATTATGGGGGTCTGTATTGACCCCCATGAGTGACAGGGTTAATTAAGGGCTTATTGGGGGGCTGTATTGACCCCCATAAATTAGAGGGTTAATTAAGTGATTATGGGGGACTGAATTGACCCCCCATGTGTGACAGGGTTAATTAAGGATTATGGGGGTCTGTATTGACCCCCATGAGTGACAGTGTTAATTAAGGGATTATGGGGGTCTGTAATGACCCAATGAGGGACAGGGTTAATTAAGGGATTATGGGGGTCTGTATTGACCCCCATAAATTACAGGGTAAATTAAGGGATTATGAGGGTCTGTATTGACCCACATGAGTGACAGGATTAATTAAGGGATTATGGGGGTCTGTATTGACCCCCATAAATTACAGGGTTAATTAATGGATTATGGGGGTCTGTATTGACCCCCATGAGTGACAGGGTTAATTAAGGGATTGTGGGGGTCTGTATTGACCTCCCATGAGTGACATGTTTAATTAAGGGTTTATGGGGGTCTGTATTGACCCCCATGAGTGACAGGGTTAATTTAAGGCTTATGGGGGGCTGTATTGACCCCCATAAATTAGAGGGGATTATGGGGGTCTGTATTGACCCCCCATGATTGACAGGGTAATTAAGGGTTTATGAGGGTCTGTATTGACCCCCATGAGTGACAGGGTTAATTAAGGGATTATGGGGGTCTGTATTGACACACATGAGTGACAGGGTTAATTAAGGGATTATGGGGGTCTGTATTGACCCCCATAAATTACAGGGTTACTTAAGGGATTATGAGGGTCTGTATTGAATCCCATGAGTGACAGGGTTAATTAAGGGATTATGGGGGTCTGTATTGAGCCCCATGGGTGACAGGTTTAATTAACTTATAGTGTTATTACATGGGTCAATGAGTGTTCTATATGGGTCTGATGGGGTAATTAGTGGCTAATAAAGGTCTGTATTGACCCCCATAGGTGACAGGGTTAATTAAGGGATTATGGGGGTCTCTATTGACCCCCATGAGTGACAGGGTTAATTAAGGGCTTATGGGGGTCTGTATTGACACCCATGAGTGACAGGGTTAATTAAGAGGTTGTGGGGGTCTGTATTGACCCCCCATGAGTGACATGTTTAATTAAGGGTTTATGGGGGTCTGTATTGCCCCCCATGAGTGACAGGGTTAATTAAGGGCTTATGGGGGGCTGTTTTGACCCCCATAAATTAGAGGGGAATATGGGGGTCTGTATTGACCCCCCATGATTGACAGGGTTAATTAAGGGTTTATGAGGGTCTGTATTGACCCCCATGAGTGACAGGGTTAATTAAGGGATTATGGGGGTCTGTATTGACACACATGAGTGACAGGGTTAATTAAGGGATTATGGGGGTCTGTATTGACCCCCATAAATTACAGGGTTACTTAAGGGATTTTGAGGGTCTGTATTGACTCCCATGAGTGACAGGGTTAATTAAGGGATTATGGGGGTCTGTATTGAGCCCCATGGGTGACAGGTTTAATTAACTTATAGTGTTATTACATGGGTCAATGAGTGTTCTATATGGGTCTGATGGGGTAATTAGTGGCTAATAAATGTCTGTATTGACCCCCATAGGTGACAGGGTTAATTAAGGGATTATGGGGGTCTCTATTGACCCCCATGAGTGACAGGGTTAATTAATGCCTATGGGGGTCTTCATTGACCGCCCATGAGTGACAGGATTAATTAAGGAATTATTGGGGTCTGTATTGACACCCATAGGTTACAGGGTTAATTAAGGGCTTATGGGGGTCTTCATTGAGCCCCCACGAGTGACAGGGTTAATTAACGGATTATGGGGGTCTGTATTTACCCCCATGAGTGACAGGGTTAATTAAGGGCTTTTGGGGGGACTGTATTGACACCCATAAATGACAGGGTTAATTAAGGGATTATGGGGGTCTGTATTGACCCCCATTAGTTACAGGGTTAATTAAGGATTATGGGGGTCTGTATTGACCCCCATGAGTGACAGGGTTAATTAACGGATTATGGGGGTCTGAATTGACCCCCCATGTGTGACAGGGTTAATTAAGGATTATGGGGGTCTGTATTGACCCCATGAGTGACAGTGTTAATTAAGGGATTATGGGGGTCTGTAATGACCCCATGAGGGACAGGGTTAATTAAGGGATTATGGGGGTCTGTATTGACCCCCATAAATTACAGGGTAAATTAAGGGATTATGGGGGTATGTATTGACCCACATGAGTGACAGGCTTAATTAAGGGATTATGGGGGTCTGTATTGACCCCCATAAATTACAGGGTTAATTAATGGATTATGGGGGTCTGTATTGACCCCCATGAGTGACAGGGTTAATTAAGGGATTATGGGGGTCTGTATTGACCCCCCATGAGTGACATGTTTAATTAAGGGTTTATGGGGGTCTGTATTGACCCCCATGAGTCACAGGGTTAATTAAGGGCTTTTGGGGGGCTGTATTGACCCCCATAAATTAGAGGGGATTATGGGGGTCTATATTGACCCCCCATGAGTGACAGGGTTAATTAAGGGTTTATGAGGGTCTGTATTGACCCCCATGAGTGACTGGGTTAATTAAGGGATTATGGGGGTCTGTATTGACACCTATGAGTGACAGGGTTAATTAAGGGATTATGGGGGTCTGTATTGACCCCCATAAATTACAGGGTTACTTAAGGGATTATGAGGGTCTATATTGACCCCCATGAGTGACAGGGTTAATTAAGGGATTATGGGGGTCTGTATTGAGCCCCATGGGTGACAGGTTTAATTAACTTATAGTGTCATTACATGGGTCAATGAGTGTTCTATATGGGTCTGATGGGGTAATTAGTGGCTAATAAAGGTCTGTATTGACCCCCTTAGGTGACAGGGTTAATTAAGGGATTATGGGGGTCTCTATTGACCCCCATGAGTGACAGGGTTAATTAAGGGCTTATGGAGGTCTTCATTGACCGCCCATGAGTGACAGGATTAATTAAGGGATTATTGGGGTCTGTATTGACACCCATAGGTGACAGGTTTAATAAAGGGCTTATGGGGATCTTCATTGAGCCCCCACGAGTGACAGGGTTAATTAACGGATTATGGGGGTCTGTATTTACCCCCATGAGTGACAGGGTTAATTAAGGGCTTTTGGGAGGACTGTATTGACACCCATAAATGACAGGGTTAATTAAGGGATAATGGGGTTCTGTATTATCCCCTATGAGTGACAGTGTTAGTTAGGATCTTGCGGGGGTCTTCACTGACCACATGAGTCACAGGGTTACTTAAGGGATTATGGGGGTCTGTATTGTCCCCTATGAGTTACAGGGTTAATTAAGGGCTTATGGGGGGGCTGTATTGACCCCCATGAGTGACAGGGTTAATTAAGGGATTATGGGGGTCTGTATTGACCCCCATAAATTACAGGGTTAATTAAGGTTTTATGGAGGTCTGTATTGACCCACATGAGTGACAGGCTTAATTAAGGGATTATGGGGGTCTGTATTGACCCCCATGAGTGACAGGGTTAATTAAGGGCTTATTGGGGGGCTGTATTGACCCCCATGAATTAGAGGGTTAATTAAGGGATTATGGGGGTCTGAATTGACCCCCCATGTGTGACAGGGTTAATTAAGGGTTTATGGGGGTCTGTATTGACCCCCATGAGTTACAGGGTAAATTAAGGATTATGGGGGTCTGTATTGAACCCCATGAGTGACAGGGTTAATTAAGGGATTATGGGGGTCTGTAATGACCCCATGAGGGACAGGGTTAATTAAGGGATTATGGGGGTCTGTATTGACCCCCATAAATTACAGGGTAAATTAAGGGATTATGGGGGTCTGTATTGACCCACATGAGTGACAGGCTTAATTAAGGGATTATGGGGGTCTGTATTTACCCCCATAAATTACAGGGTTAATTAATGGATTATGGGGGTCTGTATTGACCCCCATGAGTGACAGGGTTAATTAAGGGATTATGGGGGTCTGTATTGACCCCCCATGAGTGACATGTTTAATTAAGGGTTTATGGGGGTCTGTATTGACCCCCATGAGTGACAGGTTTAATTAAGGGCTTATGTGGGGCTTTATTGACCCCCATGAATTAGAGGGTTAATTAAGGGATTATGGGGGTCTGTATTGACCCCCCATGAGTGACAGGGTTAATTAATGGTTTATGAGGGTCTGTATTGACCCCCATGAGTGACAGGGTTAATTAAGGGATTATGGGGGTCTGTATTGACACCCATGAGTGACAGGGTTAATTAAGGGATTATGGGGGTCTGTATTGACCCCCATAAATTACAGGGTTACTTAAGGGATTATGATGGTCTGTATTGACCCCCATGAGTGACAGGGTTAATTAAGGGATTATGGGGGTCTGTATTGAGCCCCATGGGTGACAGGTTTAATTAACTTATAGTGTTATTACATGGGTCAATGAGTGTTCTATATGGGTCTGATGGGGTAATTAGTGGCTAATAAAGGTCTATATTGACACCCATAGTGACAGGGATAATTAAGGGATTATGGGGGTCTGTATTGACCCCTATGAGTGACAGGGTTAATTAAGGGATTATGGGGATCTTTAATGACCCAATGAGTGACAGGGTTAATTAAGGGATTATGGGGGTCTCTATTGACCCCCATGAGTGACAGGGTTAATTAAGGGCCTATGGGGGTCTTCATTGACCGCCCATGAGTGACAGGATTAATTAAAGTATTATTGGGGTCTGTATTGACCCCCATAGGTGACAGGGTTAATTAAGGGCTTATGGGGGTCTTCATTGATCCCCCACGAGTGACAGGGTTAATTAACGGATTATGGGGGTCTGTATTTACCCCCATGAGTGACAGGGATTATGGGGGTATGTATTGAGCCCCATGGGTGACAGGTTTAATTAACTTATAGTGTTATTACATGGGTCAATGAGTGTTCTATATGGGTCTGATGGGGTAATTAGTGGCTAATAAAGGTCTATATTGACACCCATGAGTGACAGGGATAATTAAGGGATTATGGGGGTATGTATTGACCCCTATGAGTGACAGGGTTAATTAAGGGATTATGGGGGTCTTTAATGACCCAATGAGTGACAGGGTTAATTAAGGGATTATGGGGGTCTCTATTGACCCCCATGAGTGACAGGGTTAATTAAGGGCCAATGGGGGTCTTCATTGACCGCCCATGAGTGACAGGATTAATTAAAGTATTATTGGGGTCTGTATTGACCCCCATAGGTGACAGGGTTAATTAAGGGCTTATGGGGGTCTTCATTGATCCCCCACGAGTGACAGGGTTAATTAACGGATTATGGGGGTCTGTATTTACCCCCATGAGTGACAGGGTTAATTAAGGGCTTTTGGGGGGACTGTATTGACACCCATAAATGACAGGGTTAATTAAGGGATTATGGGGGTCTGTATTGACCTTATGAGTCACAGGGTTAATTAAGGGATTATGGGATTCTGTATTGTCCCCTATGAGTGACAGGGTTAATTAAGATCTTACGGGGGTCTTCACTGACCACATGAGTCACAGGGTTAATTAAGGTATTATGGGGGTCTGAATTGTCCCCTATGAGTGACAGGGTTAATTAAGGGCTTATGGGCGTCTGTATTGACCCCAATAGGTGACAGGGTTAATTAAGGGATTAGGGGGGTCTGTATTGACCCCCATGATTGACAGGGTTAATTAAGGGCTTATGGGGGTCTTCATTGACCCCCCATGAGTGTCTGGGTTAATTAAGGGCTTTTGGGCATCTGTATTGACCCCATGAGTGTCAGGGTTAATTAAGGGATTATGGGGGTCTGTATTGACCCCATGAGTGACAGGGTTAATTAAGGGATTATGGGGGTCTGTATTGACCCCCATGAGTGACAGGGTTAATTAAGGGATTATGAGGGTCTGTAATGACCCCATGAGTGACAGGGTTAATTAAGGGCTTATGGGGGGCTGTATTGACCCCCATGAGTTACAGGGTTAATTAAGGATTATGGGGGTCTGTATTGACCCCCATGAGTGACAGAGTTAATTAAGGGATTATGGGGGTCTGTAATGACCCCATAAGGGACAGGGTTAATTAAGGGATTATGGGGGTCTGTATTCACCCCCATAAATTACAGGGTAAATTAAGGGATTATGGGGGGCTGTATTGACCCACATGAGTGACAGGCTTAATATAGGGGTTATGGGGGTCTGTATTGACCCCCATAAATTACAGGGTTAATTAATGGATTATGGGGGTCTGTATTGACCCCCATAAGTGACAGGGTTAATTAAGGGATTATGGGGGTCTGTATTGACCCCCCATGAGTGACATGTTTAATTAAGGGTTTATGGGGGTCTGTATTGACCCCCATGAGTGACAGGGTTAATTAAGGGCTTATGGGGGGCTTTATTGACCCCCATAAATTAGTAAGTTAATTAAGGGATTATGGGGGTCTGTATTGACCCCCCATGAGTGACAGGGTTAATTAAGGGTTTATGAGGGTCTGTATTGACCCCCATGAGTGACAGGGTTAATTAAGGGATTATGGGGGTCTGTATTGACACCCATGAGTGACAGGGTTAATTAAGGGATTATGGGGGTCTGTATTGACCCCCATAAATTACAGGGTTACTTAAGGGATTATGAGGGTCTGTATTGACCCCCATGAGTGACAGGGTTAATTAAGGGATTATGGGGGTCTGTATTGAGCCCCATGGGTGACAGGTTTAATTAACTTATAGTGTTATTACATGGGTCAATGAGTGTTCTATATGGGTCTGATGGGGTAATTAGTGGCTAATAAAGGTCTATATTGACACCCATAGGTGACAGGGTTTATTAAGGGATTATGGGGGTCTCTATTGACCCCCATGAGTGACAGCGTTAATTAAGGGCTTATGGGGGTCTTCATTGACCGCCCATGAGTGACAGGATTAATTAAAGTATTATTGGGATCTGTATTGACCCCCATAGGTGACAGGGTTAATTAAGGGCTTATGGTTGTCTTCATTGATCCCCCACGAGTCACAGGGTTAATTAACGGATTATGGGGGTCTGTATTTACCCCCATGAGTGACAGGGTTAATTAAGGGCTTTTGGGGGGACTGTATTGACACCCATAAATGAAAGGGTTAATTAAGGGATTATGGGGGTCTGTATTGACCCCATGAGTTACAGGGTTAATTAAGGGAATTATGGGATTCTGTATTGTCCCCTATGAGTGACAGGGTTAATTAAGATCTTACGGGGGTCTTCACTGACCACATGAGTCACAGGGTTAATTAAGGGATTATGGGGGTCTGAATTGTCCCCTATGAGTGACAGGGTTAATTAAGGGCTTATGGGGGTCTGTATCGACCCCCATAGGTGACAGGGTTAATTAAGGGATTAGGGGGGTCTGTATTGACCCCCATGAGTGACAGGGTTAATTAAGGGCTTATGGGGGTCTTCATTGACCCCCCATGAGTGTCTGGGTTAATTAAGGGCTTTTGGGCATCTGTATTGACCCCATGAGTGTCAGGGTAAATTAAGGGATTATGGGGGTCTGTATTGACACCATGAGTGACAGGGATAATTAAGGGATTATGGGGGTCTGTATTGACCCCTATGAGTGACAGGGTTAATTAAGGGATTATGGGGGTCTTTAATGACCCAATGAGTGACAGGGTTAATTAAGGGCTTATGGGGGGCTGTTTTGACCACCATAAATTACAGGGTTAATTAAGGGATTATGGGGGTCTGTATTGACCCCCATGAGTGACAGGGTTAATTAAGGGCTTATGGGGGGTCTGTATTGACCCCCATAAATGACAGGGTTAATTAAGGGATTATGCGGGTCTGTATTGACCCTTCTGAGTGACAGGGTCAATTAAGGGATTATGGGGGTCTGTATTGACCCCCATGAGTGACAGGGATAACTAAGGGATTATGGGGGTCTGTATTGACCCCCATGAGTGACAGGGTTAATTAAGGGCTTATGTGGTATCTGTATTGACCCCCATAAATGGCAGGGATAATTAAGGGATTATGGGGTTCTGTATTGACCCCCATGAGTGACAGGGTTAATTAAGGGGTTATGGGGGCTGTATTGACCGCCATAAATTACAATGTTAATTATGGGATTATGGGGGTCTGTATTGACCCCCATGAGTGACAGGGTTAATTAAGGGATTATGGGGGTCTGTATTGACCCCCATGAGTGACAGGGTTAATTAAGGGCTTATGGGGGGGCTGTATTGACCCCCATAAATTATAAGGTTAATTTAGGGGATTATGGGGGTCTGTATTGACCCTCATGAGTGACAGGGGTTAATTAAGGGATTATGGGGGTCTGTATTGACCTCCATGAGTGACAGGGTTAATTAAGGCCTTATGGAGGCTGTATTGACCGCCATAAATTACAGGGTTAATTAAGGGATTATGGGGGTCTGTATTGACCCCCATGAGTGACAGGGTTAATTAAGGGATTATGGGGGTTTGTATTGACCTCCATGAGTGACAGGGTTAATTATGGGCTTATGGGGGGCTGTATTGATCCCCATAAATGACAGGGTTAATTAAGGGATTATGGGGGTCTGTATTGACCCTCATGAGTGACGGGGGTTAATTAAGGGATTATGGGGGTCTGTATTGAGCCCCATGACTGACAGGGTTCATTAATTTATAGTGTTATTACATGGGTTAATTATTGTCCTATATGGGTCTGATGGGGTAAATTAGTGGCTTATGGGGTTCTGTATTGACCCCCATAGGTGACTGGGCTTATTAAGGGAATATGGGGGTCTGTATTGACCCCCATGTGTGACAGGGTTAATTAAGGGCTTATGGGGGTCTTCATTGACCCCCATGAGTGACATGATTAATTAAGGGCTTATAGGGGTCTTCATTGACCCCCATGAGTGAAATGGTTAATTAAGGGATTATATGGGTCTGTATTGACCCCCATGAGTGACAGGGTTAATTAAGGGATTATGGGGGTCTGTATTAAGCCCCATGAGTGACAGGGTTCATTAATTTATAGTGTTATTTCATGGGTTAATTATTGTCCTATAGGGGTCTGATGGGGTAAATTAGTGGCTTATGAGGGTCTTCATTGACCCCCATGAGTGACAGAGTTAATTAAGTGCTTATGGGGTTCTTCATTGACCCCCATGAGTGACAGGGTTAATGAAGGTCTCAAGAGGGTCTGTATTGACCCCATGAGTGACAGGGTTAATTAAGGGATTATGGGGGTCTTCATTGACCCCCATGAGTGACAGGGTTTAATTAAGGGCTTATGGGGGTCTTCATTGACCCCCATGAGTGAAATGGTTAATTAAGGGATTATATGGGTCTGTATTGACCCCCATGAGTGACAGGGTTAATTAAGGGATTATGGGGGTCTGTATTGAGCCCCATGAGTGACAGGGTTCATTAATTTATAGTTTTATTTCATGGGTTAATTATTGTCCTATAGGGGTCTGATGGGGTAAATTAGTGGCTTATGTGGGTCTTCATTGACCCCCATGAGTGACAGAGTTAATTAACGGCTTATGGGGTTCTTCATTGACCCCCATGAGTGACAGGGTTAATTAAGGTCTCAAGAGGGTCTGTATTGACCCCATGAGAGACAGGGTTAAATAAGGAATTATGGGGGTCTTCATTGACCCCCATGATTGACAGTGTTAATTAAGGGATTATGGGGGTCTGTATTGACCCCCATAAATTACAGGGTTAATTAAGGTTTTATGGAAGTCTGTATTGACCCACATGAGTGACAGGCTTAATTAAGGGATTATGGGGGTCTGTATTGACCCCCATAAGTGACAGGGTTAATTAAGGGCTTATTGGGGGGCTGTATTGACCCCCATAAATTAGAGGGTTAATTAAGGGATTATCGGGGTCTGAATTGACCCCCCATGTGTGACAGGGTTAATTAAGGGTTTATGGGGGTCTGTATTGACCCCCATGAGTGACAGGGTTAATTAAGGGATTATGGGGATTTGTAATGACCCCATGAGTGACAGGATTAATTAAGGGCTTATGAGGGCTGTATTGACCGCCATAAATTATAGGGTTAATTAAGGGATTATGGGGGTCTGTATTGACCCCCATGAGTGACAGGGTTAATTAAGGGATTATGGGGGTCTGTATTGACCCCCATGAGTGACAGGGTTAATTAAGGGCTTATGGGGGGGCTGTATTGACCCTCATAAATGATACGGTTAATTTAGGGGATTATGGGGGTTTGTATTGACCCTCATGAGTGATGGAGGTTAATTAAGGGATTATGGGGGTCTGTATTGACCTCCATGAGTGACAGGGTTAATTAAGGGCTTATGGGGGGGCTGTATTGACCCCCATAAATGACAGGGTTAATTAAGGGATTATGGGGGTCTGTATTGACCCTCATGAGTGACGGGGGTTAATTAAGGGATTATGGGGGTCTGTATTGAGCCCCATGACTGACAGGGTTCATTAATTTATAGTGTTATTACATGGGTTAATTAGTGTCCTATATGGGTCTGATGGGGTAAAATAGTGGCTTATGGGGTTCTGTATTGACCCCCATAGGTGACTGGGCCTATTAAGGTAATATGGGGGTCTGTATTGACCCCCATGTGTGACAGGGTTAATTATGGGCTTATGGGGGTCTTCATTGACCCCCATTAGTGACAGGGTAATTAAGGGCTTATGGGGGTATTCATTGACCGCCATGAGTGAAATGGTTAATTAAGGGATTATATGGGTCTGTATTGACTCCCATGAGTGACAGAGTTAATTAAGGGCTTATGGGGGGGGCTGTATCGACCCCCATAAATGACAGGGTTAATTAAGGGATTATGGGGTTCGTATTGACCCTCATGAGTGACGGGGTTAATTAAGGGATTATGGGGGTCTGTATTGAGCCCCATGAGTGACAGGGTTCATTAATTTATAGTGTTATTTCATGGGTTAATTATTGTCCTATAGGGGTCTGATGGGTTAAATTAGTGGCTTATGTGGGTCTTCATTGACCCCCATGAGTGACAGAGTTAATTAAGGGCTTATGGGGGTCTTCATTGACCCCCATGAGTGACAGGGTTAATTTAGGTCTCAAGAGGGTCTGTATTGACCCCATGAGTGACAGGGTTAATTAAGGGATTATGGGGGTCTTCATTGACCCCCATGAGTGACAGGGTCCTTTAAGGGCTTATTGGGGTCTTCATTGATGCCCATGAGTGACCGGGTTAATTAAGGGCTCATGGGGGTCTGTATTGACCCCATGAGTAACAGGGTTAATTAAGGGATTATGGGGTGTCATAACTCAAGTTGGCCACGAGTTGTGCTTACCAGGAGGGACTGGATTACAGTAGCAGCCATCTTACCATCGACGTGGCCCAAGTTAATCTATGTCATATTGGTGGTGCACCAAGTGCCCTCCTGAGACTAATATACTCCCCAAACAACGATATCCAGGGGAGTAACAGTTCTGGGCCTAGGAGACCCCATGTTATACTGTTATTGTTATCTATTCAGGGAAAAGGCAGCTTACCACATCACCACTAATAAAGTTGACAATTACGCATGAAATGGATTGGTGTGGTATCCGGTGTCTACCCTTCAGTACCAGGGAACAGGGGTTACAGACCCTGATACTAAGTGACTAAAACAGGTGAGACAATAGGGCTAAGAGAACACATAACATACCCGTAATAAAGTACTATTCCACATAAGCGGGTTATGATTATGTGCGCCTTTACGCATTGGCTAGTAAAATCTGTTAACCTGACCATGATAAAGGGATGGGGAGTGAAGCAGCCATATTGTACTGGGGGTAGCCATCTCTGTACATATTGCGACACATAAGGAGGTCAACCATCTGGTCTCCCAGGTTATCACCCAGGTAAACACACTGGAGTGATAACGGTCAGAACAAAGTGGTCTTTACGGACATTGAGGCACCTCTCAGGGGCAGATCTGACAGGGTTTCCTGGCCTTCACTTGAGGGGCTAACTATCCATCTGGGAGATGTACACAGGTCGACAGTCAATCTTCAAATGAGCCCCTTAGCCATGCCCAGGGGGCTGGCTTTGGGGACAAGGCTGGCCGTTCCCAGGGATTTCCCTTAGCCCATTGACCAGGACTAATAGGAAGTCTAAAAGACCAGTTACTATGGGTCAGCATATGTACAGGAGGGCGTCCTCAGGGTTAGCCACCCCCAGGTCTTTGATGATGACTGCATATAACCTGTCCAATGTAAAATAAAGGGTCTTAATTTTTTGCATCATGATTATGGTGTTGGAGTCAATTATTGTCCAAGCTAGCAGTAATGTCTGATCCAGACTTACTGTAGATCTCCAGAAGCATCTCTGGGCACTGCTAATGATTGGGAGAGCCATGCCAGGGCTGGCTGCATCCATCATTCGGTCCAGAGTCATCCCAACAGAGCTATTCCTGCAGTAAATAGGGGTAGGGAGTGCCTTTCATATCTCACTCAAAGAGCAGGTCATGGCATGGGTGTCTTCATTGACCCCCATGAGTGACAGGGTTAATTAAGGGATTATGGGGGTCTGTATTGTCCCCTATGAGTGACAGGGTTAATTAAGGGCTTATGGGGGTCTTTACTGACCCCATGAGTGACAGGGTTAATGGCTTATGTGGGTCTGTATTGACCCACATATGTGACAGGGTTAATTAAGGGATTATGGGGGTCTGTATTGACCCCATGAGTGACAGGGTTAATTAAGGGATTATGGGGGTCTGTATTGACCCCCATGAATGACAGGGTTAATTAAGGGCTTAGGGGGGTCTTCATTGACCCCCACGAGTGACAGGGTTAAATAAGGGCTTATGGGGGTCTGTATTGACCCCCATAAGTGACAGGGTTAACTAAGGGATTATGGGGGTCTGTACGGACCCCCATGAGTGACAGGGTCAATTAAGGGATTATGGGGGTCTTCATTGACGCCCATGAGTGACAGCGTTAATTAAGGGCGTATAGGGGTCTGTATTGACCCCCATTAGTTACAGGGTTAATTAAGAGATTATGGTGTCTGTATTGACCCCCATGAGTGACAGGGTTAATTAGGGGCATAAGTGATAAGGTTAAATTTTGTTCAGTGCGGGTCCTTTAAGGACCTTTACAGTCCTTTAAGGACCCACAAGGTGGGTAATTCAATTTGATTGCAGCGCGATCGGGGACCCCAACTGCGAGGGTTAATGTGGGGACCCTCCGGGGGTCCCAATGGTTTTACACAGCTGGCAGTGTTTTGTTTCGGTTTCGTGGAGCCTCGTTTTCCTCTTCTTCCGGCCGACATTTTTTTTCTTGTTTAGTCGATTTTCAAGTGCCGAAACTGTGGAAATTCGGCGTAAATTTGCTTGTAACCTCACTTCCAGGAGGAGGGAAAGAGAGACACAGTGGAGGGAGCGGAGGAGTTGAAGAGAGACACAGGGTAAGGAGAGGAGGAGGGGAAGAGACACAGGGGAGGGAGAGGATTTTTTTCCAAGTCCTGTGTGTTTCATTGGCTCGCAGGCGATGAGCGCCTTTGGTGTTCATCTCCTAAGTGCTGCGAGTTAACGGCTTGCCTCGCTATGCGAGGCTTGCAGGCAATGAGCGCCTTTGGCGCTCATTGCCTAAGTCGTATGCACCACGCAAAGCAGTTTGACAATTATGATATGTGATACACATTTTTGATGGATTTGATAGAAGTGCAAGCTTTGACATTTATATGTGCATTGTACTTCATGAGTGGATTGTATGGAACTACATATCTATTATCGACATTTTGGCCACGAATAATAGCAGTTAGTGATGTCGCAAACCTAAAATTTTCGGTTCGCGAACCGCGAACGCGAACCGCCGCAAATGTTCGCGAACCGGCGAACATCGGCGAACCGCCTTAGACTTCAATGGGCAGGCGAATTTTAAAACCCACAGGGACTCTTTCTGGCCACAATAGTGATGGGAAAGTTGTTTCAAGGGGTCTAACAACTGGACTGTGGCATGCCGGAGGGGGATCCATGGCAAAACTCCCACGGAAAATTACATAGTTGATACAGAGTCTGGTTTTAAGTCATAAAGGGCATAAATTACCTAACATTCCTAAATTGTTTGGAATAACGTGCTTTAAAACATCAGGTATGATGTTGTATCGATCAGGTAGTGTAAGGGTTAGGCCCGCTTCACAGTGACAGACCAAACTCCCCGTTTAAAGCACAGCAAACAACCACAAACAGTCCATTTGCACAACCGCAAACTCCCCATTTGCACAAGGTTGGATACCAAGCTAGCCATGTCCCGTTCCTTGTCCTTACTGATGTCATTGACGGTCTCTTCCTCCACCCAGCCACCAAGGGTCCCCGAAAGGTGACAACAAGCCCCCTGGGACGCCTGCTGTGTTTGGTCTTCCACCTCCTCAAAGCCACCTTCCTCCTCTGACTCCTCTTCTTCAGACTCCTCTCACTGCATTGCCTCTCTCTGCATTATTATAAGGTGTGTTAAGTAGTACTACTCTTATCAGTTTAAAACCTGTTACAGAACCTATCAGGGGGCGTGTATAAGGCCTAGGTTTTTAGAACCAGGAGATGGAAAAAGATGCTTTGTTGGTCGTATCACTTCAATTTTGGGGCACGGCACGTGCAGTCAAAGGTGCCACCAGATAGGAGTGATGTGTTTGTAAGTACTACTCTTATCAGTTTAATACTTGTTACGTTACCTATCAGGGGGCGTGTATAAGGCCTGGATTTTTAGAACCAGGAGATGGAAAAAGATGCTTTGTTGGTCGTATCACTTCAACTTTGGGGCACGGCACGTGCAGTCAAAGGTGCCACCAGATAGGAGTGACGTGTTTGTAAGTACTACTCTTATCAGTTTAATACTTGTGACATTACCTATCAGGGGGCGTGTATAAGGCCTGGATTTTTAGAACCAGGAGATGGAAAAAGATGCTTTGTTGGTCGTATCACTTCAATTTTGGGGCACGGCACGTGCAGTCAAAGGTGCCACCAGATAGGAGTGACGTGTTTGTAAGTACTACTCTTATCAGTTTAATACTTGTTACGTTACCTATCAGGGGCGTGTATAAGGCCTGGATTTTTAGAACCGGGAGATGGAAAAAGATGCTTTGTTGGTCGTATCACTTCAATTTTGGGGCACGGCACGTGCAGTCAAAGGTGCCACCAGATAGGAGTGACGTGTTTGTAAGTACTACTCTTATCAGTTTAATACTTGTTACGTTACCTATCAGGGGGCGTGTATAAGGCCTGGATTTTTAGAACCGGGAGATGGAAAAAGATGCTTTGTTGGTCGTATCACTTCAATTTTGGGGCACGGCACGTGCAGTCAAAGGTGCCACCAGATAGGAGTGATGTGTTTGTAAGTACTACTCTTATCAGTTTAATACTTGTTACGTTACCTATCAGGGGGCGTGTATAAGGCCTGGATTTTTAGAACCAGGAGATGGAAAAAGATGCTTTGTTGGTCGTATCACTTCAATTTTGGGGCACGGCACGTGCAGTCAAAGGTGCCACCAGATAGGAGTGACGTATTTGTAAGTACTACTCTTATCAGTTTAATACTTGTTACGTTACCTATCAGGGGGCGTGTATAAGGCCTGGATTTTTAGAACCGGGAGATGGAAAAAGATGCTTTGTTGGTCGTATCACTTCAATTTTGGGGCACGGCGCGTGCAGTCAAAGGTGCCACCAGATAGGAGTGGCGTGTTTGTAAGTACTACTCTTATCAGTTTAATACTTGTTACGTTACCTATCAGGGGGCGTGTATAAGGCCTGGATTTTTAGAACTGGGAGATGGAAAAAGATGCTTTGTTGGTCGTATCACTTCATTTTTGGGGCACTTTGTGACATTAGCTTCTTACGCTCAAACATGTCCTTTACAGGCACCTGACTATGGGCAGATGAGCAGGAACTGCTCAAGGCGAGAGACGGAGTGGCGGATGGTTGAGAGAGGGCAAGGAGGACAGCAGTGGTTGATGTGGCTTATGATGCTGCACCAGGAGGAGGATGGCGGCTTTGAGTTTGTGTGCTGCTTGTACTCATGTGTTGGTCTGGAGTCACCCAAACATTAGCTCTCAACCTGTAGAGGATAAGGGAACCAGGCTACTCTAGACCTCATTCATCATTACAGGTTTTGACAGATCGGTACTATGCGTCCAAGCTACTGTGACAACAGATATGAGTGGCACTGTGCACTTGCAGAAGTTGGATAGAGTAGACGCTGTAGGTCTGACACACACGCTTGCAGACAACTAACTGCTATGCAATCTATTACAGTAGAAAAAATGTTTTTGGTTTTAAATGTACACTACTGTTACACCAGATATGAGTGGTGTGTTAAGTAGTACTACTCCTATCAGTTTAATCCCTGTTATGTGCCTTATTTTTGGGTTTGGTTGTTGAAGCCACAGTGCAGCACCAGAGGCCAGAAAAATTAGGCATGTACACATGCCTGAAAAATTAGGTATTGTTGATCTTGCAGCGAGCAGAGAAGAAGGTAGGCCTGATTCAACGCCCCATCCCTGCATATCCACACTCAGAGATTGAGGGGGCGACCCTTACAAGGCCACGGGCCGGAGATATAAAGGGGGGCCATCCCAAATAAGCACACAAGCGGGGACAAAGGTAGTGAAGGGGACATAGAGGCCCATGGACTGACGGTCGCCATCTTGGTAGGAAAAGGGCCCAGCAATTAAGCCAAACTGACCCAGCACAGGCAGCTACTTGAGTCAAACGCTGTACAATTACACCTTAATAAAGCTGAAACATGCAGCAGCAGGGATTCTAAACGGCCACACAGGGACAAGGAGGCTAACAGCCCCCACAGTCTCTGCACCACTCTTTTTAACAGATAACCCAAGGGGCTAATCAGGGACCTTGCCCACAAAAAAAAAAGCAGAATTTTATTGGAGGAATTATTAGTGTCTTTACCCCGCAAGAGAGGACATAATATATGGTATCTTTAGACTACCTGATGGCCAAACCTCCTTTAGCCCCAATGCTATCCAAGAAACATTTCAAAACTTCGATCAGACCATATATTCATCCCAATCCCGCTGCAGCGGATCTGACATAGAGTCCTTCCTACTACAGCAAGAAGTCCACAAAATACCTGTACCTCAATTGGACAGCTTGAACCTAGACATATCCCAAGAGGAAGTTAAATCTACAATCCAAGATCTTAAATTTGGCAAGTCCCCAGGGCCAGACGGTTTTACTCATCTGTACTATAAGAAATTTGAGCCCTTGCTTACCCCCGCACCTAACATCTTTGTTTAACGCTATACTAAATGGAGAACCTATGCCCCCTTAATTGAATCAGGCCGACCTCATAGTCTTTCCAAAAGAGGGTAGGGACCCGAATCTCAAACTGTATTACAAGGCAGCGCAGCTGGCTTTCATTCCTCTGGCGCATTCTCCAAAACCCATCAGCCGCTCTGGGTATTTATGGAAACTGTAAGCATGTCACCTTATACATGGGATACAGTAATATGGATTCCAGGCCTGTATACTTTTTTGAGAAACTTGAAAAACCCATTGATTAAGCACTCATTAAAAATATGGACGGAAATGAACTGGACACAAAAACTGGACACTCGGGTATCAGATCTTACCCCTATTGTACGCAATCCCCACTTTAAGATACATCTTCCGGAAAGCTCTCTCAGTTGGTGGAAGTCTCAGAACCTACTAAGGGTTGGTCCATGGTGGCATGACGACAAAATAATGACCTTTGAGTGGGTGAGAGATAGATACAATTTACCCCTGGCTGAACACTATAATTTTTGCAGGATACATCATTTTATATATACGATAAGTGGTAGGGGAACCCCCCAAAGAAACACCTGGCTACTCAAAAAATGTAGGGATTCCCCCTTTCAGCCTGGTATTATTAGCCTCATGTATGAACTATTTAATGAAAACTCATGGGCAAACAAACCAGACTATACCAAAGCCTGGGAGAGGGATTTGGGCACCGAGTTGGCAGATAGCACATGGGATAAAAGTTGGCAAGGCTTAAGTAGGGGATCTTTAAATTATAGTCTGCTTGAGACTTCAATAAAGGTCCTACACAGGACATATATTACTCCTTTTAAGCTAATAAATGGGATCCAAAACGGAGCAGCTCATGTTTTAGGAACAGTGGTAATGAGGCTACATTTATTCATGTCTGGTTGGAGTGTTCGGCAGTCATAAGACTATGGGAAGAAACATGCTTACTAGCTTCTAAAATGTTTAAGATTGACCTAATAAAATATTTTTTGAAAGAAAAAATACACATAGCTAGTAGTTGGAAAACCCCAAATTAAAACTTTCAGGAATTAATAAAAAAAATCAACTATTTACTGCTCAACGAGAGATTTAACCATGTAGTCTTGGATAGAATCACCCAGTTCCAGACAATTTGGGATCCCTGGATAACATCCCCATTTAGTGCCCCCTAATATAATAAAACATTTGTTAATGGTTGAAGCGACTCGGGGGGAAGGACCGGAGTGGGGGAGCCCTGGAGGAGACCCTTCAGAAGCAACCGGCGGCAAAATTATCTGAGGAAAGGAGAGGTCGCCTACTGAAGCCTGCTAAGGGTAACCCAAGGGCGATTGAGCAGGTTAGATATTGTAAATAATAAGCTACTGCTGGAGTGATGATAGATAATAGGACTTTACTATTGTCTGTTTTAACATGTCTTAGGTTTCTCTTAAAAATTGCAATCACAGTAAAAAAAAAGAAAATGTATTAACCAAAAAAGTAAAAAAAAGAAGGCCTAGCCACCTAATTTTAACAAAATGTCTTCATTGTAAATATGTATTTTTGCACAACTGTTGTGTTATGCAAGACTGTTCAATATGCTTTCTTTTCCATTACATGCCGTACGCCTTCTGGCATAAAAATTGAAATTCAAAAATTAGATATTGTTGCAGCCGCTGCTGTTGTAGCGGCCAGAAAAATTGACCTTTGTTCCCCAGGCAGAAAGTGCCATAAAACATTGCCTCTTCTTGAACCCTAGTTGGTGGCGGATAATTCACGCAAGTCATCCGGCATTCACAGATAACAGACAGCAGCGTGTGGACCATTTATAGCTGAAGGCAGCTCATCTCATCAGGCCTTTTTCAGTCGAATGTATCGCCCAGTGTCAGTCCCTTCGCGATCCATCCCTCATTCATCTTTATAAAGGTGAGGCAATCTAGACTTTTTTGCCCTAGGCGACTTCTCTTCTCGGTGACAAAACCTCCTGCTGCACTGAAGGTCCTTTCTGACAGGACACTTGAAGCGGGGCAGGCCAGAAGTTCAATTGCAAATTGGGATAGCTCAGGCCACAGGTCTAGCCTGCATACCCAGTAGTCAAGGGGTTCATCGCTCCTCAGAGTGTCGATATCTGCAGTTAAGGCGAGGTAGTCTGCTACCTGTCGGTCAAGTCGTTCTCTGAGGGTGGATCCCGAAGGGCTGATGCGATGCGTAGGACTGAAAAAGGTCCGCATGTCCTCCATCAACAACACGTCTTTTAAACGTCCTGTCCTTGCCGGCGTGGTCGTGGGAGGTGGATTACTTTCACCTCTTCCCCTGTTATATTGCCCTTGTGCTGTGACATCACCCTTATATGCTGTGTAAAGCATACTTGTTAATTTGTTTTGGACATGCTGCATCCTTTCTGACTTGCAGTAATTTGGTAACAAATCAGGCACTTTCTGCTTATACCGGGGGTCTAGTAGCGTGCACACCCAGTACAGGTCGTTCCCCTTCAGCCTTTTTATACGAGGGTCCTGCGACAGGCACGACAGCATGAAAGACCCTATTTGCACAAGGTTGGATGCCGAGCTAGTCATGTCCCGTTCCTCGTCCTCAGTGATCTCGCTGAAGATATGTTCTTCCCCCCAGCCACGTACAACACCACGGGTACTAGATAGGTGACAATGAGCACCCTGGGATGCCTGTTGTGATTGGTCTTCCTCCTCCCCCTCAAAGCCACATTCCTCCTCTGACTCCTCTTCCTCACAATCCTCTTCCAGCGTTGCCGCAGGTCCAGCAAGCGATGCTGATAAGGCTGTTTCTGGTGGTGATGGTGACCACAACTCTTCCTCTTCCTCGTCACGCTCATCTACGGCCTGATCCAGCACTCTTCGCAGGGCACGCTCCAGGAATAAAACAAATGGTATGATGTCGCTGATGGTGCCTTCGGTGCGACTGACAAGGTTTGTCACCTCCTCAAAAGGACGCATGAGCCTACAGGCATTGCGCATGAGCGTCCAGTAACGTGGCAAAAAAATCCCCAGCTCCGCAGAGGCTGTCCTAGCACCCCGGTCATAAAATGGCTTTTTCTTGTTGGAGCAGGCGGTCGAACATTAGGAGTGTTGAATTCCAACGTGTGGGGCTGTCACAAATCAAGCGCCTCACTGGCATGTTGTTTCGCCGCTGGATATCTGAAAAGTGCGCCATGGCCGTGTAGGAACGCCTGAAATGGCCACACACCATTCTGGCCTGCTTCAGGACGTCCTGTAAGCCTGGATACTTATGGACAAAGCGTTGTACGATCAGATTACACACATGTGCCATGCATGGCACATGCGTCAACTTGACCAAATTCAATGCCGCCAACAAATTTCTTCCGTTGTCACAAACCACTTTGCCAATCTCTAGTTGGTGCGGAGTCAGCCATTGATCCACCTGTGCGTTCAGGGCGGACAGGAGTGTTGGCTCGGTGTGACTCTCTGCTTTGAGGCAAGTCAACCCCAAGACGGCATGACACTGCCGTATCCGGGATGTGGAATAGTATCTGGGGAGCTGGGGGGGTGCCGTTGATGTGGAGCAAGATGCAGCAGCAGAAGAGGACTCAGCTGAGGAGGTTATGGAAGAGGATGGAGTAGGAGGAGTAGAGGAGGTGGCAGCAGGCCTGCCTGCAAGTCGTGGCGGTGTCACCAACTCCTCTGCAGAGCCACGCATTCCATGCTTGGCAGGCATCAGCAGGTTTGCCCAATGCGCAGTGTAGGTGATATACCTGCCCTGACCATGCTTTGCAGACCAGGTATCAGTGGTCAGATGGACCCTTGCCCCAACACTGTGTGCCAGAGATGCCATTACTTCCTTTTGCACAATTGAGTACAGGTTGGGGATTGCCTTTTGGGCAAAGAAATTTCGGCCGGGTACCATCCACTGCGGTATCCCAATCGCTAAAAACTTTTTGAACGCCTCAGACTCCACCAACTTGTATGGTAAAAGCTGGCGGGCCAAGAGTTCAGACAAGCCAGCTGTCAGACGCCGGGCAAGGGGGTGACTTTGTGGCATTGGCTTCTTACGCTCAAACATGCCCTTGACAGACACCTGACTGTGGGGAGATGAGCAGGAACAGCAAGAGGCGAGAGACGGAGTGGTGGAGAGTTGAGAGGGGGCAAGGAGGACAGCAGTGCTTGATGTGGATGAAGATGCTGGACCAGGAGGAGGATGGCGGCTTTGAGTTTGTGTGCTGCTTGTACTCATGTGTTGATCCCATTGGCGTTTGTGCTGTGACATCATGTGCCTTCGCAAAGCAGTTGTACCTAGGTGGGTGTTGGACTTCCCACGACTCAGTTTCTTTTGGCACAGGTTGCAAATGGCATCGCTGTTGTCAGAGGCAGACACACAAAAAAAATGCCACACTGCTGAGCTCGGCGGTGACGGCATTCTGGTGGTGGCAACAGCATGCGTTGATTGGCGTGCTTTCTGGCTGACCCCGGGTGCTGATGCATGCTGTCTGACTGTGCCACTAGCTCGTTGTGATGACCTCCCTCTACTTCCAACTCGTCTCCTCCTCCTCTCTGTCTCCCCATCTGAACTTTCCCCCTGTTCTTCTTCTCTTCTAGCAGGCACCCACGTGACATCCACGGACGCATCGTCATCATCATAACCCGCCTCACTTGTATATGACAACTGAACAAAGGAAGCAGCAGCGGGTACATCATCATCATCATCATCACATCGTACGTACATGTGTGTAATGCTGCCTGACTAAGACATATCCCTGTTATCTACATTCTCTGGCAATAATGGTTGCGCATCACTCATTTCTTCAAACTGATGTGTAAATAACTCTTCTGACTGATCGATTGAATTGGCTGTGGTACTAGTGTTGGTGGTGGCGGCAGGCGGGTGAGTGGTAACTTGAGAGGTGCCCGAAGCTAAGCTGGAGGAGGATGGTGCGTCAATGTTCCAAGCGGAAGCTGTAGAAGATTGGGTGTCCTGTGTCAGCCAGTCAACTACGTCCTCTGAACTTTTCAAGTTCAGGGTAACTGGCCTCTGAACACTGGGCATTATTGTAGGGCCAAAGGGAATCACAGCACCACGACCACGACGGCCTCTGCGGGGTGTCCTGCCTCTGCCTGTCATTTTTTTTTTAAATGTGGACTGTTGGTACCCCAACTAGACTGGATTGGTTGAAATTGGCACAGTGTATTTTAAAATGATGAGAAAAACTGTTCTGTAAACTAAAAAAAAAAATCATTTTAGGAGGTTGAGAGATAAAGAAACCGGATGGGGGGATACCGAGCAGAGCACACCATCTAAAGCCCACTGGGAGACAAACTCATCCATTCCCCCAGTGGACAAAGCCAGGTGGTACTCTGCCCGGATACGGGAGCGCACCAGCACCCGGAACATGGCCTCAGGTGACAAGGGAACCCCCCCTATCAAACACTGCTTCCTGGACTTATATATAGCCAATTTGGCTAATGCCAGGAGCAGGTTGACAAGAAGGTCCCTGGCCTTATTGCCCCGGGACACTGGGCGCCCAAAAATAAAAATGTGAGGGGAGAAATGCAGCCAGAACTGCAGGAGGAGGCCCCTCAAGAGTGACAAGAGGGGCTGCAGTCTGGCGCAACTAAAATAAATATGATATACGGACTCTCCCTTGCCACAGAATGGACAAGTGGAGGGAGAGTCCGTGAATTTAGCTAAGTACTCTCCCGTGCTCAGTGCACCATGGAGCACTCTCCAACTCAAGTCCCCGGTGGGTCGTGGAACTAAATCAGAATAAAGTTCCCTCCACCGGTGCCTCTTGCCCTCGTCAGCTGGTAGGACCCGCCTCCAGATGGTATCGGGACGGGTCACGAGGGCAAGGAAGTGCACTGTATGGAGCACGAGAGAATATAAGCTCTTCCTCGGCATGCCGCGAAAGCATGCCGAGGGTATGTCCCTCAACTTCGAGAGGTTGGGGACAGGAGGAGCCTGAGGGGAAACACGGGGCTTGTGTCCAATGCAAACAGCCGGAGAAGGGGTGTTGAAAGGTGCATGTGGCACTCCGGCCTGCAAAGCCCCGCAAAGGAAGGTGCGCGAGTCGGGGGAGATGGCATCCCTAATCTCCTGGAGCAAGCGCCCTGAGACTTTGGGCGTCACATATCCCAAATGGAGCGCAAGCTCCAGGGGTGAAACCCAATCAGAACGCCCGTATTCCAAGAGATCCCCGACTCGGGTCATCCGTGCATGACTAAGGAGGCGGATGATACTGGGGGACTGTAACATTGGAGCCCCCACTGCTGGATTAAATAGCAGGGGCTCCGTGAATATTTCATCCCCCAAAGGCACGCCCTGCCTGGTCACGGAGACCATGCTCCAGGCCTTGAGGGTTTCCTGGTAGTATGCCGGCAACACAGAGAGGTCTCTCCCAAACCCCTCGGGCCTGATCAGAAATAATTGCCGGTCATACCCCAGGTTGCGCAACTGGCGATAAAAGCTGGATGCCAGTGCGCACCACTGCGGAGAGGGATCTGCATATAGGTATCTCTGCAGGTACTGAAGGCGGAAGGTGGACAACTGGGAGCACACACAAACTACTCCCTGTCCACCCTCCACCAAAGGCAGACTTGCCACCCCTGCAGAGACCCAATGCCTTCCCATCCAGAGGAAATCTAACAAATTCCTCTGGATATTGGTGACAAACTCGGGGGTCGGACTCAGACAAATCAGCCGGTGCCAGATCTGAGAAGCCACCAGCTGATTCACCACTAGAGTCCGCCCTCTAAGGGAAAGCATTTTTGCTAGACCCCTCCATCGTCCCAGACGAGAGAGGACACTGCCCTCTAACTCCCTCCAGTTGTCTGGGACGGAAGCGTCCGCAGCGGACAGGTAGACCCCCAGATATTTAATGACATCTGCCTCCCACGTGATGTCACGAAACGTGGGAGGCAAAGAGTCTACCTGTAAATTACCCTCTAAAAGGCCTGTGCATTTGGACCAGTTGATCTGAGCGGAGGAGGCAGCTGAATATACCTCCTGGCACTGTTTTGCCAGCTCAAGATCAACTGGATCCTGGGCCACGAGGAGCACATCGTCAGCATAAGCTGAAAGGACAATCCGCATGTCTGGATCTTTTAGCACCAGCCCTGTGAGCCTTTTCCTCAGTAGGCAGAGGAAAGGCTCAATGGCCAGTGCATATAACTGTCCAGACAAGGGACATCCTTGACGCACCCCTCGTCCAAATACCAAAGGTGCTGTTAGGGACCAATTGATTTTAAGTAAACACTCTGCAGAGGCGTACAGCGTTCTTATAAAGCCCACAAACTGTGGGCCAAAGCCGTACGCTTGCAGAGTGGCTATGAGGTAACCATGGTCCACCCTGTCAAACGCCTTCTCTTGATCTAAAGAGAGAAAGGCGAGTGACAGACCAGTCCTGCGAGAATAATGCAATAGATCCCGGACCAGAAAGATACTATCAAAGATTGTCCGGCCCGGGATCGCATAGGACTGGCCAGGGTGAACCAATTCTGCCAGCACAGACCCAAGTCTAAGCGAGATGGCTTTAGCTACAATCTTGTAGTCCGTGCTGAGCAGAGAGACCGGTCGCCAGTTCTTAATAAGCCGGAGATCCCCCTTTTTGGGCAGCAGGGCAAGTACTGCCCTGCGACAAGACAGGGGCATCTCCCCGGTCTCCAGGGCTTCCCCAAGGACCAGATGGAAATCAGGTCCCAGAGTCTCCCAGAAAAATTGGAAAAACTCTACAGTCAGTCCGTCCAGTACTGGAGACTTCTCACAGGACATGGCACGGAGGGCTTCAGAGAGCTCTTGAAAAGATAGTGGTATATCAAGCCACTCTCTTACACCCTCACTGACTGTGGGGAGCCCCTCCCATAGCACCCTGCAGGCGTCTGGAGAAATGGGATCCGGAGAGTAAAGATCTTTATAAAAGTTCCGGGCTCTATCCCGGATACTCTCTGGATCTGTAAGGGGGGCACCGTCTTCATCTAGAAGACAGGTGAAGTGCCTACTGTTACCCTCCTTTTTCTCCAGTGAGTAGAAGAGGCGCGAGCCGCGGTCTAGATCTTTAAGAAAACCTAAGCGGCTGCGCACGTATGCCCCCTTGGCCTGGTGTCGTTCCAGGTCACAGAGGACACCCTTCCTCTCTACATACTCGCTCTGCAGGGATTGGTCCCTACAAGTGAACAGCCTCTGCTCCAGATGGAGTACCTCCCCCCGGAGTGACTCCAACTCAGCTTCGCGCTGCCCACTCGCACCCTTGGTATATTCCTGACACAGAAGTCGCAAATGAACCTTGCCCACGTCCCACCACAGTTTTAACGTGGCAAAGTCCCCCTTGCAACCCCTCCAGTCCATCCAAAACTCCCGGATCAATGTCACGAGCCCCTGGTCCTTTAACAAAGCATTGTTGAAGTGCCAATAGGCGGCTCGTGGCGCTGTTGGCGTTAGCGCCACTGTCACAGACACACAGTTGTGGTCTGTGAACGGAGCCAGCCTAATGGCACAAGAACTGACTCGTGACATATAGTGACTAGATATATATAGTCTGTCGATCCGGGAGTGGGACACCAGACCGGCTCTCACCCTGATGTAGGTGAAACCGTCTGATGCCCCTGGGTTCTGCTCTCGCCAGATGTCCTCCAGGGAGAAGCGGGCGATGATCTCCCGCAGGGCTGACGCAGAAGGCGGGTACGGCTCTGGACTATTCCGGTCCAGAGCGTCGAGGGTGCAGTTGAAATCACCCCCAAGTACCAAACACTCATCTGCGTCAACCGTCTCCAAAAACTGGGACAGTCTGGCGAGGAACCTCACTCTCTCGGGCCCTCCAGCAGGGGCATATATATTAACTAGGTTAATGATGCTACCCTGCTCTCGGACCCGGAGGTGGATTAGACGGCCTGGGATAACAGCTCTCACAAGCAGCAGCTCTGGCTGAAAAGACTCTGAGAACAGGGTCACCACTCCACATGACGCCGATGTGAAGTGGCTGAAGAAGACCCTGCCTCTCCACTCCAGTTGCCATGAGGCCTCAGCCTCTGGAGTGGTGTGAGTTTCCTGCAGGAAGCTCACAGAGTACCCTCCCTGATATAAATAGGAGAGTACCTGGAACCTGCGGAAACTGTCTTGACAGCCATTGGTATTTAGCGTGCTGATGTGCAAAGCCATTACTGCGTGTCAGGAATTGTGCGTTCCTCAGACCCTTGAGACTGCTGATAGGACACGCACATTTTATAGAATTTCCGGACGCGGAGATGCTCCGCAGTCCCAGAATTCTTGGCCCTAGTGCTGACCACTAGATATTGCTGAAGAGAGTGGAGAATAAACGACATATTCTTCCACCTCTCCAAGGCCAGCCGCACCTTCCTTTTCTTTTGTCCATGAAGGGTGCTCTCAAGGAAAAGATCTATTTCCTTGACAGGGATAACCCACCCAGAATCTGATGTTCCTTCTAGTGGGTCACCCCTGGGCTCCTCTTGGCTGAGGGCTTTTACTCCATCCTCCCCGGCTGGAGTCAGTTTCCTCAGCTTTATTCTCAGGGACCCCCTCTTAGATGATACAGAAGGAGTCCCTTTAGCACCCTTCAAGTTAAATAATGAACCATTGGATTGCTGCTGCACCCCTGTAGCTTCAGGAGTGCATTCAGGGGTAGCTGACTGGCTGGCATGGCTTCCTTAATGGAAGCCTTGGAGGCTTTATATGCCTCCTCTGCCAGTTCCACCGCTGCTTGCTCAGCTTGGATGGCACCGATGTTAGGGTCAGTGGACGGCTGAGGAGGGTAGGCAGGTTCTCCCATGATGTTAACAGGAAAACCTGTTTTATCACCCTCCCCCATTTCCACCCCCTTGTGCCACATCCCCCCTGACAGACAAATCCATGGGGTCCTGAATGGGGGTCATGCCTATATTCCCCCCCCCCTCCAGTAGTGACTCGACCTGGGGCTCTAACAAAGCCTGAGGTACGTCACTAGAGAGTGACACTGGAGGAGGAGACTGACTGGTGCCCTTGAAGCTCAGCACCTCAGGGACACTGACTACCCATTCAGCAGGGGCTTTGTTGGGACCCCCCTCAAAGGCCAGAGGCAGAACCTGATCTTTCTTGTCTACCCCTGCCTCACTTGGGAGACCCTCTTGCCCCTGCTTTTCCTCCAGACCCTTTTCCACATTAACCCCTATAGGGTCTGGAGAGAGAGATGTGTGGTCTGGCACCGGCTGGCTGAGCTTAATAACCGGGCCAGACAATGTCACCGGATGAGGAGGAGATGTTTTGTTTCTCTTCTTGCTTTTAGAGGGAGGTGCTCCACTATAGAGCACTTCCCACTTATCAGCAACCTCCCTGTTGGTTTTATGCTTCCTCTTCCTGGGGACGTCACTCCTGGAAGAGGAGCTGCCACTAGCTGCCTCCCCTGCAGAGGGCTTATTATCCCTCTGCTTACACTGTGCCCCCACACTAACTGATGTAATTATGGTGGGGGCAGATTGGGACTTGGGAGATGCAGCTGTGACACTGGGAGGACCAGTGGCATTCTTCCCCTTTTTCCCCGTGTCTGCAGTCTTGCTGGAGACCACAGACACAGATGGCTTTTTTGGGGAAGAAGGGGGTTTGGAGGCCGTGGTGGTGGCTTGAGGAACGGCCTCCTTGCCTGAGCTCTGTGGGGGGGCTATGACCCTTGAGGTCCCCGCTGTTATGGGCTCAACGGGGATGGGTGCCGTACTGACGGAGGTGCCATTTGCTGGGGCTGGGGCATGATGCTTTACATTAGGACAATTCCTACGTGTATGCCCCAACCCTTTGCAATGATAGCACTGCACCTCCGTAGTGCTGTAAAAAATCCTGTACAGCACCCCCTCAAATGGAACCCCAAAAGACCCCTCTATGTTTTCTGCGCCCTGAGGCAGGCACATTTGTACCTGCCTCTTGAAAGAGAGCACATGACGAAGTGCTCTCTCTCTGCACCCCAGGGGAATTTTAATAAATGGTGTTTTTACTTCCCCTAGGGTTAGCAGGTGGGGGCGCAGGAGGGAGTCTGGTAGGAAGGGGGGCACATTAGAGAGTGTTACTTTTGTGCCCAACCCTTCCAGGGGTTCTATTGGGACATATAATCCCCCCACTGTGATGCCTCTCTGTACAAGAATGTGAGCAGCAGCCAGCGTACGGGTAAAGAAAACTGCTTTCCCGTACATTTTGCTGGCTGCTACTATAACAGAGGGGCTGATGACATTAGCTGCAGCACGCAGATAGATATCAATGCTGTAGACCCCAGACATCTGACATTTAACCCCATGCTTCCTAGTGATCTGCCCCTCAGCCCCAGCGGTGGTATTACTGGGGCCAGCAGAAACCACCTGTGACCAGGTATTAGCCACAGGGGTAGGTCTGCTGGCAGAACCACCAGGAGCTGGGGCTGCCTTATCTGCCTGGGGCCTATGCTGTGCAGTGCTGCAGCTAGGATTTTCAGGGGCCATTATTCCCCCTTTTGACCCCTGAGGCTTCTTAGTGGTCTTATCCCTCATGTTTAGACCCTTTTTTTTTTTTAGTTTATTTGTTTTATTTATTTTTATTTTTTGTTTTATGATTTTTTACTGTTTTCTTTTTTTTTAAATATAAAAGTGTGAAAAAGAAACAAAAAGACAAAACTAAGGGAGACAAAACTAAGGGAGAGAGAGAGGTGATGCTTGGCAGTGGAAGGGTTAATGGTCTGTTGCAAGGTGACTAATTGCAACAACACAGAGAACACAGAGGCTTTTTAACCCCTCTGTGTCTCTGTGTCAGATGTTAAAAAAGCCTTTTAAACAAAACTTCAAATTGTTTTCCCCCCCACTGCCTACAAAGATGTTACTTGTCTTCTCTCCCCCCAAAACATAAAATCCAACACCAAACAAACAAAACTTTAACAAAACCTGAAAAACTTTTTAAAAAAAAGTCAAAGTAAAAAAAGTTTCAGGAGTGAAGGTAAAGTGCTAAGGGAGGGGTGTGGCAAAGTATCCAGGAGACAGCTCACTCTCCTGGGATAGAGAGTTGAGCCTGACCCCAGAAAACTAAAACTTAAATTAAACTAAGAAAAAAAACCACAAAAACTCCCAAAAATGAACACCACCGTGCACAAAGTGCTTATTAACAGAAAGGTGTTAAAATAAAACTTGTATTTGAGGGACTAAGACCCTAAAAAGCCTTTTGTTTGGAGCTCAAGCATGCACACAACATGCTCTCTTGCACAGTACTTGAAAGCAGGACACACACTATGGGTAGCGGTCAAGCAAATGAACTTTAATTGACAGTCAGGCAGGCAAATGCACTTACATTTAAGAAAAAAAAAGTTTGGGTTTTTTAAATGTGGACTGTTGGTACCCCAACTAGACTGGATTGGTTGAACTTGGCACAGTACTTGAAAGCAGGACACACACTATGGGTAGCGGTCAAGCAAATGAACTTTGATTGACGGTCAGTCAGGCAAATGCACTTACATTTAAGAAAAAAAAAGTTTTTTTTTTTTTAAAAGTAGACAATTAGTAAACAATATTATATTGTATGCGTTGTGCACACACAGTATAAGCTGTGAGCCTGACACACACTTGCAAGCAGGGGCTAGCAGGGAGACAGGCAAATGAAATTAGATTACACAGAAAAAAAAATGATGTTATAGCCCTAAAAAGGGCTTTTTGGGGTGCTGTGTTTACAGCAGAGATCTGATGAGTCCTTCAGCACTGCACTGGACACTGAATAAACTTGCCTAGCTATGGTTTTCCCTATTGATGCAGCATCATCCAAACTGTCCCTCCTCTCTGTAAGACTGCAAGTTAATTATGATTCCAAAATGGCTTCTGTCCATGAGGTAGATGGCTCTGGAATGGAGTGTATGCTGCTGATTGGCTGGAATGTGTCTGCTGACTGTGACATACAGGGTCAACGTTTGCTCAATGATAAAGTATTGGGGGCGGGTCGAATCTCGTATATGTTCGCTGTTCGCCGCGAACGCGAACATGCTATGTTCGCCGAAAAAAGTCCGCCGGCGAACTATTCGCGACATCTCTAATAGTAGTTTGTTCTTCTCTTCTTTTATACAAAGGGTATCCATCACAATTAGCAAAAGTTTGCATTTGAAGTAGTTTTGGGAACTCTTTTGTACATTTTTATTTTTCATACATGGTGAATTTGGATTGATATCTCTGCAAGGCCCATGAATCATTATTTGTGTTACAATCTCGTAAAGTTTGAAATGTTTTTCTGGATGTGGCAGTTCAGCAGCAGATACTGAATCCACTCTGTCTGCCGTATTCGGTATGTGTGCATGTGGAACACCTCTTTTTTTTTATTTCAATGGTATAAACAAAAGCCATACATTTCCCAAATAAGTGTCCTTTAGTAATATCATGTATTAATGAATGTAGTTTTATTTTGAATACTCTAGCCACTAAATCTGGTCTATCAGAAGTATTTTGGCCAAGTTTCAAATTTTCCTTGATCTCTGGCCATTGTGGATTACATGTGAATGTAATGAATAAATCTGTTTTTCGAAATTTAGTCACAATAGCCATGGCATTATTGTATCTTTCTCGCATATTGCGGGGAGATACTTGGAAAGAGGATGGCAAAATGATTGCTCTTCCAGCTGGAATGTCTCTGTTTTCAGCCAATTCAGCGACATAATAATTTAGATTATTTGCTTCGACTTGTAGATAGGAATCAATAATCCATTGTTGTGTGAGTTTGCCCCCACATAAAATGGGATTAAAATGTTCACGAATAGCAGTTTGTGCCACTTTATATTTTAGCAGAGAAATATTGTTTCTAACACAAACTTTACTATTGGGATAACTTTGCAACTGTAATTTTAGTTGCCATCATGGCTCACTTTTTTGGAAAGAAAATGGGATATGTCATTGGATCCAAATTTCTACTTAATATATTTATATTTATAAAAGGTTGCTATTGATTGGATATATTCTAATATTCCTCTCAAATGGTGGTTCACCATCATCATTTTTAAAGACCATGGCAACCTTATTTGCTGTTGGTAAATTATAACATCTTTGATCAATATGGAGATCTCTTTCTTTTGAGAACCATATTTACTCTTGGCATTGGCAATTGATTTATTTGTGCATGTGCCTGTTGTTCTTTTTCAACCTCTGCTAATTTTTTGTATGCTTGACTATATGGGTTGTTGGCCATAATGTTATTGAGCTGTTCAAAGACTATGGGTAAGCATTGTTTTTTTTTTCCAGGAAGCATCATTCGTTGTTCAACAGCTTCCATTGTATCAAGGACATATAACTGTGCAAATTCCCTTTGCTCTCCTGTTGGGGGGGTAAATGTGAAGTCCGGTGGTAAATTTGTCCTTGAACTCTAAAACAGTAAGGACCATGTCCTGGGACATTTTCTGCTAATGTAGCACCCATTGAAGCAAATGAAATTGTACTGTTATAAGACCGAATGTTTTTTTTTTTTTAATTGCTATAATTTGGAAATTTTGGATCACTCATTATACTTTTTAAATATTCTGGAAATGTGTGTCTTTCTGGAAGTCTTACCTTTCGTTTCTGACAGCAAATAATAAACTCTCCATCAGTTGGTCTTTCCTTGAGAAAATGATAGGCCCCACAAAACTGACAAACCACATTGAGTAATCCACAATAATGAGTGTCTACTGTTAGTGCTGTAAATAAGGGACTATCCTGAGCTTCCAGAACATAGATATCACTACCACTTTCTATATCAACATTGGTGTCATGTATATCAGCATTTGTGTCATGAGGCAATATTGGATCAATAGGCAATGTTTCACAGACATTTTTTGTTTACTTTTTCTTTTCTTTGTATCTCCGTCACACTCAGTTTGTCCTTTTTGACTCATTTTTCTTTTATTGGCAAGTCTCTTTCGTCTTCTTCACTTAATCTTTGTGAAGTCTCAGGCGACTGTGCATCTCTCCACCTTTGCTTCCATTACCTTGCCATTCTTCTTTTCTGTTCTTTCCTTACTTCTGCGTTGTCCGCCATTGTAATCTGTAATTGTAAATACAGGCATTTTAGTTTCAATTGTAATATTTTCTTATATAGCAAACAATGGCAATCATAACATTACTAAGATTTATTTTTTACTTACCTGAAGTATTAATAGATTAAGTTCTGTTCCACTTTGTGATGTTCCTGTAGTTGTGGCCTTTTATTTCTTCAAATCTGTAAGATATAATTTTTTGTTTTTGTACATATTGTTTTTAACTGTCATCAATGCAAAACCTAAAGAGCTGTAATGAAATAGTAAAATTACCTGAAAGGCATTTGTAATTTTATCATTAAATTAATTCATTAATCAATCAATCTCTGATGTTTAATTGGCATACATATAGAGCCTTATTCAATTGCTTATATAGAGCCTTATTCAATTGGTCAAATCTCAATTGAATGAGGCCCCTAGATACTTAGCTATTTACCTTTTAATGTATGCCAATTAAATATCACACATTGATTGAATAATTAATTTATTGAATCCAAACATTAAAAATCCTTTTCAGGTCATTTGACAGTTTGCTCATAGCTCTTTGTGTTTGGATATGAAATTAACATTTTAATGATGCCGTTCTTTACAAAAATCACAATTGAATAAGGCCCTAATTATTCATTTTTTTTAAATTAGTAGTTACTAATTAATTAGTAAATTAATATACATTAATTAATCAATAACTGTGATTAATAAAAAACAAAAAGACTTAGGCCCTTATTAAATCAGCCCTCATAGTTCCCTCGGTCCTTGCAAAAGGCAGGTTTTTTGCTGTTTGCGAGTACCGATTCCCCAATGCGTCCCTTGCAACCTGCTTTGCGAGATGACTCTGAAAAATGGCACATGGCGTGTGACAAAAGAGTCACACGCAGCCTTAAATCTATGAGGTGAATCTCGCACCTCGGAAGAATCCCATGGTCACAAAAAAGTGCCAGCAAGGGATCCTCGGAGCAGCCCAAGACAGTTGTGTGATGCTCCCCCCTGCTCCCTAAACACATCACCCCTGCAGCCCCCTCACATTAACCCCTTAAAGCGGGGGTCCCCGATCGGCATAGATCAGGCCCCCGCTGCATTTAAAACTTTTAAATTCCCGCAGCGGCTCCTTAAAGGGCCCTCGTCACACTATTAACCAATCCCGGCCACGGCACCTAAAATTAACCCCCGTCTATGCTGGGGGTCCCCATTGGGACCCCCAAAGTGTCCCCACATTAACCCCTTGCAGTGGGGGTCACCGATCGGCACCGATCGTGACCCTGCTGCATTTAAAACTTTCAAATTCGACGCTGCATCTCCTTAAAGGGCCCGTGGCACACTATTAGCCAATCCCGGCACCTAAAATTACCCCCCCTCTATGTTGGGGGTCCCCCCCACATTAACCCCTTGCAGCCGGGGTCCCCAATCGGCACAGATCGTGACCCCGCTGCATTTTAATTTTTTAATTTTTTTCCTATATTAACCCCAGGCAACTAAAATTAGCCCCATAACTCATGGGGCTCTAAACAGACCCCCATGAGCACTTAATTAACCCTGTCACTCATGGGGGTCAATACAGACCCCCATAACCCTTAATTAACCCTGTCACTCATGGGGGTCAATACAGACCCCCATAAGACCTTAGTTACCCTATGACTCATGGGGGCCAATACAGACCCCCATAAGTCTTAATTAACCCTGTCACTCATGGGGGTCAATACAGACCCCCATAAGCCCTTAATTAACCCTATAACTCATGGGGGTAAATACAGACCCCCATAAGCCCTTAGTTACCCTATGACTCATGGGTGCCAATACAGACCCCCATAAGCCCCTAGTTAACCCAATCAGTCCCATAAGGGTCTATGAAGACCCTCATAGGACAATTAGAAGCCTAATATTAACCCCATAAGCGCCATGAGGGTCATGACACTAAGTACAAACACTACACTACACTTTCCCACCCAATAAACCACTAAATCTAAACTACCCCCCTACCCTAACCTATTAACCCCTACCTAACATGACCGACCTAACCCCCTATTAAACCCCCCACCCAACTAATTATATAAAATAAAAAAACCTATGGTACATAAAAAAATAAAACATAACAACCTCTCCCTCACTACATAAAAGAAAAAAACCTAAGGTACATAAAATAAAAAAAAATCACAACCACCCCCACTACATAAAATAAAAAAACCTAAGGTACATACAATTAAAAAAAATCACAACCCCCTCCCCCCTCACTACATAAAGTAAAAAAAGAATTACACACCTGCAAAGGAAGAGGCATACACAAATACACATAACAGTCATGAATACATTATAAATATACACATAACTACAATACATTTCCCCCTATCTATACCTAACCCCCAATTAAAAACACCCCCTCTATCTATACCTAACCCCCAAACTAAACACCCCCCCTATCTATACCTAACCCCCAATCTAAACACCCCCCTAGCTATACCTAACGCCCAATCTAAACACCCCCCCCCCTATCTATACCTAACCCCCGATCTAAACCCCCCCCCCCCCATCTATACCTAACCCCCTAAATCTAAGCTAAAATAGAATAAATAAAACCACTTACCTTTGCAGATGTCCCTTCTGATTGCACCCCCTAGGAAAAAAAGAAACATCAGATTATAAAAAACAATAAACATTACATATAATAAATAGATATTACAAATAAAGTATTAAACTTACCTTTCCAGCATGTCCCCGTCCATCTTCATCAGTTCTCCGGCTCGGCACCTGGAAAAAAGATACATACTATTAGTATAAAACATACACAACATCTGGGCCCTTGCTGAATCCACATTCTATAAAAAAAAATAAAAAAATAACGGAGGTGCACAGTCGCAGACCTCCCTAATGAGCCTCCTAGAGCCTTTTACGGAAGGAAATAGGCAATGGCGCTTTCTGATTGCCTGAAAACACTGTTGATCAAATGTCAGCCAATCAGAAGGCGCCAGCCAATGTGTGAACTAATCAGGATGGGATACACCCCTATCTCCAATTCTGATTGGCTGAAGGAACTATCAATCTTTTTAAACCAATCAGAAGGCACTATTGCTTTCAGCCAATCACAATTGGACACACCCCCATGGGGTGATTGGCTGAGGTATCTGCGCCTTCTGATTGTCTGTTGTCAGCAGCCAATAAGAAGGCGCAGATGCCTTCAGCCAATCACTAATTTAATTTAAATCATATACCTGTAATGGGGATGTAATTGCAGATGAAATGCTGCAGAGCTCAGGGTCTGTGTTCATTCAGGCCCAGTGTTCACAGAGATGAGCAAACTGTAAAATGACATGAAAAGTATTTTTAATGTTTGCATTCAATTAATTAATTAATTACCGAAAGTATGATGTTTAATTGGCAAACATGCAAAACGTAAAGGCCTAAGCATCGATATGAAATGTAGAAGGTGTCAGAGCATAATAAACTGATTTAAATATTTAACTGCTTGGAGGGTCCTATCACTGTCAGGCAATGAGCATTCACACACAGATATATAAGTACAGTGTAAAATATAGCATTTTTTTAGTGCAGTGTAAAACAGACATTTTTTGCAGGTATCAGAGCATAATAAAGTTATTTCAATATTTAACTGCTTTGAGAGTCCTATCACTGTCAGGCAATGAGCAATACTACTGATATATAAATGCTTGGTAAAATATATTTTTTTTTGTAGTGCAGTGTAAAATAGAATTTTTTTGCAGGTCTCAGAGCATAATAAAGTGTTTTAAATATTTAACTGCTTTGTCAGCCAATGAGCAATAATACAGATATGTAAGTGCTTTTTAAAATCTATTTTTTTTGTAGTGCAGTGTAAATGTGAAATAATTTTTTTTGTAATTAGTAATTAATAAATTAATTGTCGTTAATAAGAAATGAATAAATGTATAAGAAAGAGCTTAGCATAATATAGATATAGAAATGCAGTGTAAAATATAATTTTTTGTAGTGCCGTATAAAATATACATTTTTTTTTGTAATTAGTAATTCATTCATTATTTGATGGTAACAATAAATTAATTAATGAATAAATGTATTAGAAAGAGTAATAATAATGATGATATAGAAATGCAATTTAAAATATACATTTTTTTTTAGTGCAGTGGAAAATATCCTTTTTTTTTTAATTAGTAATTAATAAATTAATATACGTGAATAATTAATTCATCAATGAATCAATGTATTTGAAAGATCGACGCATTTATGTCATCATAAAGTAAAGGCAATATAAAATATGAGATTTAGCATATTTTTTATATAATATATATTTTTCTATTAATAATTTATTAATTAATGAATTATTATACTTATACCTATCACATATATAGTTGTCAAACTGCAATTCGTTGTTGCGCTTGTGACAAATCGCAGTTTGAAATCTACGATTCCCGCAACCCCCGCGCATGCGTATTGCGCAGGGGTGGGCGCATGCACATAGCGCTGCAGGGGTGCGCATGAGTGGGCGCCCGTGCACGGAAGAGACGGGTGACAGAAGGGAGGAATACACAGAGGAGGGGGAAGACACACAGGAAGGAGGGGGGAGACACAGAGGAGTGAGAGGAGGGGGGAAAGACACAAGGAGACACACAGGAGAGGGGACACAGAGGAGGGAGAGGAGAGGGGAGAGACACAGGGGAGGGAGAGGAGTGGGAGACACTCAGGGGTGGGAGAGGAGGAGGGGAAAGACACAGAAGAGGGAGAGGAGGGGGGAGACAAAGGTGTGGGAGAGGAGGAAGGGGGAGACACAGTGGAGGGAGAGGAGGGGGGAGACATAGAGGAGGGGGGAAAGACACGGGGGGGAGGAATGGGGGGAAGAGACTCAAGGGAGGGGGGGAAGACACAGGGGATGGAAAGGGGGGGAACAGACACAGGGGAGGGGGGAACAGACACAGGGGAGGGAGAAGGGGGGAAAGGGACAGGGGGAAAGAGACACAGGGGAGGGGTGAACAGACACAGGGGAGGGAGAGGGAGTAAAAAAATGGGGGGAGACACAAGGGAGGGAGAGGAGGTGGCAAAGTACACACAAGGGAGGGAGAGGAGGGGGGAAATGAGACAAATATACAGGGCGGAGAGACTCACAATGAGCGCCAAAGGCGCTGATTGCGAGGCCAGTGAGGAGCGCTAAAGGCGCTCATTGCGAGGCCCGTGATGAGCGCCAAAGGAGCTCATCGCAAGGCCAGTAAAGTAGAGGGGGAGAGGCTCACATTGAGCGCCTCCCATCAAGTAGCGGGCGGCAGAGGTAGAGGGGGGGGGAGGGTCACAATGAGCTCCAAAGGTGCTCATCGCGAGGCCAGTAAAAGTAGAGGGGGAGAGGCTCCCATTGTGTGGCAAACAGCACTGCCAGGCTTCAAATTTGATTGCTGTCATTTTTGAAGGGCAAGTCGCTAGTTTATAAGTAATATCCAGCAATCAATATCCTGAAAAACTAACAATTTTCCTGCAGCAGAAAATGTCCCGTCAGACTGTTCATCATCTACAATGTGCCAAGTGTGCAGGATATCTAGGCTACGTGAGGCAAAAATGTTTGTTTAGGCGGGGAAAACGTCATTTTAAATTCGTAATGTTATTATTAGCAAGTTGATGTAGTAAAATGGCGGCAATTTTACTTTTTTCGCTAGCAATTTCCGTCGTTTAGCCTTGTTTCAATTTTTTGCGGCCGACATTTTATGTTTCCGAGTGCCGAAACTCAGCAAATTTTGGCTTAAATTTGTGTTTAAAATCTGTCCCAGGCGTCCTGGCGTCTCCCCTCGTACACCCCCCCCCCCCCCACCCCACCCGCTCGTGTTGTGTGTGAGTGTGGCTGTTAAATTCGTACTTTAGCGAGGTAGGATTTTTTTACCCCCGAGATTGCAAGGTTGAATTTTTTCAACTGCTTGCAGGCTCATCACCTAACTGCTCCGAGCTCGGAAGGCTTCCATGCATCAACGGCATTCCTCAAAGGCTCGCAAGCATGACGACAACTCGCAGTTTGACAACTATTATATGTGATAATTGCATATAACGTAATAACTCCAGCAGAGCTCCCCAGGACAATGAAATTGGATTTTCTTTATGGTGAACGACTGATTGAATCTGTTTTAACCTGAAAAATAAAAATATACATTTTAAGGGCTATCACTGTTCTGGAGACAAATGAGAAATACATGACTGAGCTGAAAAAATGGGTCCGCAAGGAGTCTGATGCCGCGTATCAACACTCCTTTAGTGCCTCCTTATCTGCCATAACTTCATCACTGAACCATTCACTGTTTGGTATCTCAAGGTTTACGTTTGGGTTCTTTACTATGCTCCGTCAAAGCCAGAATCTAAACGCATATCAGGCCATAGTGTAGTGTGCATGTCGCAAGTAACTGGCGTCACATGCTAGGTGATGGAACTGGTAGTTAGCACTTGCTCTATACAAATCATATTGTACTATTAACAAGAACTAAGAGCTTTAGAAGATAGGATAAGTTACTGGGAGCCTAACTAGTCTCTACAACTAGGTAATATATCAATATCTTTTGGTGACTAGAAAAGCTCTGATAAAGCTTTCATCCTTTACCAGTGATCTAACTTAGTGGCTATTTAGCATTAGTAGTAGGCTAACACAATAACCCAATAATAGGGAATCCATATCAATTTAAGATACTGGACAGTCTTCTATACATAAGTGATTAGGTAACGGTTTTAACTGTATTGGCTATATTGCATATTAAGTGGCTATTTAGCCTTAACATTAATATATAAAATTACACAGGCCAACATGAGTAAATAAGTGAATCGTATATGTTTGAATCTACTTAATGTTGGATGATTATTATATCTTCATAGAGACTTTGTGGGATGCTTAGGACATATTATAATAACCTACGAATGTAAAAGCCTAAACATACCACCTCCACCTACATGAGATTTAATCGTATCTAGGCATACATGCAGTTATCTGGCTATCATAAGGCATATGACATGTATGAATGCTTCTATAATATGCAGAGCACTGTATATACACTTATAACTCATAAGCTGTGACTTCATTTGAATCTACTATTATTACTCACTGATCATAGTATCTTGTTCTTATTACTATTTTTTAACACTTAGGGCCTCATTCAATTGTGATTTGGCCAATTGAATAGGGCTCTATATAAGCACATATCAAATATTTTTTACAGAGGTTTTTAGTTAGTGAACATCTATCCAAAAGCAAGGTCTTCACTAACTAAAAACATTTGTAAATAAATATGCTCTGTGCCTATATAGAGCCCTATTCAATTGGCCAAATTGCAATTGAATGAGGCCCTTAGTGTTCTATTTTGCCTATGTTTCTACACATATATACTTTACATTATACGTAATAACAGTTATATTTACTTATTATCAGTCTCCTATGGGTCACCGCCTCAATGATCATTGGTACTATTAGCTAAATACCCAGCAGGGATTACTACTTATACTGGTATGCTGTCCTTCTCCTTTTCATGCCTTCAATCCACATCACATTATATGTATGATGGTAGCTTGCTTGAAGGAGGATGGAAATATGCAAGTGGAGAGGAAGACAATGTCCAGCAATATCCTTTACTCTGGGTCTGTAGCCACCTACACAGCATCCACCCCTCTTAGCATCCATCCCAACATAGCACCCCGTCTTTGTCAGTAACATCCCCTCTCAGCATCCATTCCCACACAGCACCTAACCTCACATAGCACTTATCCTGATCATTTTTACTCCCCACTAACAGAATCCATCTCCCAGGACTTTATGTTCACTTAGCAGCCCTAGCTCTCTTCATTATAGATATTCACCCTTATAGACCCGAAGGACCTGAGTGAGTCCATTGCCTGCTTGTGGAGAGGGCATGCAATGAGTCAGTGTAGACAAGTTTAAAAGGGAATTAATACACGACCCTATGTTAGCAGGGATGAGACAAAATACTTCTTAGGGTGAGAATGGGCCACTAGTAAAGGGCTATGTGTGGGAACAGGTGTTCTTGTATCAGGTCACTAGTAGGGAAGAGGGATCAGGTGGAAAATGAGAAAGAGTTGATCGTTCCCTGAAAGTTTAGATCCCATTTATGTAAATTAGCTCACAATGTCCCATTAGCTGGGCATATGGGCAGTAAGCGAACCCGCCACTGCCTCACCCTGGTGTTCTCTTGGTCAGGAGTTAACAAGGATGTCTTTAAATATTGTGACACTTCCGACTCCTCTCACTAGTTTGAAGACCCAGGGAAAGGAAAATGGGTGCCGATGATTCCCTTGTCCATCATAGAAAGCCCTTTCCACCGGGTTGCCATCTATATAATTTTTTTTAACAGGACCCTGCTAAGATCCTACTGCTCCTGTAGGGCCTAGGGTTCTTTGGAAAATCCCTTTTAGCAGTAATCCATTAGAGTAATTCCCTTGTATAGAATTACTACATAACCAGAATAAACCATACACAATGCTGATGTATGTTTAAACTTGAATTCGCTTTATTGATCAACAACAATGAATTTATTTCCAAAACAGTCTCAACCATCTTCAACAGCCCCCACCCTGACTCCTCCTGGGAGCTGTCCATCCATCAAGCAGGATACCAAATGGTAATTTTTCCTAGGTTTATAGCTTACCAGCGGTCTTTGATCAGCTCTGAAGTGGAGACACCTTGCCTCAGAGCGACTATACATTTAACCCCTGACCTCCCTGTGAACTCTCTCTCAGAGTAGCTTGACCCCCTCAATTGCACCCCCCTGTTCCAAATGTACATGTTATCCCAGTATAACATCTTATTAATATTCCCTGGGGAGAAGGAGCATTTTGAAACTACACATGGCTGGGTGCCATCCATACATCATATATATACAAGTATAACCTGGCTCACACTCAGGATAGCTGACAGCAAAACAACTCCCATGAATACTAGTCCATATTAATCCCCAAAAGTCCAACAGTCCCCAAGAGTTCAGTGGGCCCTCCTGAACATGACAGGCCATACTTTCTCTAGCTCTACCAGTAATACACATGTCCTGCGTTTTTCCACTGCTTGCAGGCTGGCGATCCCACGTTTACTAAGTGTTTGGCAGCTAAGTCCCGCGTGTTTCATTGCCTTCACTGCTCATGTTTGATAATGGCTATGGATTGAAGAGCGAGGCATTTGTGGGCACATTTGCATGTCCCAGCTCAGCTTCCCAGAATGCAGTGTAATAACAGTTTTTCTCAGAATTCTGAGCTGGAAGCAGTTTGTTAACGTGTTTTAGACATTCAAATGTGAACACAGATGTACTATTTATTTAGTATATATATATGTATATATATATATATATATACATATATATATATATATATATATGCTATATATATATACTGCGTGTATATATATATATATATAATATATATATATAAATATATAGTAATTTAGTAATTATTAATCCATATATATATATATAGAATAATAATGAGTATTGCAATATAATTTGATACCTTTTGTATTGGACAAACGTCTTATTTATAATGACGAGCTTTCGAGAGGCTTAGCCTCCCTTTATCAAGTCTCAAGCAATACTACATGAGATGGAACCCTCAGTTTGAATAATAACAGCAGATGCAGAGAGAGAGTTGGGACAGCATCTGACATCATCAGGTAAATTCAAATATGGGGAATAAATACAACATAGCAAAGGAAACATATATACACATATTATATACACATATACATCAATATATACATGAAAAAGCAGAACACTGTAGTCCACAGTGATATCTTTCCTGTTGGACAAACATCTCACTAAGAGTGCTAAGTCTGTTATTGTATAAGAAAAGAAAAAAAATCACATGAAATTCTGATAATGTGTTAGAAAGCCCAAATCTATATTAAGTCCTGTGTTTTTAGTGTTGAAGAATGTGATCATCTTTATTTCAAATGCTTTTCTCTCTTGGATGCTTTTAAATTTTCTAAATATACTCGAGGATAAGCCGACCTGAGTATAAGCCGAGGCACCGATTTTACTCTCTTGGATGTTTTTAAATTTTCCTCTGAATATTTTGACTTTTAAGTTTTGGATGGAGTGATCCTTCTGGCTAAAATGGTGTCCTACTGGGCTACAATAACTGTCTTCATTATGTTTTCTTATTGAATGCCTGTGTAAATTCATCCTTAAATGCATTTTTTGGCCGGTTTCTCCAATGTAACAGCCTGTGTCACATAAAGTGCATTGTATCATATAAACCACATTTGACGATGTACATGAATATGATCCTTTGATGTTATAGGTTTTGTTGTTATGTGTCGCTGTATCATCATTACAAATGTGCTGACATAATTTACAGGCACATTTGTTACAAGGTTTAGTTCCATTTTTTGTATTCAGTTGTTCATTGGCCAATTTTCTGCTGACAAGTTTTTGTTTCAGGTTTGGTGGTTGTTTAAATGCAAGGATGGGAGGTTTTGGGAATATATTTTTTAATTCAGTATCTTCAATTAGTAATGGTTGTAAATCGTTAATTATTTTCCGAATTTTCTCTAAAATTGGATGGTATGTGGTCACTAGAGGTATACGTGAAGTAGTTTTTTTTGTTTTGTAGTATAATAGTTGTTGTCGGGGTATTTTGATGGCAGTTGATATTTTTTGGGTAATAATACAGGGTTTGTAACCCTTTTGTTTTAAAGATTCAGACAGTGTTTTTACATTTTTATCACGGTCTCCAGTGTTTGAACAAATCCGATGGTATCTAATAGCTTGATTATGGATGATGGCTTGTTTGGTGTGGGAGGGATGGAAACTGGAGCTGTGTAAGTAATTACATCTGTCTGTAGGTTTCCTATATATAGATGAGTGGAGAGTGCCATTGGTGATGGATATAGTAGTGTCTAGAAAGTTTACCTGTTCTGTGGAGAAATCCATTTTAAGTTTTATAGATGAATGGAAGGTGTTGAATGAATTATGAAAGTCTCTGAGTTTGCTTTTCCCTTCTGTCCAGATGATGAACAGATCATCTATGTAACAGTAGTATTTGTATAGTTTGTAAACGGATACAGATAAGAATGTTTCTTCTAGATTGGCCATAAATAGATTTGCATATTGTGGAGCCATTTTGGTACCCATGGCAGTCCCCATCATCTGTAGGTAGGTATCTTGGTTAAAAGTAAAATAGTTGTGGGTAAGGATATATTCTATTAGTTTAACAATAACATCAGGGCCATATTTATTGTTTTGCTTGTTTGTTGAAAGAAACCTAAAGCATGCCTCAGTGCCATCTTTGTGTGGGATATTACTATAAAGAGACTCTACATCCATGGTAACAAGTAGTGTGTTAGCAGGTAGGTTTTTAATCTGACTGAGTTTGTTGAGAAAGTCAGTGGTGTCTTGTATATAGCTACTGTTGTTACTGACTAGTGGTTTAAGGATGTTTTCAACAAATCCAGATATCTGTTCAGTCAGTGTGTCCATACCTGTAACAATTGGTCTCCCTGGGTTGCCTGGTTTATGGATTTTTGGCAGTAGGTAGAAAGTCCCAGTTGTAGGATTGGCGGGGATTAGTTGTTCTAATTCCTGATCTATATATTTAGGAAATGTTTTGAGGAGTTTTTTAAGTTGAAGAGTATATATTTCTGTAGGGTCCTGGTTCAGTTTCTTGTAGTAGGTGTTGTCTGACAGTTGTCTGTTGGCTTCATTTATGTAGTCCTGAGTATTCATGATAACAACTGCACCTCCTTTGTCAGCCGGTTTGATGGTGATGTTGGGGTTGTTTTTTAAAAACGTTATGACAGTTCTTTCTGATGGAGTAAGATTGTGCAAGTCTCTTTTATATTGTGTTGTTATAATGGATGCAGTTCTCAGGCGAAAGCTTTCTATATAACTGTCCAGTCTGATGTTACGACCAGGTTGTGGGTTGAAATATGTTTTTTTTTCTTGTTACTACAGTCTAATGATGTTGTGGTATGTCCCTTGTTGTAGAAAAATTCTGCCAGTCTTAATCTCCTGAAGAATTCTTCTATGTCCGAGTATAGTTGTATTTTATCTAGTTTTATGTCTGGACAGAAAGACAATCCTTTGGAGAGAACAGAGGTCTCTGCTTGTGAAAGTTGATGGTTTGAGAGATTTACAATTCCTGTGTGTTCTGTATATTTTTCAGAAAAACTATTTGTTTGAGTTGGTAGGTTTTTAGATGTGTTAGTAGAATTTAGGACTAAATTTGGGTTGTTTCTTTTCTATTCCTTTCACTGATGTATGTTGTTTTGCTGGAAGAGGCAGCTGAGTTTTTTATTTTCATTTTTTATAAATTCATGTTGTTGTTTCTTGTGAATATGTTGTATTTCTTTTTCTACATGTTCAGCTTCATATATGTTGCTCTCCTTTAGTTGTTGAAGGAGGCTTACTCTTTGGTGATTTAGATGATGTTTCTTTGTATAAAGTTGATGCATTAGGTGGTTTCTTAGTTTTTCACTTGTGCGTCTGCATACATTTTCAGCATATATTGAGTTATGTGTAGATCTTAGTGGATTTTTGATTTTAAGTCCATTTGGTATAATATTCCTTTTCTTGCATTGTGACCAAAAATAAATGTCACTGTTGAGTTGTGTTATTTTTGTTGTTATTTTAAATAGTAGCTTCTTGATTCGGCTGCAAAACTGAGGTTAGGGTTAAATCCCAAAGAGAGGGTATCATTTAAAAATATTAACACTTGGTTTTACATCCTGGTTTAGTCCTTTGAATAAACAACTTTTGAGAATCATGAGTCATCTGTTTTAATATTTACTGTACTTACACCTGAGGAGTCTTGTCTGTCACTTAGATTAATGATTTTACTTCAGAAATTGGAGTCCTCCCAGCAGAGTCTTCAGATTGATCATCTCCAATGTGTTTACAAATACATAACAGGATGTATCCATTCTTTAAAAAACTCTACTGCCATTATTCTCTATGTGCCAGTCATGACTTTATGGAATATTCCCTTGGCACTGGGCCACTAGGCTAAGGGATTCATTGTATTGCTGGTACCATGTTTAACTATGGTTATATACACTATACTACTAGAAGTGGTTGTTTTACAGTACTGAAATACTGGGTGCATTACATTTGTGGGTAAAACTTGCTATAATTATTATATTCATGGTAGATGTGCCTAATATTTATATAGATTTTTAGATTAAGTTGTAGCGAGGGAGGACCAGTTGGACCTGCTAAATAATGGATACCACCAATTAGGCTGTCTCCTCTGCAGGTTCCTTTGTATGGGTGCTAGGGATTCTCCTGGATGGAGGAGTGCTTCAGGTTCTGTGCAGAGGTTCTGTGGAGAGCAGGAATACAGTTCTGAAATGTAGATTCAGGGTTCCTGGATCTCTCCAAACCCCAGAAATACAGCTGACAAAGTTGTATACTTTCAAAAGTCGTAGAAACACACAGGGACCATACTGTATATATGGGAGATCAAAAAGGTAATGTAATTAAGATAGGAAGGTCAGCTAACCCAATAATTCAAGAGGAGGTCTTAAGTGCTGTGTTTGGTTCACAATGGGCCACTTAGATTTGTCCTTGCAAACAATAATTGCATCACAGTATATGAATAACACCTTCTGGATTGATAACTTGTCTCGGAGAAGGGGCTTGTGTACTTCAATGAAGCTGTGAGCTTGTAGGGTCACCCAAGATGAGCTGGTCATAGTGAAGAGGTCAGAAAAATTGTGGTCCACTAAAGAAGGAACTGGAAATCAACTATGTTAACTTTCCAAAGAAAACTTTATGAATAAACACATAAACACAGCCAGAGACATAATTATTGTGTCTGGCATACTGAAGTCCATAGGGTCACGGAGAGTGGGACATGACTGAACGACTAAACAACAAATATGAATAACAAAACTACATACAAAAAAACATACACCAAGATAAGGCATGCCCAATGTCACAAACCCCAGGACCAATGGATTTTTGAGTCTTGCCACTTGGCCGATGGCTCAAACAACTATTATAATGATCACTAGCGACTTGCCCGTCAAAAAGTACGGGGCAATAAAAAAGGGTTGAAATGCTGTTTGTCACACAATGTGAGTGTACTGTGTGCCTCAACTATATAGACCCCTAAAACACACTAATGAACGCATCCAGGACCCTCATGACACAAAGTGTAAGCACTACACCATTTTAACCCGGTCTCTTATGGGGGTCTATACAGACCCTCATACGCCTCTATTTAACCCCATTAGTCCCATAAGGGTATTTAAAGACCCTCATGGGACAGTTAGAAGCCTAACATTACCCCGTAAGTGCTATGAGGGTTCTCCAGTACCCTCATGACACTAACTACAAACACTAAACTGCACTAAACCCACCCCAATATACCATTAAATCTAAACTAACATCCCTCTACACTAACCTATTAACACCTACACTACTTACCTACACTACCTACCTACCCTCTAATAACCCCCCACCACCACTCTAATTACATAAAATAAAAAAAACAAAGTCACAAAAAATAAAAAATAATTTTTTTGTTGTTGTTTTTGTTGCCTTTAGCGATGTTACTTTAATTATATAATAGGTTTCGGGTATTGCCTCCTTCTGCAAATAATGAGAATATTGCCAAGGGGTGGGTGGGGGGTTTGTAGGTGGGTGATTGTGTATGATTTAGATGTAAGTATTGTTTTACTGTATGTATTTTGTTTTGGTTGTCTGTTTCTAAAAACAATAAAAATTAAAATATGAAAAAAAAATAATAATCTACATTACAGAAAATAAAAAACCTAAGTCACAAAAAATAAAAGGGACCATTACAGAAAATAAAAAAATACATTACAACCCCCCGACTACAAAAAAAAAATACACACCTGAAAAGGAAATACATATAGAATACATACAATACAATACAAATAAAATACAATACCCCCTAGCTATCTAACATACAATCAATCCTATCTAATATACAATAAATCCTATCTATCTAAAATACATAGCCCTATCTAACATACAATAAATACTATATAATATACAATAAATACTAACTTTTTTTTCTGTAATGTTCCTTTTTTTATTTTTTGTGACTTAGGTTTTTTTATTTTCTATAATGTAGATTTTTTATTTTTTGTGACTTAGGTTTTTTATTTTCTTTAATGTAGATTTTTAATTTTGTGTCACTTAGGTTTTTTTTTCTGTAATTAGAGTGGGGGGGTATTAGTGGGTAGGTAGGCAGTGTAGGTAGGTAGTGTAGGTGTTAATAGGTTAGTGTAGAGGTGGGTTAGTTTAGATTTAATGTTTTATTGGGGCGTATAGTGCAGTGTAGTTTTTGTACATCGTGTCCTTCAGGAGCGTCATGGCACTAATGTGGTTAATGTTAGGATTGTAACTGCCCCATAAAGGTCATAATATACCCTTATGGGACTGATGGTGTTAAATGGAGGCTTATAAGGGTCTGTATTGACCCCCATGAGTGACAGGGTTATTTAGGGGTTTATGGGGGTCTGTATTGACCCTCATGAGTGACGGGGTTAATTAAGTGCTTATGGGGATCTGTATTGATCCCCATGTGTGACAGGGTTAATTAAGGGTTTATAAGAGTTTGTATTGGCCCCCATGAGTGACGGAGTTAATTAATGTATTATAGGGTCTGTATTGACCCCCATGAGTGCCAGGGTTATTTATTGGCTTATGGGGGTCTGTATCGACCCCCGTAAGTGACAGGGTAGAATTATGGGTTTATGGGGGTCTGTATTGACCCCCAAGATTGAACGGGTTAATTAAGTGCTTATGGGGGTTTATATTGGCCCCCATAAATGACAGGGTTAATTAGAGCTTATGGGGTCTGTATTGACCCCCATGAGTGATGGGGTTAATTAAGTGCTTATGGGGGTCTGTATTGACCCCCATGAGTGATGGGGTTAATTAAGTGCTTATGGGGGTCTGTATTGACTCCCATGAGTGACAGGGTTACTTATTGGCTTATAGGGGTCTGTATTGACCCCCATGAGTGACAGGGTTAATTAAGTGCTCATGGGAATCTGTAGTGACCCCCATGCGTAACAGTGTTAATTAAGTGCTTATGGGGGTCTGTATTGACCCCCATGAGTGACAGGGTTAATTAAGTGCTCATGGGAATCTGTAGTGACCCCCATGCGTAACAGTGTTAATTAAGTGCTTATGGGGGTCTGTATTGACCCCCATGAGTGACAGGGTTAATTAAGTGCTTATGGGGGTTTATATTGGCCCCCATAAATGACAGGGTTAATTAGAGCTTATGGGGTCTGTATTGACCCCCCTGAGTGATGGGGTTAATTAAGTGCTTATGGGGGTCTGTATTGACCCCCATGAGTGACAGGGTTACTTATTGGCTTATGGGGGTCTGTATTGACCCCCATGAGTGACAGGGTTAATTAAGTGCTCATGGGAATCTGTAGTGACCCCCATGCATAACAGTGCTAATTAAGTGCTTATGGGGGGCTGTATTGACCCCAATGAGTGACAGGGTTAATTAGGGGTTTATGGGTGTCTGTATTGCCCCCAGGAGTGACAGGGTTATTTAAGTGCTTATGTGGGTCTGTATTGACCCCCATCAGTGACAGGGTTAATTAAGTGCTTATGGGGGTCTGTATTGACCCCCATGTGTGACAGGGTTAATTAGGGGTTTATGGGGGTCTGTATTGACCCCCATGAGTGAGGGGTTAATTAAGTGCTTATGGGGGTCTGTATTGACCCCCATGAATGACAGGGTTAATTAGGGGTTTATGGGGTCTTTATTGACCCTCATGAGTGAGGGGGTTAATTAGGTGCTTATGGGGGTCTGTATTGATCCCCATGAGTGACAGGGTTAATGAAGGGTTTATGGGGGTCTGTATTGACCCCCATGAGTGACAGGGTTAATTAAGGGTTTAGGGGGGTCTGTATTGACCCCCATGAGTGACAGGGTTCATTAAGCATTTATGGGGGTCTGTATTGACCCCCATGAGTGACAGAACTTTTAGGGGTTGATAAGGCTCTCTATAGAGGCCCATGATTGATGTGGTTACTTTTTTTTATTAGGGGTCCTTTAAGGACCTTTACAGTCCTTTAAGAACCCATAAGGCAGGAATTTATAATTTTGATTGCAGCGGGGGTCCCCGATCGCGTGTGATCGGGGGAACCCCACTCCGAGGGTTGTTCTGGGGTTAATGAGGGTTTCCGAGCTTATCTCAGATCCCTTCTTGGGTAAGTTGTATGTGGTTGGGCGGTCCCGGGCCGTGGAGCCTCGCTTTCATTTTTTTCTGCGCCCATTTTTTAACTTGCTTAGCTGTTTTTCGAGTGCCAAAACAGTGAAATTTGGGGTTAAATTCGCGTATAACCTCACTTCCAGATGTCCTGGCTGTCCGCCCGTGCTGTGGGTGAGTGTTTTATTTTATCATTATTGGGTTTATTAGTGTGTTTTTAGTAAGTGCAGTGTTTTGCGAGACACAGGGGAGGGAGAGGAGAAAGGGAAGGAGAGGACTAAGTGCTGCAAGTTAACGGTTGTGTGGGGTGGATTGGGGCGCCATTGGACTAAGTGCTGCGAGTTTAGAGGTGTGTGGGGTGGTGTTGTTCCAAAGTCATGCAGCGTAAAGCCTCCACCTTCCGCAAGGGATGCAGTTCTTGCGAGCTTGCAAAACGTGAAGACGTCTCGTAGTTTGACAACTATTATATGTGATAAGGACCTTTTGAAAAGACTATATCACCTGTTGACCTGCTATGTTGTATGATGTTTCACTCCAATGTCCTGGTTATATTCCCTGGACCCCTAAGATCCATTTCCAGGACATTTGAACCTAGAAGGCTCTGAGTCAAAATTTCATTTTTAGGACACTTATTTTTTGTGTAGAATGCATTTTGGGATAAAACTATTGTATTTTAATGGTGGTATCACTTTAAGGGCAACTAGTAGTCACTTCCACTTCCAGTATCCAACCTTGATACCGAGTTTGCATCCAGTCCGAGGGCCAGGCTAGGATCCTGGCTGAATTTGAACTTGCGGCCAGTAGGAAAATAGATTCCATAGACTTCTATGGGAGATCCACAGAACTGATCAAGTATAATTCAATAGACTTTCAGACAGCAATTGAACAGTCGTGGTCTGCACAGTGACTACAACCTGAAGCCCTTCAACTCTTAAACCAACTCGCCTCCAAATCAATAAAGGTATTGCTACACAGAGGGAGGTCGGCTAGGGAGCTGGTATATCCAACTGTCAGTACCGCTAAGATCACAGGGCCCTGAGAATATCCTTTACCCCCTGGCGCCGGGGCCTTGACCCACGTGGGCTATTCGAAGACCCAAAGGTGTTAGATTGCAATTGTTAGAGGTAAGTTCTCTATGATGTGTGGCATGTAAAAAATGGCATAAAAAATGGTGAAATGACCAATAAAAAATATGCTTTGTTTGGGACACATATAGATGGTATGTATCATTTAGAGGGAACCCGGTAACTTGTCGTGAGAATATGCAACTTGTCCTAGCTTCCAGCTAAGCCGTCCTGTGTGTGAGGATACAACAAAGAGTGGGTTGTGACACCCAACATGGATACAATCAGTATACCAAGAAGTAAGCCATACAACATTATGACCACACAACCACAAGGGGTATTGATTAGGGATTAGGAGCTCCAGACCATAGACAGTACATTATAATCACAGAGGTAGCCCCATGGTGGATAACAAAGCCCAGGGGGGTCATGTCCATCTTGTCCTGGCACAGGGAAAGGATTCCATTTCGGAAGACAAAGACAAGATATGGCTCCTTTGGGGAAGAAAGTCCTATTGCCTGTAGAGACTATTAGAGTTCTGATGAGCCCTACCCTGCCTGTATTGCATAGTAAAGTTATGCATTTGCAGCGATATGGTTCAACTTAACTTTGTCCAAAGCCACCCTGTTGAGCCAGCACAGCACAAACTCTCATCCAAAAAGGTAGGATTGTATTGTCCAGAGTGCCAGATGACTGCCAGGCACTCAGGATCACTTTGGCCCTCTTTGGGATGCCCTGGATCAGTACCTGTGTTCTGGAACAGAAGATATGCAAACGGACCTTCAGGATACACTGGATAAGTGTAGATCAGTTCAGGAACTGAGCAGGGATCTTGTGGCAACAGTGGAATCCAGTCAGCTGAACCAGCAAATGTTCTGGACCTCCAATTGTTAGACAATGGTTCCGGATCTCTGAGGGGGTATGCAGCTCTTAACCTCTCGGATGATACTTGACAGGAGTTGGTACACATCAACACTGGATCACAGGAACGATGGAACACTGGATCTCTCTGAAAGCTTAAACTGGATTCAGGATCTTCCTCGTTCTAGGCTCAGCTGCTGGAGGCCTTTAAGAACACTTTTCTGAATAAAGGCCACTAACCGCAGGTAACACCTAAAATAACTTTCCTTGTCCTGGATGCTTGTGCCCCTTGGATTCCAAAACAAATTAAAGCTCACAAGCATGGAGATCTCCCAAGAAGGTTCTTCTCACTTCTTTTCAATAGAAAATTTATGGGCAAACAGAACAATAAAACTTTGATTCAGGCCACAAACTTGATTACATTTCTCACCCTTAACCAGTTAACTCAAACAGCAAGTGCTGACTTCTGCAGTACCTCACTGGCCAATCTGAGTTGTGGAAGTTCACCTCATTACAGGGACTGATGTAATTGCATCACAAACTTAAACATAATCAAAGGTTGATATCAAATGTGTTATATTTCATATTTAGATCCCAGTTAATTGCATTGAGTCTGCAGGAGTGGGAATGACATCAAGATATAATAATAATAATTATTATTATTATTATTATTATTGTTATTATAATTATTATTATTATGAGCGACTTGCCCGTCAAAAAATTACGGCAACAAAATTTTAAGCCAGGCAATGCTGTTTGCCACACATTGAGTCTCTCCCCCCGTGTACTTTGCAGGACTGTGAATGCTGTACCTTTGGCGCTCATAGCGAGCCTCTCTCCCACCGTCTACTGTACGGGCCTAGCAAAGAGCACCGCTCTTTGCTGGCCTTGGCAACCGACAACTTTCATGGTTCTCAATGTTCACCTTTGGCGCTCATCGCGAGCTTGGCGATGAGCGCCTTTGGCGCTCATTGTGTGGCTCGCAATGAGCGCCTTCTTCTCTCATAGTCCTCTCCCTAGTCTCTGACCCCTGTGTCTGTTTCCCACTCTGTCTATGCTTTGTGTCTTTTGTTTTTCTTTATTCCCCCCCTTGTGTCTCTTTCCACCCTCTCCCTTCCCTGCATCTTTCTCCTCTGTGTCTGTGCTGCAGTTTTGCGTGGCTCGCAATGAGTGCCGTTGCTTGCGTTGTTTGGATAAGTGTTACTGGCTTCGTGATCGTGTTTACTGCCTTCGGCCTCGTTTTCATCCGTTTATGTTTTTTCGACTGCCATTTTTTTTCTCGCTTAGCAGATTTTTTATCCCAAAAAAATGTCAAATATGCCTCAAATTAACTTGCAAACTCACTCACATGCTCCCTGGCTCTCCCCCTGTTCTGTGTGTGAGTGTGTAAGGTATTTTTTTTAAGTATTTGGCGTTTTCTGGTGGTCTTTCGAGTTTGGTGGTTCGGCCATTAAAGTCGTAAAGTATTGTGTGCCGTAAAGTATTACATGCCTCGCGATCAGCAGCAAACTGCTACATGCTGGGTCCCGTTGACTTCGGTCCCTGCGGCGCTGATCATGAGCCCTGCAATGAGCATCTTCGGGGCGACAACTCGCAGTACGACAACTATATTAGTGATTACTATTATTATGATTATTATATAAATTGATAATTTTAATGTTACCAGTTTGTAATCATTTGGAAATTTATATATGTTTTATATTTTTTGTTATTACCTTAAAGGGATTTGAAAGTTTCCTGGGTTTCAAATGTTTCCTAATAAACAGCCACTGATTAGTAGAAAGATATGTATTATATTGAAAAGTTAAATATACTTACATATTTAAATGCTGGATACTGCTAGAGATAAAAAACAGACAATCTGCAGTGATACAGAGGACAGAAAACATGCTGGGTTTTAATCTAGTGTGAATGTGCTGCACAGATTGGCACATGTTAGAAAAGTTCTATGTATTTTCATTTAAATCTGACTACATATCCCAGGCTGCTTTTCAGCACAGCAACTCCAAAAATGTTTCAGCCTCTGCTTTCTCCTGATTGGCCAAAACAATTTTAAATGTTGTCGCTACCAGATTACTGGAGAAAAGCAGATGTGATACCTATATTTAGGAAGGGAGCAAGAGCAAACCCAGGGAATTATAGACCAGTGAGCCTTGCTTCTGTAGTGGGAAAGCTTTAAGAAGGGTAAATGAGGGATAATATACAAGAATATATGTGAACATGATTATAAGTAGGAGTCAACATGAATTTATGAGGGATAGGTCATGTCAAACAGATCTAATTCCTTTCTTTTAGGAGGTTAGTAGGTACTTGGATCAAGGCAACTCAGTGGAGATAGTCTTTTTGGTTTTTGATACAGTGCCACATGGAAGACTATTGTCCAACCTAAGGGATGCAGGAATTGCAGTACATATCTGCTCATAGATAGAAAGCTGGCTAAAAGACAGGAAACAAAGGGTTGTTGTAAATGGAATATACTCAGATTGTACAACTGTGGCAAGTGGGGTTCCTCAAGGTTCCATATTAGGTCCTGTCCTTTTTAACATTTTATTATTGAGAAGTAGGACTGGAATGCAATGTTTCCACTTTTGCTGATAACACTAAGTTGTGCAAGGTAATTAAATTAGAAAAAAATGCACTTTCGCTCCAAAAGGATTTGCATAAATTAGAGAAATGAGAAACTAAATGGCAGATGAGATTTAATACAAATAAATGGAAAGTTATGTATTTAGGAAGGAAAATAGCCATGCAATTTATGTTCTTAATGGAGTAAATCACGCGGTATCAGATACTGAAAGGGATTTGGGAGTGCTTGTGGACAACCACCTAGGTAACAGTGCTCAATGCCAAGCAGCAGCTGTAAAGGCAAATAAAATATTAGGTATAGAAGCAAAGGAAGCAAATATAATTCTGCCACTATACAAATCATTAGTATGCCCTCATTTGGAATATGGAGTAAATTTTTCGGGACCACTCCATAAAAATGAAATTTTAGAGGTGGAAAAAGTACAGAGAAGGGCAACAAAGCTAATAAGGGAATGGAGGGGCTAAGTTATGAAGAAAGACTAAACAAAAACGTATTTTCTCTCGAAAAAAGGCATCTAAGAGGGGATATGATTACCTTATATAAATATATCCATGGTTAAAATAAGGCTTTGTCAAATTAACTTCATGTGCCAAGAAGTTTTCAACTGACAAGAGGACATCCTTTGAGGTTAGAAGTAAAAAGATTTCACCTTAAAGAAAGAAAAGAGTTCTTTACAGTAAGGGTAGTTAAACTATAGAATTCTCTACCAAAGGAGGTAGTGACAGCACATTTGACTTTTGGATATTTTTCTTAATATAAATGGCATTCAGGGTTATCCTGGTTAATTAGGGTGTATTGATCCAGGGAGGAGTCCAATCCTTAGTATCTGGGGGCAGGAAGGAATACATTTTTTCCGTTTTGAGACAATTGGCAAAGTTAAATTTAATTTAATTTTTTTTCTGTTTGCCTTCCTCTAGATCAATTAACAATTAATAATTAAACCGTTTACTGCAGGTCAGAGGATATCTTAAAAGTTTGAACTTGATGGACTAAAAGTCTTTTTTCGACCTCAATTAATATGTAACTACTATGTAACTATGAATGTGATGCTAATTTAACCTGGTTTGGAGAGGGTGTTAACCCTGATGTTCAACTGTCAGAAATTACAAAATATTTTGCCAACTTCAAGGTAAGTGTTTAAATGCAGCCCATGGACATTATAGAAATTCTATTACAACAGAGTAGCTGTAGATATCATTGGCACCCTTGCCACGCCTAATAAGTTTTGCAAGACATACATCCTCACAATGGTGGTTTTCTGACACACAATATCCGAAGGCTTTAGCTCTTGGCCTCATTAGGGCAGCAATAGTGGCTGGGTACCCAGTTTATGGCTGAGCATACATAGAAATTGTTGCAGAAGTGTGGAGTTCCCCAGTTAAGGTTGACTCATATCATCCCCAGACCAATAGCTTGTGTGAGAGGTTCAATTATACCATGTAGGCTATGATTAGAGCCTTTGTAGACCAGGACTGGAGAAATACCTCCCTACCTTTTCGTTTGCCTACAGAGAGGTCCACATAGTTCTCCCTTTTAAACTGTTGTATGGCCAGCGAGTGAGGGGGCCATTGGACCGGTTGCAGGACTTTTGGAAATAGGATCATAATGAGAGGGAACTCCCTAGGTGTCAGATATGTGCTAGAGACACTAACTGGGCTAGAAAAAGACCATCTACCTGCAGCTTAAGTCAAGCAGAAGTGCTGTATGATCAGAAAGCCTGTGCTTGGGAATTCCAAGTAGGCCAGCAAGTATTCTTGTTGATACTTAATCCCCAGAAAGAGTCCCAGGCAATTTGGGACGGTGCCTACCAATTCATACGAGAACTAGCACACATAACCACTGTGGTAGTCTTTGAACGAGCAAGAGCAGATTAAGAAGGCAAGCCACATGAATATGCTGAAGCCATTCCAGAGTCAGAATCCCCAAGTAATAGCCATATGTCTAGCAGAAGATTTTTTTTTTTTTTAAGATGTGGTACTACCAAACATGTTTGACCCTGCTGATCCATTCCCAGTTTCCCTTATATTGATGACTTGTCACCAAAAGGTGACCCCGGCACTCACTGGAGAAGCCCTTTGATAGGGTTCCTGAAACTATGAAGGGGAATATAAGGAGAGAGCTGGATGTGATGTTAGAGCTGCAGTCATTGAGCTATCCCATAGTCCTTGGCGTCGCCTGTGGTGGATGGGACCACACAGTTTTGTGTAGACTATAAGCAGCAAAATGACAACGCAAGAACTGATGCTTACCCTACCCTACCCTAGATGTACTGGGAGATAGGCCAGGGGGACAAACTATAGGACCACTCTGGACTTGTCTAAAGGATACTGGCAGATTCTGCTTGCTAGAGAGAAGTTGGCATTCACCACCACATTTGGGCTATACGATTTTATGGTTATGTCTTTGAGGATGAGGAATGGCCCATCTATGTTTCAATGGCTTGTTGACCACCTACTGCATGGGTTCCAGAAGTTCACCCATGTGTACCTGGATGACATTGCCATATTCAGCCATACCTCTAGACCTGGGTAGGATCCAGCAAGCAGGGTTAACCATTCGCCATGACAAGTGCGAGTTTGCTATGGTGGAGGTGCAGTACCTAGGGTACAGAGTAGGGAGCCGGAGGGTATGGCCAGAGCTGGCCAAGGTAGCTGTGATATTGGCCCAGCCCAGTGAATAAGAGGCAAGTGTTGGCATTTTGTGGTACTGTAGATTATTAGCACTGGTTTGTTCCCTGTCACAGTACCTTGGCAAATACACTGATAAATATGCCCCATCTGGAACAGTGGTACAGTGACAAAGTCTTCTGGGACCTGAAGGCTGCCCAACTTCCCACACCAGGTTACTCTCACCTTTTATTCATCCAGATACATCAGAACTATTTTGAGTCTGGTGGTTTCCACAGGATAGGAGCACCTCATTTTATGAGCTGCGAACTGTTCCCTTGGAAGTCAGTTATGTAGCTTTTTAGAAGGTGTGCCTGGAAGTCATCTGGGCCTTAAATAAGCTTTAACCCTACCTTTTTTGGGCAGGAGTTTGTGGCTATTACATATCACAATTTGTTATGCTGGCTTTGCAGGGTGTCAGTGCACGTTTGGAGTCTTGAATCATCTTGGTGACTGGAGTGGCAAGTGATTGTGATGAGAGCCATGATGTCGGAGAAGCCTGTAATATAGTGTTGTGGCACCTGCTTCTCTTTCTACTCCAAAGGAATCTAGCTCAACCATCCCCAAGAGAATCCCTTCCCTGGGCCAGCACAATATGGGCATGATACCCCTGGGCTTTGTTGTATGCAGCCAGGGGCTAGACCTGTGATATCCATGGTGTCTCTCTGTTTGACTGTATAGGGCTCTGGAAACCGTCATCCCCATCCCCTTGTGTCTGTGCGGGTTTGGACATTGTGTGGCTAACCGCTTGTTGTACTGATTGTATCCACGTTAATCATGCCTGATATTGGGATATATTTTTAAATGTAGTTTTGCAATTCATAAACTTGAGCCAGTTATTATTTGCAAGGACATATCTAAGAGGCCCAATGAGAAACTAACACAATGGGGTCATTCATTGAAGACCTCCTGCTGGGTTATTAGGTTAGCTGGTCTTCTTATCTTAATTAAGTTACCTTTTGTCATTATGCACCCAGACTAATTAAATTACCAGGGTCCCTTTTTACTATTACAATAGTTTGGCCAGAGAGGAATTATATAACAGGAAATGTAATTATGTTTGTGGGTTGAATCAAAGTTGTATAGTTCTGCTTGCCTATAAATGTTCCAAATATAGATAAATTGGGGAACATGTTCTAGGGAACATAAGCAAGGTGTTCTCTCTTGTATTTGAAGGCAACAACCTTTGCTATTTTTAACCCTTATTTTTTATTCTGCATGCTGATGATCCTGGTATAGAAGCCAGTCAGTTGAGAAGTCCATCCCCTCTATGGTCATGTATGATTCCTGTAGCCAAGACAGGAGGATCCTAGACCCGAATTAGACCCCGTCCACAGGTAGTGACAACCTGAAATCCCAGAATCCTACTAAATACCCTATGTTTATGTTAAAAAGCCTTTCAATTTGCACCACATCTTGCAATTCACTCTAGAGCAGTAATAATCATCCCTATTAATGCATGCATGACCCTACTACTAACCAAAACATAGGAAGTGCTTCTCAACACTCAAGAGCAGTGCTAATAACCTCTCCATGCAAGTCCTTTCCTAAGATATCCTAGACAACACTAGCCTGACCTTCATCACCTCATTGTAAAACTCTTCACCTCATTGTAAAACTCATTGCAAAACTCTAGTTAATCTACCATACCTTCTATCTGTCCCACTTTTTGAGGGTCGGTCCATCTTTCACAAAGAATCTTCCTAGTTCCTCTTAGCCCCCAAATGTCTTTCTTTTCTGTGTAAATCCCTCATTAAAGGGCAAATCCAGCTTAGACCATGTCCCAAATTCTCCATGTTCTCCTATTGTTTTTTTCTCAGTGTTTGTGTTAAAGATAGAAGACTGGAGGGTAAGCTCAACAGAATAGATGTGTGTGTGTGTGTGGAGCAGTGTGCATCTTTTAAGTGTGTATATCCATTACCCTTATTATCCTTAGTTTACAAATTCTAAACAATGGCAGGAACACTAGATAATGTGGCTATATATATATATATATATATATATATATATATATATATATATTGTTGCTGTTTAGTCATTCAGTTGTGGCTGACTCTCCGTGACCCTATAAACCACAGCATGCCAGTCACGTATGTCAGCCACTGCCCCTCTGAGCTTCCTCAAGTATATGTTTATTTCTTCAATGACTTCATCTATCCATCTTCCCCTCAGTCATCCCCTTCTTTGTGTACTTTTGTGTACTGGGCACATTAGCTCTTACAGCTTATAAATAAATATATGTATGTAGCATGTGGAAATAAAATGAATAGGAGTAAATCACATCCCATGTGGCTTAACAATGACTTAAAGATCATGATGAGGGAAAAGAAACATGCATTTAAATTATACAAGAAAGAGGGAACAGAGGCAGCTTTATGTGACTATAAGGAAATCAACAAGTCTTGCAAAAGGGCTATTAGACTGGCTAAAATAGAAAATGAGAAGTCAGTTGCAAAGGAAACTAAGACTAACCCTAAAATATTTTTTAAATATATTAATGGGAAGAAGGCGAGTAAGGAAGCTATAGGAACATTACAATGTGACACAGGCTGTCTGATAATTAGTGACCAGGAAAAGGCAGATGAGCTAAATTAGCTTCTTTTCATCTGTATACACAAGGGAGGTACCAGTGGTTGGGACACTGCAACATATTTGGGCTACACTACCATCACTAAATAATTGGTTAACGCAGGAAGAAATCCAAAAGAGATTGGAGAAAATAAATGTTAATAAAGCCCCAGGTCCTGATGGAATACATCCAAGGGTACTGAGGGAGCTGGGTTCTGTAATAGCCAAACCATTATATCTAATCTTTCAAGACTCACTCACTACAGGGTCTCTACCGGATGACTGGAGAAAAGCAGAGGAGATACCTACAGTATATTTAAGAAGGGAGCAAGAGCAAATCCGGGGAATTTTAGACCAGTGAGCCTCACATCTGTAGTTGGGACACTTTTAGAAGGGTTAATAAGGGGCAGAATACAAGAATATGTCTATTTGAACAAGATCATAGGTAGCAGTCAACACAGATTTATGAAGGATAGGTCGTGTCAGACCAATCTAATTAGTTTCTATGAGGAGGTTAGTAGGAACTTGGATCAGGGCAACTCAGTGGATGTAGTCTTTTTGGATTTTTCAAAGGCAATTTATACAGTGCCACGTGGAAGACTAGTGAGCAAACTAAGGGTTACAGGAATTGCAGTAAATATCTGCTCATGGATCGAGAGCTGGCTAAAAGACAGGAAGCAAAGGGTTGTTGTAAATGGAACATACTCCGATTGGACTAATGTGGTAACTGGGGTTCCTCAAGGTTCAGTATTAGGTCCTCTCCTTTTTAACATATTTATTATTGACGTAGAAGTAGGACTCCAAAGTAGTGTCTCCATTTTTGCTGATGACACTAAGTTTTGCAAGGTAATACAATCAGATAATGATGTACTTTCCCTACAAAGGGATTTGCATAAATTAGAGAAATGGGCGGCTAAATGGCAGATGAGATTTAATACAAATAAATGTAAGGTTATGCATTTGGGAAGGAAAAATAGCCATGCAATTTGTAATCTTAATGGAGCAAATCTAGGGGTATCAGATATTGAAAGGGATTTGGGAGTACTAGTGGACAACCACCTAGGTAACAGTGCTCAATGCCAAGCAGCAGCTGCAAA
>CM050170.1:108902200-108907200 GCA_027410445.1 Discoglossus pictus | reverse complement strand
TAACTTGGCAGACGCAGGTCTGCGTTCTTCTCAATTGGCCTATGTATGGTCTGAAGTTTGAGAGAAATTTATTGCAGTAGAGAAATATTTTGAATATCAACAAACTAAGAGTAAATACCCTATAAAGAGGTTTTACAACTGTATATCCACGTCATTGATATATGTGGCAGTCTGTAAATGTGAAAAAATCTATGTGGGAAAGACAGATAGACAACTGAGGCGAAGAATACTTGAGCATATAGGATCAATCAGAAATGAACTTGACACACCAGTCTCGAAACACATGCGACTGTACCATCCCGAAGATCCAAATTGCTTAAAGTTTCATGTAATTGATGGTATCCGCTTAGGACCCAGAGGCGGAGATAGTGGCAAAAGGCTACTACAGTTGGAATGTAGATGGATCTATGCTTTGAGAGCACTCAGTCCAAATGGTCTCAATGAAGATTCCTCATTTTCAACCTTTCTATAACAATTATTTTAGTATATATATATTTTTGTCATCCTAATTCTCTTTGCCCAAATTCATATTGTTCAGATATAATCATAATTACTATGGCCCTCATTCAATTACCGGCCGTAAATCGGCCGTAAGGCTGCGATTCCTTGCGGGGGTTCAGTTAACTCGCGATTCAATTATACGGCCCCGCAAGGATCTCCCCTTACGGCCGGCCGCATATCTTAAAACCGGCCGTAAGCTTTGAAATCTAAAAACGCAAAAATAAATTCAAGCCTGCACTGTACAGCTCTGTAAATGCTAGGGATCATATTGGGGGACATGAGGATTAAAAGTAACCCCCTCTCAAGCTTGCACATCAGCCCAAACCCGAGTTCAAATTAACTGTTTATTTTCCGGCTGCGGCGTGGGCGTGTCTGAAGTGCTCCAAGCACTCTGGACTTTTTACATGTATATTTTACGTATATTAAAAATAAAATATTTTACGGATTTGAGTATAGGATAATTATGTGCTATTTTTTCTAACACCTAAAATCCCTTTATAGTCTTCTCAAAGTGCAGGATGGCTTTATTTGAGCTATTTTATGTGCTTAATTGGTGCTAGCGGGACCTGTTTGCTGCAAGTAAGCTGCGGCTCGTTTTTAGCCTTGCAGACAGGGTTCCAGGAGCAATAGAATCGCAACCAGGATTTTCTTAAGGCGATTTCCTTGCGGCCGTTTTAGATCAAAGGCTTTCCTCCGGCGAGATCGGCCGCAAGAGATAGCAAGGCGTCGGCCGCAAGCCTGCCGGAGTCCCCGGCCGGAGGGGAATAGAATAGCCGGAAAGCTTGCGGCCGGTCCTTGCGGCCCCGCAGCGGCTGCGGCCGGTAATAGAATGAGGCCCTATGTTATTTATCATAACCAAGAACTTGTTAACTCCACGATATAGAATTAAGCCCCCATTTACAGTCTTTATACATATATATCTTTCTACTTCCTCCATTCATTTATAGACACACACGATAGAAGGTTAAAAATAGCACTTTAATAACTTTCTTATTGATGAACAAACATCTCTAATACCCATTGGTATAATATCATTTTGATACATAAGTCAACTTCATTTACACACGTACCTTAATAACCTTAACAGTTATTAAATGAGATATGTATATTAGTCTTCATATAAATTTAGAGTAATAAAAGTTATAGATGTAAAACTTCACCTTTAAGATTACCTTAAGAAAGCTTATACGTTTATTTATATATTTATTTTTGATTAATTCACATATTTTACGCTATCATCACATTTATGCTATCATCATATATATGTACCATGGATGAAGTTACAAACCATAGAATATTATTTTATTTCATTTCTAACACTTGGAAATGGTGTAATATAATAATAAATGAAAATCTACTTATAAATACAAAGGCACAGTATTAGGAAAATATATAATTTAAAGATTCAAATAACAACAAGTTTTACCTAAACCTCCATTGGTATATTTGATAGATTTGTGACATTTAAAATAGCAACTTACACAATTAAGCTATCCCCCAGTGGAGTTATGTGATGCAGGGCGATCAGATGACGACAAGTGTGCTGATGTACAAGAGCGTCCAATGAAACGCTCTCAAACTTCAGACCATACATAGGCCAATTGAGAAGAACGCAGACCTGCGTCTGCCCAGTTACTAAGTAACATGCGTCATGACGTCATATGACGCGACGCTCGTAGCGGCCGCATCCAATGACATTCTTTAGGGGGCGTGGCCTCCGTTCAATAAAAAGCCCACGAAGGGCAAATGAAAGAAGTGGCAGCCTTTGAGAAAGTTACCATATTGGTAACGAAACCGGTCAGGCAACAGCCATATCACGTTTGTAGCCAACCAGATATCAATTTATGGACTTGGAGGCGTTTTGCATTTGATACACAGTGAGTAAGAGCCTTTATGGCTTTTTTTCTTTTGTATATCCAACTGTTTTGACTATTTTGGAGACACATGGCTATCCTCTTTAACTAAGGCCCATATCTCTTGGTCACCTTATTAGGGTAATACCCCCATGACAAACTTTGTTTGCACAATTTTTGGTGTAAATCAAGGGGTATATTAAGACCCTATAGAGATTTAGTGGCCTTTATGCCCTCATTATATTGGTTCTGTCCATATACTGTATAGCCTTTGGGCACTGGTTGATACTTTTTAATATAAAAGTTTTTTAACATAAACCCACAGTAATTAATATTATTTATTTTTTGTTTATCCAATGATTTACAAATTTTTGTTTATATGAGGATAATCTTTACCACAATTTTTTCTGGCTATCCCTTATCACAAAGGTTTTTTTATCATCATTTTGGTCACTTATAGAGCTGCTCCATAGTACCTCATCAACCCCAAACACTAATCAACATCATTATCTTTATTAGCACACAGCACTTTATACATTGATCGCCGGCACTTGCCATAGCAAGACCCTGGCATTTTTCACTATTACATACCATTATAGGCACAGACATATCTCTCCACTTTTATTCTCAGGACACGTTTTAGTCATTGTCCACATAGTAGTATCGCTTTTCCATATTCACATCCCTATTCTTTTAACCTTCCTATCACGTATATATCTGGCCATTTAGCCTCTATCCTCACACCTATTCCATTCACAGTATATCACATAACTAATAGGTAGTCTAGCCAGTTGGTAGCAAACCTCATACATATTCCTTACTAGTAGGGTTTATTTTCTCATCACTTTTATTTTTAACTTCTTTTTAATCACTCAAGAGCAAGCCGGGTAGGCAGCTCACATTAAAAATAGCACATGAACGTCTTTTATTTAATAACTATATCATCATACTTATCAGGTGTTAAGCACCAACTCTGAACAAATTATATTATATATATATATATACATATTTTTTTTATATATATATATATATATATATATATATATATATATACACACATTTTTATATATATATATATATATATATACACATTTATATATATATATATATATATATATATATATACACACATTTATATATGTATATATATATATATATATATATATATATACATAAACACATTTATATATATATATATATATATATATATATATATATATACACACATTTATATATATATATATATATATATATATACACATTTATATATATATATATATATATATACACATATATATGTATACACATATATACACATTTATATAGACAAAAATGGAATGTGGAAAACAACCACAAACACAGTTGGGACTACAGCAAATGTCCCTGGTGACTAAAACACCTAGAATAAGCAAAAAGCTTGTAGACAAAAAGTGGGGTATACAGAGGCTATATATGCTCTCGGGGAAATAAGAGAAACAAAGATAAAATGTAAAAAGTTTAATAGTTACAGTTAAAAACAGACAAGCGGCGAAATCCCCAGCGAAAACAAAAAAATAGCAACAAATAAAGATAGAAAAAATAATCTATATATATAAATGTACAACTCAACAGCACCAACGGAAACATGCAGAGTGGGACACAAAGGGAGAAGGAAAAAGTCAAAGGGAGAAGGCGTACAAATGTACGTGTGAGTGGAACGTGGAGATAAGAAAGGGTAAACTTAACCTAAAGAGGAGTTAAAAAAATATATAAAAGACAGTGAAGAGGGAAGTGGCGCTAGTGTGGGACCAGCTCCAATAAATGAGGTGACAAAAGTGGGAAAGGTAGCTAAAAAATCTAGAATAGCTTGCTGGTAGCAAGGTGTATGAAGTGAACGGAATGAATAAATAAAGTGGAGAAGCAAAAAAAGAGAAAAAAAGTAAAAAAGTGAAAAGAGTGCGCCCACTGGTGTCCTAAACTGAAGGTGCAAAGAATGAAAACACAATCATGATAAACCAAAAAATAAGAGTCCAAAACGTGAAAAAAGTAATAATAAGATAATGTAGATAATATAAAATGCAAAAGCTAAGAAGAAGCTTAAAAAATGCTGCATAAACCTAATGTAACCTTCTCAGGGCCCACATGAATATAATAAACAATATATGTAAAAGGCCGACAGTACTGGAAATGCTCAAATGTAGATGGCAATATCAAAAGTGCATAATAACAAGCAGAACAGAGTATGTGTCAAAACAGCTATATATCAAAAAATGACGTATGAACAGTAAGATACAAATATATGTATGACCAAAATCTGACCGCAAATAGAGCAACAGAGAAAAGAACAATAGTGATTGACTGAGAAGACCAAAAGTGGTGGGTTATAAGCCAGTGACTCACGACTATGAAAGAGAAAATGTACCAATATACATGTATATAAGAATAGAATAGATGGTAGTATCTGCAAATGAAAGAAATACAATGTAATAATTCTAACTCTCCAAATGGATAGAGCTAAAAAAATGTGGTCAGAGCGTGAGGATTTGTCCCCTATGAACGGAGGAGAAACTCACTGCTCATCACTCCTGAACTGGAGTCATCCCATCATTTCATCTGGTGGTCACTGGTGGTGATCCAAGGAATCAGAGGATCAGAGAGATGGACAAA
>CM050170.1:108664700-108897200 GCA_027410445.1 Discoglossus pictus | reverse complement strand
ATAATTGTCCTGTCCGATTGTCCGTACGATTTAGCGATGAGCGCCGCAGGTGCTCTTCGCCTGGCGAGCCGTTAAACTGTAGTACTTTGGCAATGAGCGCCGCAGGCGCTCATTGCAGGCGAGGCAAGCCGTTAAAACATAGCACTTTGGCAATGAGCGCCACAGGTGCTCATTGCAGGCGAGGCAAGCCGTTAAACCATAGCACTTTGGCAATGAGCGCCGCAGGAGCTCATTGCAGGCGAGCCGTTAAACCCTAGCACTTTGGCAATGAGCGCCACAGGCGCTCATTGCAGGCGAGCCTCGCATAGCGAGGCGAGCCGTTAAACCGTAGCAAAAAGATACGGCCGCAACTCGCGAACATGAAAAAAAATACAAACACAATAAATACACACAGCACATACATAAAAAGCTTACCGACAGCAAGAGGGAGCATCCACGACCTCAAAAAACCAAGTTACACCTTCATTTAGCTCAAAATAAAAGAGTTCAGATACAAAAAAATTCTCGAAGCGACAGAAAAAATGGTGGCCGAACAAAACGAAAACGAGGCCACAGCACTCTAACCACGGATAACACTTACGGATAATCCGCTAAGACGCATACCACACATTACCCGCCATTTTACCATAATGCGGATGTAAACAACTACGCTAACGGTTTCGTCTCGCGCACGCACACTATTACACTGCACACGTTCATCACGCTTAAACAGCACCTCCACATCACTAATGCTGCAGCAACATCAACACAGATTGCCAGCTCTTCAACACAACACAATGCATAAAAATAGGTAAAGTATATTCATTTAATAATTTGAATTATATATTTCAGTAGTACACACAAAACAACATTAGCTACCTTACAATTCCATATGTATATTAATAACTAAACTACTTTACAAACATACACATCTCATTGCCGTCATTTTTTGACGGGCAATACGCTAGTATATAAATATATATATATATATACTCTGAGCAGGAAGCAGGTTTTTTAACTTGCTTTAGACATTTAAATGTGAACACAGATGTACTTTTTATTTACTGTACTACTGTACGGTGGAGGGCTTCTATCGCTCTTTTGCCCACCATATTATAAATGATTGTTGTGGTGAACTACCTACTCATAATTTCCACAACACAGGCTGAGATCCCGCTCCATGCTGATGATAGCCAGTAAGCTTCAAAACAGCTGTACATGAATTGGATACTCGGCCTGTGTTTATTCCAACCTTGGCTTTGCATTAAAGCTGTGTAATACAGCATGCATAAGCTTAAAGGAAGCCATGTTTGATGATGGCTACGGAATGAAGAGCGAGGCATTTGTGGGCATATTTGTGTGTCCCAGCTCAACTTCCCAGAATGCAGTGTAATAACTGTTTTTCTCGGAACTCTGAGCTGGAAGCAGGTTTTTTAACTTGCTTTAGACATTCAAATGTGAACACAGATGTACTTTTTATTTTCTATATACATATATATATATATATATATATATATATATGTATACAATGTATGTGTATATATTTTTCCACCTTTAATGTGACCTATAAACTGTACAACTCAATTGAAAAACAAACTGAAATCTTTTAGGTAGAGGGAAGAAAAAAAATAAAAATAAAATAATATGGTTGCATAAGTATGCACACCCTTAAACTAATACTTTGTTGAAACAACTTTTGATTTTATTACAGCACACAGTCTTTTTGGGTATGAGTCTATCAGCATGGCACATTTTGACTTGGCAAGATTTGCCCACTCTTCTTTGCAAAAACACTCCAAATCTGTCAGATTGCGAGGGCATCTCCTGTGCACAGCCCTCTTCAGATCACCCCACAGATTTTCAATCAGATTCATGACTGGGCTCTGGCTGGGCCATTCCAAAACTTTAATCTTCTTCTGGTGAAGCCATTCCTTTGTTGATTTGGATGTATGCTTTGGGTCGTTGTCATGCTGAAAGATGAGGTTCCTCTTCATGTTCAGCTTTCTAGCAGAAGCCTGAAGGTTTTGTGCCAATCTTGACTGGTATTTGGAACTGTTCATAATTCCCTCTATCTTAACTAAGGCCCCAGTTCCAGCTGAAGAAAAACAGCCCCAAAGCATGATGCTGCCACCACCATGCTTCACTGTGGGTATGGTGTTCTTTTGATGATGTGCAGTGTTGTTTTTGCGCCAAACATATCTTTTGGAATTATGGCTAAAAAGTTCAACCTTGGTTTCATCAGACCATAACACCTTTTCCCACATGCTTTGGGGAGACTTCAGATGTGTTTTTGCAAAATGTAGCCTGGCTTGGATGTTTTTCTTTGTAAGAAAAGGCTTTCGTCTTGCCACTCTACCCCATAGCCCAGACATATGAAAAATACGGGAGATTGTTGTCACATGTACCACACAGCCAGTACTTGCCAAATATTCCTGCAGCTCCTTTAATGTTGCTGTAGGCCTCATGGTAGCCTCCCAGACCAGTTTTCTTCTCGTCTTTTCATCAATTTTGGAGGGAGCTCCAGCTCTTGGTAATGTCACTGTTGTGCCATATTTTCTCCACTTGATGATGACTGTCTTCACTGTGTTCCATGGTATATCTAATGCCTTGGAAATTCTTTTGTACCCTTCTCCTGACTGATACCTTTTAACAATGAGATCCCTCTGATGCTTTGGAAGCTCTCTGTGGATTATGGCTTTTGCTGTGGGATGCCACTAAGAACATTTCAGGAAAGACCAACTAGAGCAGCTGAACTTTTATTTGGGGTTAATCAGAGGCACTTTAAATGATGGCAGGTGTATGCTGACTCCTATTTAACACGATTTGGAATGTGATTGCTTAATTCTGAACACAGCTACATCCCCAGTTATAAGAGGGTGTGCAGACTTACGCAACCACATTATTTAATTTTTTTTATTTTTCTTCCCTCCACCTAAAAGATTTCAGTTTGTTTTTCAATTGAGTTGTATAGTTTATAGGTCACATTAAAGGTCGTAAAAGTTCTTAAATTATTTATCTTTGTATCATTTTTTTTACAGCATAGAAACCTGACATTTTGAAAGGGGTGTGTAGACTTTTTATATCTAATATATATATATATATATATATATATATATATATATATATACACAGGACACCATAATACAGACCTCCATAAGCACTTAAATAACCCTGTCACTGATGGGGGTCAATACAGACCCCCATAAGCACTTAATTAACCCCGTCGCTCATGGGGGTCAATACAGACCCCCATAAGCATTTGATTAACCCTCTCGCTCATGGGGGTCAATACAGACCCCCATAAACACTTAATTAACCCAGTCACTCATGGGGGTCAATCCAGACCCCCATAAACCCTTAATTAACCCTGTCACTCATGGGGGTCAATACAGACTCCCATATGCACTTAATTAACCCTGTGACTTAGTTTTTTTTATTTTCCTTAGGGGGTAGGTAGGTAGTGTAGGTGTTAATAGGTTAGTGTAGAGGGTGGTTAGTTTATATTTAATGGGGTTTATGTTTTATATTGGGGTGGGATTAGTGCAGTGTAGTGTTTGTACTTAGTGTCATGAGGGTACTGGAGAACCCTCATAGCACTTATGGGGTAATGTTAGGCTTCTAACTGTCCCATGAGGGTCTTTAAATACCCTTATGGGACTAATGGGGTTAAATAGAGGCTTATGAGGGTCTGTATAGACCCCCATAAGAGTCTGTGTTAAAATGGTGTAGTGCTTACAGTTTGTGTTATAAGGGTCCTGGATGACCCTCATGGCACTTACAGTGTTATTACATGCGTTCATTAGTGTGTTATAGGGGTCTATATAGTTGAGGCACACAGTACACTCACATTGTGTGACAAACAGCATTTCAACACTTTTTTATTGCCCCGTCATTTTTGACAGGCAAGTTGCTAGTATATATATATATATATATATATATATATATATATATATATATATATATATATATATATATATATATATATATATTGTTTTACATTGTTGATATTTAAGTATATTTACATTTTTTATGCAGGAAATATCAATGTGAAGCCTATACTTGTTTCAATGATTGAGCAAGGAGAAGAGTCATTTGTGAACAATCACCAGGAGATGAAGGAAGAGGACAAATATATAAACACCAAAACAGGTACGTAATACACATTTAAGGACCTCAAAGTCGCTATATGTACTTTGCACTATCAGTTAGAGGGTGGAAAATCATGTGGAAAATATTTTTACATTGTTAGAATTAATCAAGAATTGGCAGACGTTTAGAGTCATAATAACACATGGAAATTCACAGTCACAACTACGGACAGAGTTTTATGGTCATAATAAAACATGGAGGTTCAATAGGGAGTTTTAGAGTCACAATAACAAACATAGGTTCAGTCACAATAAAAGACGGAGGTTCAGAGTCATAATAACACATGGCGGTTCCGAGTCATAATAACACATGGAGGTTCCGAGTCATAATAACACATGGAGGTTCCGAGTCATAATAACACATGGAGGTTCCGAGTCATAATAACACATGGAGGTTCCGAGTCATAATAACACATGGAGGTTCCGAGTCATAATAACACATGGAGGTTCCGAGTCACAATAACAGATGGAGAGTCAGAGTCACAATAAAGGATGGAGGTTCAGAGACACAATAACAGACTGAGGTACAGAGTTACAATGATGTAGGGAGTTTCAGAGTCAAAATACATGGAGGTTTATGGTCATCATAACGGATGGAGGTTTAAAGTCATAATAACACATATTCAGTCACGATATTAAATGGAGGTTCAAATTCAGTCTATTAGGTGGAGGTTCAGAATCACAGCAACAGATGTTCAGAGTCTGAATATTAGGCAGAGGTTTAGAGTCGCACTAAAGGACTTGGGTTCAGAGTCAGAATACTAGGTGGAGGTTCAGAGTCACAATAAAGGATGGAGCTTCAGAGTCACATTAAGTGAAGCAGGAGTGGAAATTATGATTTCTGTCTCAAACTACTATGGCCTCAAAATCCGATAAATTCCATCTCAGCCCCTTTAATGTGTTTTTCTTCCCAGACAAAATGTTATGCATAAAACATACAAGGCAAGGCAAGGGAAGTATTGTTTTACATTGTTGACATTTAAGTATATTTTATATTTTTATGCAGGAAATATCAATGTGAAGCCTGTAATTGTATCAATGGATGAGCATGAAGAAGAGCCATTTGTGAAGAATCACCAGGTGATCAAGGAAGAGGAAATTGATATAAACACCAGAATAGGTATGTAATACACATTAAAGGACCTCAAAAATCACCATAATGTACTCTGCACCATCAGTTAGAGGATGGAAAATCATGTGCAAAATCTGTTTACATTGTTAAAATGTATTAAGAATTGACACAATAACGGACATAGGTTTAGAATCATAATAACAGATGTAGGTTCAGAGTCACAATAACTGATGTAGGTTCAGAGTCACAATAACAGATGTAGGTTCAGAGTCACAATAACAGATGTAGGTTCAGAGTCACAATAACGGATGTAGGTTCAGAGTCACAATAACGGATGTAGGTTCAGAGTCACAATAACGGATGTAGGTTCAGAGTCACAATAACGGATGTAGGTTCAGAGTCACAATAACGGATGTAGGTTCAGAGTCACAATAACGGATGTAGGTTCAGAGTCACAATAACGGATGTAGGTTCAGAGTCACAATAACGGATGTAGGTTCAGAGTCACAATAACGGATGTAGGTTCAGAGTCACAATAACGGATGTAGGTTCAGAGTCACAATAACGGATGTACGTTCAGAGTCACAATAACGGATGTAGGTTCAGAGTCACAATAACGGATGTAGGTTCAGAGTCACAATAACGGATGTAGGTTCAGAGTCACAATAACGGATGTAGGTTCAGAGTCACAATAACGGATGTAGGTTCAGAGTCACAATAACGGATGTAGGTTCAGAGTCACAATAACGGATGGAGATTCAGAGTCACAATAAAGGATGGAGATTCAGAGTCACAATAAAGGATGGAGATCCAGAGTGACAATAAAGGATGGAGATCCAGAGTGACAATAAAGGATGGAGATTCAGAGTGACAATAAAGGATGGAGATTCAGAGTGACAATAAAGGATGGAGATTCAGAGTCACAATAACATAAATGGAGGTTCAGAGTCACAATAACATAAATGGAGGTTCAGAGTCACAATAACATACATGGAGGTTCAGAGTCACAATAACATACATGGAGGTTCAGAGTCACAATAACATAAATGGAGGTTCAGAGTCACAATAACATAAATGGAGGTTCAGAGTCATAATAACAGACCGAGGTTACATATTAATTGAGTTTAAAAAAATACTTTCAGTCCATCAAGTTCACCCTTTTAAGATCTCCTCTGATCTGCAATATGCAGATTAGTTGTTAAATATTTGAATCCAGAGGAAGGCAAACAGAAAAAAAACCCAAGTGAAACTTAGCCAATCGCTTCAAAGAAAACAATTTTTTAAATTCCTACCTGACCCCAGATACTGGCGATCGGATTTCTCCCTGGATCAATACTCTCTAATTATCCAGGATAACCCTGGATGCCCTTGTTTAGAAATAAATCGTCTTTTAAAGTTATCTATCAAATATGCTGTCACCACCTCCTTTGGTAGAGAATTCCACAGATAAACCACCCTTACTGTGAAGAACCCTTTTCTTTCTTTAAGGTGGAATCTTTTTACTTCTAACCTCAAAGGATGTCCTCGTGTCAGTTGGAAATCTCTTTGTACAAAAAGCCCACTTGACAAATCTTTATACTGACCCTGAATGTAATTATATAAGGTAATCATACCTCCTCTTAGACATCTTTTTTCTAGCGAGAATAAGCTTAATTTCTTCATAACTTAGCCTCTCTATTCCCCTTATTAGTTTTGTTGCCCTCCTCTGTACCTTTTCCAGCTCCAAAATGTCCTTTTTATGAAGCGGCGGCCAAAATTGTACTCCATATTCCAAATGAGGGCGTACTAGGGATTTGTATAGTGGCAGAATTATATTTCCTTCCCTTGCTTCTATACCCTTCTTAATACATGCTAATATTTTATTAGCCCTGGCAGCTGCTGCTTGGCTTTGAGCACTGTTACCTAGGTGGTTGTCCACAAGCACTCTCAAATCCCTTTCAATATCTGATACCCCTATATTTGCTCGATTAAGGTTATAAATTGCATGGCTATTTTTCCTTCCCAGATGCATAACTTTACATTTATTTGTATTAAATCTCATCTACCATTTAGATGCCCATTCCTCTATTTTATTTAAATCCCTTTGGAGGGAAAGTACATCATTGTCTGATTTAATTACTTTGCACAACTTAGTGTCATCAGCAAAATGGAGACACTATTTTCCAATCTTTCTTCTAAGTCATGAATAAATATGTTAAAAAGGAGATGACCTAATACTGAACCCTGAGTAACCCCACTTACCACATTAGTCCAGTCGGAGTATGTTCCATTTCACACAACCCTTTGCTTCCTGTCTTTTAGCCAGCTTTCAATCCATGAGCAGATATTTACTACAATTCCTGTATCCCTTAGTTTCCACTATAGTCTTCCATGTGGCACTATATCAAAAGCCTTTGCAAAATCCAAAAAGACTACATCCACTGAGTTGCCTTGATCCAGGTTCCTACTGACCTCTTCATAGAAACTAATTAGATTTGTTTGACATGACCTATCCCTCATAAATCCATGTTGACTCCTACTTTATAATCCTGTTCAAATAGACATATTCCTGTATATTATCTCTTATTAACCCTTCTAAAAGCTTCCCAACTACAGATGTGAGGCTCACTGGCCTATAATTCTCCAGATTTGCTCTTGCTCCCTTCTTAAATATAGGTGTCACCTCTGCTTTTCGTCAGTCATCTGGTAGAGACCCAGTGTTGAGTGAATCTTGAAAAATGTAATATAATGGTTTGGCTATTAAAGAACCCAGTTCCCTCAGTATCCTTGGATGTATTCCATCAGGACCTGGGGCTTTATTAACATTTATTTTTTCAAACCTTTTGGATTTTTTCCTGTGTTAACCAATTATTTGTTGAAGGTAGTGTAGCCCCATTATGTTGCAGTGCCCCAACCACTGGTACCTCCCTTGTGTATACCGAAGAAAACAAAACTATTTAGCTCATCTGCCTTTTCCTGGTCACTAATTTTGTCACATTGTAATGTTCCTATAGCTTCCTTCCTGGCCTTCTTTCCATTAATATATTTAAAAACGATTTTAGGGTTAGTCTTACTCTCTTTTGCAACTCATTTTTAATGTTTAATTTTAGTCAGTCTAAAAGCCCTTTTGCAGGGCTTGTTAATTTTCTTGTACTCACGTAAAGCAGTCTCTGTCCCCTCTTGTTTGTATAATTTAAATGCCTGTTTTTTACTCCGTATCTTTAAATCATTGTTAAGCCACATTGGATGTGATTTACTCCTTTTACTTTAATTCCCACATGGTATATGCCGATGTGTATGTATATTTAGTAAGGATTTAAATGTTGTCCATTTATGTTCAGTATTTTTACCCGTCATTTCCTTGTCCCAATCTATATGTTGTATTGCTGCCCTTAGACCGTTAAAATCTGCCCTATTAAAATTAAGTTTTGTTGCCCCCTTACTGTTTTTTTAAATCCAATCTCAAATGAGACTGTGTTGTGATCACTGTTTACCATTGATTGCCCTATTCCAACATTTGATAGCATACCAATATTATTTGTGATGACATGAAGACATCTTGGATTTAGTTTAGTAGGTTCTTCTATAACCTGGACCAAATAATGATCCCTGATTGTACTCAAGAACCCGTTTCCCTTAGCTGAACTGCTGGTCTCATTTATCCAGTTTATTTCAGGGTAATTAAAATCTCCCATTATTAGAACTTGCCCATGCTTAGCTGCATTTCCAATCTGTGACAATAATTGTATTTCCTCACTTTCAGCTATATTTGGGGCTTTATAGCCTACTCTTACTAATATTCTTATTGAATTTGCTGCTCCGCTATTTAACTCTACTCTCAAACATTTACCGCTAGTTCAAGCATAAATATCTTTAGACTATAGGCTTAAATTCAGACTTAATATACAGACAAATCCCTCCTCTTTTACCATTGCCGCTAGCTTTCTTAATAGGTTATAGCCATCCAGATTAACAGTCCAGTCATGAGATTCATCCCACCATGTTTCGGTAATGCCTGTTAAATCCCATTTTTCGTTAATTGCCAATAATTCTAGCTCTCCCATTTTTCCTGGCAAGCTTCCGGCATTAGTAAGCATACATCTTATGTTATCATTCTGTAGTGTTGAGGGGCCTGCCTCTGAACTTGAGTTACTTAGTAATACCTCCCTACTGACTATACTAACCCTCCCCATCTCCTCCCCCATGAGTAGTTCATTCGTCCCTTATCCCCTCTCCCATCTAAACTTTGTACCCCATTACATTCATCTAGTCCCCTCCCCCCCACCTACTAGTTTAAAAATTACAGCCTTTCTACCATTCAATCGCCTAGCACAAAAGCTCCCTCATCATTAAGGTGCAATCCATCCCTACTATAGAGATTGTACCGAAGTGAGAAGTCAGCCCAGTGCTCTAAAAACCCAAACCGCTCCTTAGTGCCCCACATTTTTAGTCACCCATAATATCTCAGAAAATACTATTTTGGATGTCCTTGCTTTAAGCTTATTCCCTAGCTCTCTAAAATCATTCTTTTGTACACTCCAACTTCCACTAACTTTGTCATTGGTACCAGTTTGTACCAAGACTGCCGGTTCATTTCCAGCCCCTCTCAATAATGTATCTACCTGATCCACAACATGCTGAACCCGAGCACCCGAAAGACAGCAAACAGTTTGATTGCTGGGATCTGGGTGACAAATCACCCTGTGTACCTTCCTAATAATAGAGTCGCCTACCACCAAAACCTGTCTGTTGCTTTGCCTATTCTGCCCTCCCACTTCTCCAGTAGAACTGTTATCCCGGCTGTTAGAGGGAACAACTCTATCTGGCATTGACATTCCTGTATGGACATCTCCAACAGTTTCTCTCAATCTGGCAAATCTGTTGGTGTTTGCCAACTCAGAACTGGCCTGCCTCCTCCTGACCCCCCTGCTTCCCCTTGCAACTGTAACTTAGCTACCTCCCTGGACATTCTCACTAGCTGCATCTCCACCCCCCCCCCCCCCCATGCTAGGCCCATCTAAACTGTGCTCCCTTTCCTGTGGAATATCAGTAAGTGCTGCAATTTTCCTCTCCAGTTCTCCAATTTGAGCTTCCAGAGAGGCAAAATGCTCACATCTTTCACAGAGGTATAGACTCTAGATCATCTGTTCCAGTAGTGCATACATATGACAGGATGTACACTGAGTGAGGTTGCCACTGGACTGACTCTTGTCTACAAATTATTGTTTACAAAATGTCAGTGGGAAAAATAAACAAACAATAATAACACAGGCCAAACCACACCCACTCTCACTTGGACACTGATTACAGACCACAAGACAGAAAAACACCCTTCAGCTTCCTGCACTGAATCCCAGAGAGATTCACACAGAACAGGAATAGAATCATAATAACACACGGAGGTTTAGAGTCCCCAATAACGGACAAGGGTTTAGACGGGCGGAGGTTTAGAGTCCCCAATGACGGGCGGAGGTTTAGAGTCCCCAATGACGGGCGGAGGTTTAGAGTCCCCAATGACGGGCGGAGGTTTAGAGTCCCCAATGACGGGCGGAGGTTTAGAGTCCCCAATGACGGGCGGAGGTTTAGAGTCCCCAATGACGGGCGGAGGTTTAGAGTCCCCAATGACGGGCGGAGGTTTAGAGTCCCCAATGACTGGCGGAGGTTTAGAGTCCCCAATGACGAGCGGAGGTTTAGAGTCCCCAATGACGGGCGGAGGTTTAGAGTCCCCAATGACGGGCGGAGGTTTAGAGTCCCCAATGACGGGCGGAGGTTTAGAGTCCAAAATGACGGGCGGAGGTTCAGAGTCCCAGTACAGAGTCCCAATGACGGACGGAGGTTCAGAGTCCCAATGACGGACAGACGGAGATGGTCAGAGTCATAATAACACACTGAGGTTCAGAGCCATAATAACACATGGAGGATGTTCAGAGTCCAAAAATAGGACGAAGGTTCAGAGTCACAATAACACATGGAAGTTCAGAGTCACAGTAACAGACGGAGGTTTAGAGTCATAATTACAAATGGAAGTTCAGAGTTACAATAACGGACGAAGGTTTAGATTAATAATAACACATGGAGGTTCATTGTTACAATAATGGACAGAGGTTTATGGTCATAATAACACATGGAGGTTTAGAGTCACAATGATAGGCGAAGGTTTAGAGAGAAACTATTTGCGGGTTTCAGGCTCAAAAATCACTGCGGTTGTCAAAATTTTAACTCCAACCTAAGCCTTTGATCTTTCAAATGTTACAGTCGCAAATCGCTATTCAATTGCTTCATTCCCTCTAGCCCGCAATTGTTTTCACACCAGTAAATTGCAAATGTAGAAGAAAATCCTATGAGTTAAAACACCTGTTCGTAGCACTGTAAATGCAAATAAAAAAACAATACTGCATTTTAAAAGATGAGGAAAGTGATGAAAGACATTAGAATGTATTGCACAACAGTTTGAAGTTTGCAATATCTGCAATACATTTTTCTTTTTTGTTTACGTTTCATTTCCGTGTTATATCAATTTTGGTAATCATGAAGTTAATACATACCAGGCCACCCACATGGACTAGAACAGTATCGTCATTTATTTTCATTATTTTATACATTGCCGGATTGCAAATCCGAATGCATATCAGAAGTCTAAACACTAATTGATTGACGTTTAACCCCATGTTTTACTGAAGTCATGATGACAATGTCATTTACTATTTGCTGTTTCTAAATCGGTAGTTACGGGCTTGCTTAATTGATCATGCGCTGAAATGCTACTTAAGGGTGCATGGTTTAAGATTTCCACCATGTAGCTGCGTGCTTGATCAATTTAATTGCTCTTAAACTTTTGCAAATTTCAATTTGCAATTAAATGGAGGCCTAAGAGAGGGAAGTTTTAGGTTCAGAGTCATAATTAAAGATGGCGGCTCACAATAAGAGGTAGATGTTCAGAGTAACAATAGTGGATAGATGTAGAGAGTGACAATAATAGATGGAGCGTCAGGGCCACAATAACAGATTGATGTTCAGGGTCACAATAATATATCAAAGTTCTGAATTACAATTACAGAGTCTCATTCAATTTGAAGCTCGCATCTCACAGTATACAGGCCGTATGTCTGCGGGCCTGCTGCGGGCTTGAACTCTGCTACAATTCCAGTGCTATTCAATTGAACAAGCCCGCAAGTTAGGGGCCGAAAGCCAAAACCGTAAACCATGCACTTGTATGTAGCATTTCAGGGCGGGAACATGATCAATTAAGCAAGGCCATAACTACCCATTTAGAAACAACCAAAAGAAAATGACACCGTCATCATTAGGTCAGTAAAACTGGAGGTTGCATGTCAATCAATTAGCGTTTGGAGGTCAGATATGCGATCGGACTCACAAAACACACAATAATAAAAATGAATGCTGATACTATTCTAGTCCATGTGGATGGCCTGATATGTATTAACTCATTGATTCCCGAGATCGATATAACTCTGAAACGAACCATAAAATAAACTTATTTTTTATTGCCGATTTGCAAGCTTGGGACTTTTGTGCAACTAATTCTAATGCCTTTCATTGCTTTCCTTATCATTTACTGAGCAGTACTGATTTTTTTATTTGCTTTTACAGTGCAGTAACAGAAAGAAGTTCAGAGTCACAATATTGGGTGGAGGTTTAGAGTGAAAATACTAGGCAGAGATTTAGAGTCGCAATAAAGGGCTGAGGTTCAGAGACACATTAAGTGAAGGAAACTACTATGGCCTCTAAATCAAGTAAATGACAACTCAGCCCCTTTAATGTGGGTTTCTAACCCGACAAAATTTTATGTATAGAACATACAAGACAAGGAAATTATTATTTTACATTGTTGATATTTAAGCATATTTTTATATTTTTATGTAGGAAATATCCACGTGAAGCCTGTTGTTGTATCAATGATTGAGGAAGGAGAAGAGCCATTTGTGAGGAATCGCCAGGAGATTAAGGAAGAGGAAACTGATATAAACACCAGAATAGGTATGTAACACATTAAAGGACCACAAACGTCACCATATGTACCCTGCACCATCAGTTAGAGGGTGGAAAATCATGTGGTGAATTAAAGTACCAATGTACTTGCAATACAACACAACATTTAAAGAGTAATGAGCAATACAAATATTATCAAAATGGACTAAAATCAATGTTAGAAAATAAACTAGCATTGATTAGTCCTACAAAAATGTACTCTTGGATATAAAATGTAGCAGCAACTAGAACATAACTTTTATTGGTGACTTAAATTAAATAAAGAAAATTAATAAGGAGGAATTAAAATGAAAAATGAATGTAATATATTAGTGACTGATTGACTCCTTATTTTCTCAATATATTACACTAGAAAAATCTCATTATATAAATACCATTTTTAATTATGCTAACCTGGTACAATTAATGTGTCAATAAATTGCTACATATCCAATACACAGTTGCTAAGTACGTTTATACCCCATCTGATCAGTAGGTGGCTATAACAGATTGTTACTAAATCTGAAGCCACCACTCACAATATGGGATTCTCAACAATACCATATCAAAAGAACATATATCGCAGATACAAATTACACAATGCAAGGAAATATGTAATAAGGTGATTACACACCTGACACTTTAGTTCTACACTAAAAAATGGAGGTGCACAGTCCCTTTAATGCCTGTCTCTCGTTTCCCCTCTATTAACAAGAAGATTTCTCAAAGAGCAAACCTGGTAAGTGAATCAACAAACTTTAAAGAGCATAGCTCTGCCCACTTGTTAGTATCATAGTTGTGCTATTAGAGGATTCCTGAGATATTTATCTACTTACGAAAAGGCATATTTAAACTTAACACTGTTGCTAAATACTAAAGAAAATAAATCAAAGCAGCTTTGGAACTTTTTATAAAAAAATACTGGAAATCGATAGTCAAACACAATCAGACTTGTGGGAAATGGCTGCACCCCAATTAAGACAAAACGCAAGTTCCAATCCCCAATATGAAATACACTGCTGCTATCACTATAGACTTGAATTAATAATATTCGAATAATAAATAAACAATTGTGACTAATGTAAACCGTAACTACAGAAAAAAAATAATGTATTAATTTTTTTTAGATTAAAAATATGTATAACTAGTGACTTGCCCCCCTCTCCCGTCCCTTGTGTCTCGTCATGTTTCTGTTTGAGTAACTCGCTTCTCGGTTTATCTTTGACTTTTCCATACACTTTCTTCAAGGTGTTGTGTGAATAGCCACACTGCCTAAACCAAGAATATAGATCTCAAAAAGGATATAAATTGATTTGCAGGTCAATGAGTGAAATAGGTATTTGATCCCCTATCAATCTGCAAGATTTCTGGCTCCCAGGTGTCTTTTATACAGGTAACAAGCTGAGATTAGGAGCACTCCCTTTAAGAGAGTGCTCCTAATCTCAGCTTGTTACCTGTATAAAAGACACCTGTCCATAGAAGCAATCAATCAGATTCCAAACTCTCCACCATGGCCGAGACCAATGATGTCAGGGACAAGATTGTGGACCTACACAAGGCTGGAATGGGCTACAACACCATCGACAAGCAGCTGGTGAGAAGGTGACAACAGTTGGTGTGATTATTCGCAAATGGAAGAAACACAAAATACCTTTCAGTCTCCCTTGGTCTTGTGCTCCATGCAAGATCTCACCTCGTAGAGTTTCAATGATCATGAGAACGGTGAGGAATCAGCCCAGAACTACACAGGAGAGTCTTGTTAATGATCTCAAGGCAGCTGGGACCATAGACACCAAGAAAACAATTGGTAACACACTCCACCGAGAAGGACTGAAATCCTGCAGAGCCAGCAAGGTCCCCCTGCTCAAGAAAGCACATGTACAGGCCCATCTGAAGTTTGCCAATGAACATCTGAATGATTCAAAGTAGAACTGGATGAAAGTGTTGTGGTCAGATGAGACCAAAATCGAGCTCTTTGGCATCAACTCAACTCGCCGTGTTTGGAGGAGGAGGAATGCTGCCTATGACCCCTAGAAACCTCCACACTGTCAAACATGGAGGTGGAAACATTATTGTTCGGGGGTGTTTTTCAGCTAAGGGGACAGGACAACTGCACCTCATCAAAGGGGCGATGGACAGCGCCTTGGGTGAGAACCTCCTTCCCTCAGCCAGGGCATTGAAAATGGGTCGTGGATGGGTATTCCAGCATGACTATGACCCGAAACACACAACCAAGGCAACAAAGGAGTGGCTTAAGAAGAAGCACATTAAGGTCATGCAGTGGCCTAGCCAGTCTCCAGGCCTTAATCCCATAGAATATCTCTGGAGGGAGCTGAAGGTTCAAGTTGCCAAACATCAGCCCCGGAGCCTCCATAACTTCGAGAGGATCTGCAAAGAGGAGTGGGGCAAAATCCCTCCTGAGATGTGTGCAAACCTGGTGGCCAACTACAAGAAACGTCTGACCTCTGTAATTGCCGATAAGGGTTTTGCCACCAAGTACGAAAACAAAGGGGTCAAATACTTATTTCACTCATTGACCTGCAAATCCGTTTAACTTTTTTGATATGTGTTTTTCTTTTTGTTATTCTTTCTCTCACTGTTAAAATACACCTGCCGTTAAAATTATAGACTGATTTTTTTTTTCTTTGTAAGTGGACAAGCGTTCAAAATCAGCAGGGGATCAAATACTTTTTCTCCTCACTGTATATCTATATGCTCAGTAAACTTCTCCATATGGTCACCCAACCACTAAATGATCCTCCCACCACCCTATGTACACATTTGCATATATGGGGGCACATGGACTCCCCTTGGCCGTCCCGCATATTTGATAGTAAAACATCATTGTACAAAAAATAGTTGTGTGTGTGAGAACAAAGTGTAATAATTATAATACAAACTAATTATGTTCTGGATGTTGGTTTCCCCTTGTACTTAGGAAAGATTCATGAGCCGTAATACCAGCTTTGTGTGTGATAGACGTATAGAGTTATTCCATGTCCACTCCCACAAGTAATGAATTTTGCTCCAAATAGATATGGTCCAGACTTTGTAAAACATTTTTTGCATCCTGGATATTGGAGGATAATTACTTAAAAAATGGTTTCAAAATGTTATCAATGTACATACTGGAGTTGTGTTATTGGTTTCCCTGGTGGGGGAGTCCAATTCCTATGAATTTTTTGAATAGAATAAAATGTGGGCATGGTCGGATATCTGTTCATCAAAAAGTTATACTTTGGTGAGAAATGACAGCTAGACCATCACCCGGTAATGAAATCAGTCTGGTTTCAAAGACATTTGTAGGGTTCTGTGGTAAACGTTTATAACACGATTCATCCCCCCAAATTTTCAGCATTGTATTGTCTTCTGTTCAACAATACTATGTTTCCTCCTTGACCTGAATGTTTTTATGAACAAATTCTTGTATTTCTGTAAATTACCCAAGGCCAAAAGTTCTTCTAAGCTAGATAATAAAAGATTACTTTATGTGAAGTCAAGGTTTACAGGTCCTTCCAGAATAAAGATACAAACAGCTCCACTCCGGATGATAGACTGAAATTTGCGGTGAAGGTACTTCTGGGTTTGAAATCTGTGTACGGTACTGTACTATTAACTGGTCTTGATGATTCATTATTTAAACCAAAAGGCATTCTTGTAAGCAGCATTGTTCTGCAGCACTTAAACCCAAATGTTCACGTTTGTTTATTGAATCATTCCTTATGATTCTTTACCAAAAAAAGTTTCCTCGAAAAGAGATGGACATCTTTGGTCCACTCAAATCAAAAAACGAGGTAGGTGAAAAAGAGAGTCCTTTATTCAGTAAACTTCTATGATGTTAATTTAGAGCAAAGTTATAAAGGTTAAGAACCTGTATCTCTGATCTTTTATTGTCCTCTAGTTCCTGGACTAATAGGCCCAATTGTAACCGGTTGCAATCCAGCAGGATCTTTTTTTGCGTAACCTGCTGGTGTGAACCTAAAGAAGTTATTTCGTGTTGCCTTCTGTTAATCACCGACACAACGGAAATGTACTTACTTTATGGTTTTGTGGTATTGAAAAAATCCATCTTAAACAAAGGAGGGGTGATGTGGACCGCCTCCTGTTGCAGCGAGACGCCAAATGGATTTACCATCTGAAGTTTTGATCCCGTTTGATTACATTTGCTCCCTTTATTTAGATAGTTTTGTGGTAATTGTAATATTATTTAGTATATGTATTTTTAGTTAATTACAGAGGATCTATAAGACCCTACTTTAAATATGATGGCGTCTCTTTAGTTTTTTTTATCACATTTACATATTTATTCTCTAGAACGTTTCGTTACAGTTTAGTATAGGATTACAATTAAAACCTTTTTACCATCCTGAGGACTTTTATCTGCTGCAACCATTATTAGGATTTTGTGATTGCCAAAATCCTATGGTTATTTTGTGTTATTTTTCATATGTTAATTAGCTTATTATCAGTTGTGTATCCAGTATGTGATTGTATAGTTTAAGTAGGTGACTATCTCAGTCCCAGTATTCGGCAACAGTGTATTGGATGTGTAGCAATTTATTGGCACATTTACTGTAGTAGGTTACCATCGGTAATAAGGGTAATGCTCAGACCAGTGAATTTGACACTAACTCTACTGTTGTTTGTATTTATATAATTAGATTTTTCTAATGTGATATATTGAGAAAATAAGGAGTCAATCAGTCCCTAATATTTTATATTTATTTTTAATTTCCCCTTATTAAGTTTCTTTATTTTACACACACTTTACACTACACATTCTGCTTTAAAAAGTGGTCAACATATTTCTGATTTTTGTAAACCCTAAAGGAAAATATCTCTCTGTGGGGATTTAAACCCAGGACCTTCATTACCACAGACTGCAGAATTACCTACTGTGCTCTCTGATCAGTTGCTCCACTAGCTTCTAGAACATAAAGAAATACTTACAATTACTTAGCCACTGCCTGATTCAAAGCTTCTGCACCTGATTCTATTTAATGTTCATTATGTATCACGCGGCACAGAGGACATTACTCCTCAGGCAGACACAACACACTGAAATATCCTAACTTCTATCGATCATAACTCCGTGAATTCAGCAATCAATTTGAAAAATGTATTTTTTTTTCTCATGCTTTTTCACCTTCTATCTAATGGAGCAGTATGGGGACTTTTGTGGTTCTTTAAAGAGAAAGTTTTATAGATGATATTGTGTAGAGGGGCAAAACTTTTAAATCTTAGATTTATTTTTATTTTTTTGTTATATTTCTCACTAATGTATTTGTCTCCAACAGCTGAATTTATAACCCAGAATGCCCTTGAGGAAAATAACAATTTCCTTACTCCATCGCAGTCTACAAAACACATTAGAAGATTTACACCAAGAAAGAATCAGAAGCCTTCAAATGTTCAGAATGATCATTATAATGAAGCTGAGTCTCATCTTACAGCTGCTAATATTGACAAATGTAACACAGAAAATATTGAAGAACAGCAGGCGTTAAAAATGAATAACAATAGTGTAGCAGTTTGTGATGATCTAATCAGTGAAATCATTTATACAACTAGGGTGCCAAAAAGGTATTATTCTTGCACTATATGTCCAAAATGGTTCATGTCTAGTTCTGGACTAGAAAGACATTTGAGAATTCACACAGGAGAGAAACCGTACTCATGTACTGATTGTGGGAAATTTTTTAGAGATAAATCATTACTTATTAGACATCAGATAATTCATACAGGAGAGAAGAAGTTTGTGTGCTCTGAGTGTGGGAAATGTTTTGCTCACTACTCGTCTTTTGTGAGACACAAGCAAGTTCATTTAGGAGAAAAATCGTTTTCATGTGCTGAATGTGGCAAATTTTTTAAACAGGAGTCAGATCTTATTGCACATCAGGGAATTCATACAGGAGAAAAACCATTTGCGTGCTTTGAATGTGGGAAGTGTTTCAAATGGGAATCATATCTTAATGTTCACAAGAGAATTCATGCACTGGGGAAACCATTCACATGCTCTTATTGTGGGAAAACTTTCAAGCAAAAGTCCTCTTGTTTCCGACATCAGAAACTTCATACAGGAGAAAGGCAATTACCTCAGTCAGAAAGTGTGGAACATTTCAGATCGGAGCCAGATATTATTGTACATAACGTAAATCACACGGAAGAACCCCAGTTTGTATGCTCAGTATGCAGCGAATGTTTCATCAGCAGCATGGATCTGGATAAGCATCAGAGTGTTCACACACAAGCGAAGCCATTTGAGTGCTCAGAATGTGGGAAATGTTTCAGTCAGAAGTCTAATCTAATTAGACATAACCAAATTCACAAAGGAGAAAAGGCACTCAAGTGTTCTCAGTGCTCCAAGTGCTTTATTAGTAAAGAGGATCTTGAAAGACATCAGCAGATTCACAGAGAGAATAACACATTTTCATGTTCCGAATGTGGGAAGTGTTTTATAAGTAATTTAAGTCTTGTTAAACACCAGGAAGTTCACTCAGGAAAACGACCTTTTGGGTGTTCAGATTGTGGGAAGTGTTTTAGACAGGAATCCTATCTTCGAGTGCATAAGAGGATCCACACAAGGGAGAGACCATATGCATGTTCTGAGTGTGGGAAATATTTCACTCATTCATCAGCTCTCGGAAGGCATCTGCAAAATCACACCGGGGAAAAACCATTTGCTTGTTCTGAGTGTGGGAAATGTTTTGTGCATTCGGGAATGCTTATTCGGCATCAGCAAATTCACACAGGGGAGAAACCATTCACGTGTTCTGAGTGTGGGAAATGTTTCACTTGGAATTCATCGCTTATTAAACATCAGAGGATCCACTCCGAAGGAAAACCTTATGTCTGTTCTGTGTGTGGGAGATGTTTCAGAGAGGAATTATATCTTATTATACATAAGAGGATTCACACAGTAGAACAGAGCGTGAAAATCAAAGAAGAGAGAGATTTTAAAATAGAGTAATACTTTGAGCATTCTAACAATAGAGCAATTAGTTGTCTTTAATGGCTATAAATAGTCATTCATTTGAAAACATTACTTGTCCATACCCCACTTTGAGCACTGTAATTCAATCCTTGTTGGCCTCCCCACCATCCATGTATCGCCACGCAGTTTGTAATGGAGGCCTTTGCTACACTTTCCTCCTTGTTAAATGCTCAGTGCCTATAACATAATGCTTACTTATAGAACTTCTATACGCACTCTTAATTATGTTAATAGATAGGTTAAAAAAGTATCTGCATTAGAACTATAGGTTTTGAGTTCAAACACCTGTCCACCCATTTTTTTCCTTTTTAAAATAATTAGAACACCCATATTTGACTCATACCACCTATTTTACAGTGTATGTATGTGTATATATATATATATATATATATTCTAAAAAGTAATGGGATCCAAGTCTACAACCTATGATAGCAAGTTGATTTAAATATGTCTTTGAAAGCTTTGCTTTATTCACATTCGGGACTTGAATATCTTGTTTTGAAAAACGTACTGGGTGACCCAATTTGGTTAGAGGATGTCCTTAATTTTGTAATAATACTGTCAGATGTAGACTACTTGGGTATTAATTATTGGATATAACACTTTAAATAAAGAATAGGGGAGTTGATGTTGTCATATACGGGATAATGGTGTTGATTAAAATAATTACTAAATATGTATGCTTTTCATAAACATCACCCCCAAATGCTTCTAAAATTCTGGACCATAATTTTTATTTATTTTTTTGCCTTATTGTTTATTACTTTTTTAGATATACTATTGTTTTATAGTTAAAACAAAAGTTATGTTTTAATGTTTTTCTAGTCCTCTGGCTAATTACTACACATATATTGGTACTTTTTCTTATTTCTTTGTGTGTTTTCCTTTCTTTTATTGTAAATTGTATTCAATTACATTTTACTGGCTACTCCCTACTATATTAAATCACAGTCATATGATACCAATTACAAATCTTTGAGTTTTAGGCGTTCCGCTCTATTGCGTTCCTTCTTAAACTATTGCATTGATTATTCCTAATTATGGATTATGTGTCTGCAAATTATATATTGTGTTTATTTCTCAGTATTAAAGAGGAATTTCATGCAATATGAAAAACGTATTTTTTTTTTTAAATAGTTTTTAATATATCTACATATAAGGTGTAAATTTACACCAGGTGTGTCCAAGTTCGGTCCTTAACGTTTAGGTGCCACGGTGATCTCAATAGATCCCCATGGTTATAGCCTTAATGTGTGGATCAGAGTTAGTGAGGAGGAGTGACTCTTCAGTTTCTTTTTCCTTAGTGGTGGAAAATAGACAAGGATAAAAGAGGCTCCTCTAAAGTAGCGAGTTTTGCAAATGAGGAAAATTCTTTAAAAAGTAGGTAATCTCCTTACATCTATTTTAGGTAATTCAGGCCCTCAGATCCTGTCACTGCTCTCCTTGTGCAGGGTTATGCATGCAGTCATCAGGGAGAGAAAGGTACGGTCAGTAAAGTTTTAATACATAGTAAAAAAAATAATATAAAAAGCTTACATTAGGCTAAAGTCCACAAATGGAAGATAACTTCCTTCAGTCCTCCGTATCTGTCCACAGGTCAGCAACAACACTCCACTGCTGTGTTTCTGTCTCCTGCTTTGGTTGTCACAGGTGGACTGTTGTTCTCTCACTCAACTGGTTTCACTGTCTTCTTCTGGAGTGTGTGGTTGTGTTGGTCTGTTCTTCTAAGTCATTATCTTAATTGATTTGATAATGCTCAGTATTTACAATTAACTTCTCAATTATTACATACATAGTAAAAATGTGTGTTTTTAAACCATCATACACTTAAAACAATTATACAACTTTTTATAAAATGACAGGTTGCAATTAAAACATCAAATATGTAAAAATAATTTTCTAACACTCATGATAGAGTTTATTTAATAACTTAATTGTGTGATTGGGTCTGCTTGCTGATTGAAACTGATAAATTGTATCTTTTTTCTATTTTACACTGCCAATTACTGTTACTTCATAGTATTGCAGTTTCATAGTGTCTTACAGCTTTATGAAATTCCCTGAATGTGTAAAACAGTAGCCTGTAACGTAGCCCGCAAGACTTGCGGCTATTAAATTGGCCCCTTAAAGCAAGCTGCTCATGATCTGCAAGTTAAGGGTGAAAAAAGGCTACGGGATGTGGACATCTGAAGTTCGTGTTCCCGCAAATCCTTTGTTCTCTCAAGCCCATAACTGCTACTTTACAATTTCGATATTAAATTGCAACGATTTTCCAAAGACGCCATGGCGTTCAAGCCCGTAACCCGCAAATGGAGGCAAAAAAATTACTGGCTCCAAATAGGACCCGCAAAGGGTTTACAGACAACTTTTAAACACTGTGAAAGGCAATAGAAACACACCAGTAGACATTAGAATATGCGGAAAGCATGGAAAGGCATTACAATTACTTGCACAATAATCCCACAATAAAAAAATGCATTTAAAAAATATATATTTTTTTTTATCATATGTTGGAATGGTCATGCATTTACCAATATGAAAAGCCATACTGCAATTATCTCTCTACGTGTTGCTGTAATCTATCGCCCCCCAGGTACTCCCTTTCAATTTCTCGATCACTTTTCCGCCTGGCTCCCACACTTTCTTTCCACACTGATACTTGGCGACTTCAACATTGCCATTGACACACTGACCTCCCCAGCAGCCTCCAAACTACTTGCACTCACCTCTTCCCTCGGCCTCTCACAACTTACAGATTCTTCAACTCACCGTGCTGGACACTCTCTTGACCTTATTTTCACAAATATTAGCCCTACCTCCAACCCAGTCATCCACCCTCTCCCTCTATCTGACCATTACCTCCTTACCTTCAACCTCACCTCATCTTCCTCTCATCACTCTTCTTCAACCCCAGCCACAATAACCCACAGAAGCCTGCTAGAACTTGACCCTACTCTGCTCTCCACTGTGCTCCATCCTCTTCTCAGCACTGTCAACAACCTCAACTGTCCTGACACTGTTACCTCACACTACAACTCTACCACCCTTGACACCCTTGCCCCCATAACCACACTCAGACTCCCTCGATCTCATCCACAACACTACACACACACATTACATTCAGAAGTGCTCCCGCACTGCTGAACAACTATGGAGGAAATTGGTCTCCACAGCAGATTTCCTTCACTACAAGTTTATGCTACGTTCCTACTACATCACTAATCTCAACTCTGTCCTCCAACCCCAAATGTCTGTTTGCCACTTTTAATACCCTCCTCTTCTCCATCTACACATCCTCACTCAGTACCCTAATAAACTCTTTTGGGTTTCAGTACCATCTCTATGCAGATGACACTCAAATCTACCTCTCAGCACCAGATCTATCCCCCTCTCTTCTAGCACACGTCTCTGTCTGCCTCTCTAGTATATCCTCTTGGATGTCCGCCCACCATCTAAAACTCAACATGTCTAAGACTGAACTCTTAATCTTCCCACACTCTACTGCAGCTTCTATTCCTCACATCTCTCTCTCTCTGTCAACAATGCCATCATCACTCCCACCACCCAAGCCCGTTGTCTCTGGGTTCTACTGGACCCTGCCCTCTCTTTCATCCCTCACATTCAGTCTCTAACCAAATCTTCTCTTCTCCATCTAAAAAACATATATCAAAAATACACCATTACCTTACACAAGACACTACTAAAATTCTAATACACTCTCTCATCGTTTCTCGTCTCGACTATTGCAACTTGCTTCTTGTTGGCCTGCCCACCACTTGCCTCTCCCCACGTCAATCCATAATGAATGCCTCCGCCAGACTCATTTTCTGTACACATAGTTCAGTGTCGGCAGCTCCTCTTTGTCAATCATTCCACTGGCTTCCCGTAGCCTCCAGAATAAAATGTAAAATCTTGACCCTAACCTATAAAGCCCTCAACAACGCACCCCCATACATCTCTGCTCTCATCTCCAAATACTCCCCACACGCCATCTTCGTTAACGACCTTCTTTCTACCACTCTTGTCACCTCCTCTCACTCCCGCCTCCAGGACTTTTCTCTTGCTGCCCATATTCTCTGGAACTCCTTGCCTCGCTTCACCAGACTTTCCTCCTGCCTTAAATCCCTCAAAACTTCAATAATAACGCACCTCTTTAAAGAAGACTATAACCTTCCACCCTAACATGCTCAGCACTACTCTCTCCTACTGTACCACATACAAACTTCAACCTTTAGATTGTAAGTCTGCGAGTTTCAATCGTGCAAGATGCTTTAGGTAAAAAGCGCTATGGACACCGGATTCCAAGCTCAAGGACAGGGCCCTCCATTCATTGCAATGTGTGAATCTTGAACTTGTCATTGCCTGTAACTTAACTTATGTATAGTGCTAAGGAATATGTTGGCGTGTTACAAATAAATAATAATAATAATGTACATGTGTAGTGTGTGTGATGCACATGTGGTGACATGTTGGTGTATGTGATATTCACCTGACATGGAGGCTTGGTCCTGCTGGGCCACTGGGCCTGAAGCTTCAGCGGCGGGCAACTGTCTCAGAAGGTCCCTGGCAACCCTCTCCCACTCATTATAGGTCCTCCTTAGCCATCATCCTCCTCATCTTGGCCCTGAGGTCATCAAACCTGTGCTTGACAGACCTCACATGCCTTTGTGCAATGCCTATCGCAGTCACCTCAGCCGCTACCTCCTTCCAAGCCTGAGTCCTAGGCCCTGGCTTAACTTCCCTCCTCCCTGCAAGAATCACGGGCGAGCCATGGAGGAGGACCACATTCTCCCGGTGTGAGTAATTGTGGGCCCTGTGCTTGCCCTTAGCCTCTTACCCTCCCGACTTTGGACTGGGTTTCTTGCCTCCCTCACCTGTCCCTGGGGCCTGTCCTTTCCCAGAACTACCACCCCCTGTGATCACTTCCCCTCAATCCCTCTCCTATGTGCCTATGTATGCCTGATGCTCGGGTCCACTCTGCCAACACCCACCTCCTCCCCTGCACTCCCATCCTCTCTCTCCTCCACCTCACTCCTCACCTCCTCCTTCCCACCTCTACTCCCCATAGCCACCTCTCTCTCCTCCACACATCTCCTCTTCTCCCCACCTCTCCACCCCTCTCCCATCCTCTCGCCTCCCTTCATATTATCCCAAAAGTAAAGTAAGGATAAATAGAAAGAAGTGTGACTGTATATGTCTGATGGAAAAAAAATGTGTGTGCTATGTTTTATTAATAACTGTTGGGGGATGGGGGTGGAGTGTGCTAACTCTATATGTCTCTATGTGGGTTCTTTAAATTATGTGTATTGCAAATATGTGTAATCTGTAAATATGTGTAAGCAAGTATTAAGTGTAAAATCGTATGAAATATAATATAAATGTATAAACCTGCAAATTACCTCTCTCCAAACTCTCCTTCTCTCTCTCAAATTGAACCTGACCGCCAACTCCGGGACCTGCGTGCTATTTCGAAAGAAAATGCAACACAGTCAACGCATGGGTGTGTGGAACGCAAATTTATAATCTCCCTCTGTCAATCATCTTCGGCTAGACCTTTTCTGCTAGACTTTTTATTGGCGGAGAGGCCAATTGGTTATTGACGGCTGATCGCGGCTCGTCCGGACCCTTTACAGCCTGCGTGCACGGAAAGGATTTACAGGCTTGTGTCTCAAGCCCATAACTCGCATCATGGTCTAATTTAATAGCTCTGTAACGCTGCCGAATTTCAAGCCTGTAGGCTTTGCGGGTCCCATGTTGCCACTATGGGCTTTCAAATTTAATGGGGCTCTTAGTGGCTGACTTTAATAGATGAAACAGTTTAAGACAAAAAAATAGTGTTTAAATTATATATTATCTCTCCTTTGTGTGGTAATGTTTTTACTGTGTTCCACCATCTCCAATTCTGTTTAATTTCTACAACAACCATACATTTAATTTCTCCTGGGTTGTGTTTGTGTACTTCTTTAAAGTGTTTTGAAACTGATTTACCGTATTTATCAGCGTATAACACGCACTTTTTCTCCCTGAAAATAGGGAGCAAATGATAGGTGCGGGTTATATGCCGATATTCCCTCCCCCCTCCTCATCCTCAACCTCCCTCCTCATTCTAAACCACCCTCCGCATTCTAACCCCCCCTCCTCATTCTACCCCCCCCCCTCAACCTAATCCCCCCTCCTCAATCTAAACCCCCCTAAATACCTCCCCCTCACTTACCTGCTTCTGCTCCGGCCTTCGCTCCGCTCCTTGACCTGGCGCTCATGTGACGTCACATGCGAGCCACGTCATTAGCATATACCGGGTGGCACTGTAGGTAAGTGAGGGGGAGGTATTTAGGGGGGTTTAAGTTGAGGAGGGGGTTTTAGTTTGAGGAGGGGGGGTTAGAATGAGGAGGGGGGTTAGAATGCGGAGGTGGGTTTAGAATGAGGAGGGAGGTTGAGGAGGGGGGGTTGAGGTTGAGGATAGGGGGGTTGAGGTTGAGGAGGGGGTTTGAGGAAGGAGGATGAGGATGGGGGGGTGGAGGAGGGGTTTGAGGAGGGAGGTTGAGGATTTTGCTTCAAAGTTCTTTACTTGAATTTTTTTTCCCCCCTGAAATTTCCTTCTTAAAATGAGGTGCGTGTTATACGCCGGTGCGTGTTATATGCCGATAAATACGGTATTTGGGAAACCTTGTTTAACATTTCTGATACACTATGCTCCTCAATTATTTTGTGAAGAGGCTAGAGGTGCTGCCTATGTATTCTTTTTTTACAGCTGCATTCTAGTATTTAGACCATATTTCTAAATGTACATAATATTTAGTTTGAATCCTTAATTTGGTTTGTATTTGAAGTGCTTTCCACTATATTGTCTTTAGAAAATTAGTTTCTAAAGGTTTGCATGCATTACATAGCCCACATCTAAAAAATCTCCCTTTTTTATTTTTTATTTATAGTCTGTTCTGTATTTAGCATGCTTTTAACTAGTCTATTTTTTAGATTACCTGATCTCCTGAATATTATTTTGGGGCTTTTAGGCAAAATGTATTTTAAAGATATGTCCGTCATAAGTATATTCCATTTTTTTTTCTTATTGCTTTCTTGATTTGTTTATGATTTTTGTTATAATCCATGATGATAGACATTTCATATTCTTTATTTTCCTCCTTATTTTTGCTTTTATATTCTAGCATTTTTTTTCTATAATTTTTTTTTATCTCTTCTAAGGCATTGTCTATTTCTTGTTCTGGATAATTCTATTCTACACATTTCTTAATGTTTTCTGCTTGTTTAAGAAATATTTTTTTATCACTACAGTTTCTTTTACTTCTTCTGATCTCCCCTTTTGGTATATTCCTAAGCCATTGCTCATGGTGTTGACTACTTTTTAGGATGAAGTTAGAACAGAATCAAGGTATTATAGGAATGCTAAATTCCCAAGGTATTTGCTACCCACACTTTACAAGTATATATACAAATTGGGATGTAATAATTTAAAATTAGAATTTTTATTGGTAAGGGATAACAACGGCGATAAAGCTTAAAAACAATAGGCTATTAAAAAATCCTGGATTGGAGAAATAAGTTAAAATGGGCTATCTAATGTGTGAAACTTTACCCATTTGGTATTATTTTTAAACTCTTAATAGAGGGGTAAGTGGTTCACACCTGACAGTACTTCAAGGGGATGGTGAATAGCTTATCCAGTTCAGTATGTCCTGTCTTTGTACATGTGAACAAAATTAACATGCAATTGGAATCAGTGAATATAATGCTGCTAAATAGATGCCATAGAGATGGCCCTAATTTGTTAGGGTTCATTCAGTGGAATCACAAAACTGACCCTTGTTTCCTAGGGTTCACAGTGTGGAGATTCAAAAGTAGCACAAAATATCTCTATTAAATGCTGTATAAAGCTTCTAAAGGACTATGTTTGGATAGGTCTCAGTTGTTTTCCACAAGTCTGAGCATTACTGTCTTTATCTGTCTTGTAAACATGCCATAATTATATCGCAGGAATTGTTTTATCTTGTGCCTAATAGGGCTAAGATATAGTTGATGCCCTCACACCAAAAACTCCTTTTATAAGGATACACATGTATTGTGTTCATATCCCGTTGCAGGGATCAGCATGATGTGGAAAACAGAGATGCTATAAAGTAAATGATGTCCGGTGGGTTATCTCCCACTCTATGTCCTATCAGAAGTTTGTAACATCTATCTCATATAGAAACAACAGCATTCACACATTTGGAAACGGACATGGAGGGTGAGCATACATCCTCTAAATATCTAAGATACAATACTGTCAGTAGAAATGACACTGGCGTGCCCTTAGCTACAAGGCATGCCACGTCATCACAGGCCGACGCGTTTCGACGTCATCAGACGTCTTTGTCAAGGTAAAAGATCACTGAGCCGTCTGGCCCTCTTTTAAACGCTGCCGTAGCTACGGCAACCAATTGGCATTATTCAGACATGCGCAGTTGAATCAGGAAGCGCATAGCGCTATGGTGTTATACAAGTACGTAGTAGATGCGCAGATAGAAGTATAGGAGATTTAGATAACACTATATATATATAGGAAGAGCAAGTATGTAATACATGGCCCATGTTATTCATAGGGTCACATATAAGGAATGAGTATATTATCCTAGATAAGGGTAGGAACATGACCCCTCTAATAATTAGTGCATAATAAAGTGAAAGGATTGTGTTGGTGAAGTAATTATTGTGTGGCAAACTTATTAATAAAAGACAAATAATAAGTGATCATCTGGGTTGCTAATAAGATTTAATAAAACCTAGAAATGTTTTATGAAACGATGATATAGATGCTGAGAAAAATATATGACAAACTATATAGTGAGGAGATAGAGATATAAATCTCATGAGTGAAAGGTAAAGAAATACATGCATAAAGACTAAAAGAGATGGGAAAAAGGGGGAAGAGACTCAGCCCCTTTTGTGTGCTAAATAAGAGATTAACTCTTTCAAAGCAAAATTAAATAGGGGAAGATAGGGGTGAATATACTTAAGTGTCACCCATGGATAAGTGCTTACCATGTGAATAGGAATCCAAAAAGGGGAGACAGAACATGACTATAATTCCTCTTGGTTATCAAAACTACAGGGGATTAGTCATACTTGCAAAAAAGTGATTCTCATAATCTATAGCTAAAATGAAATGTATGTTTGGTCCTATCTAGAACATGGCAATTGACGAGTGATGTTGACTCTTTGTGAAAAGGTTCTCACTTAACATACCTATATAAATGAAGGGTAGGAACGTAAATCCTTCATTTAATCCCTTAGGGGATAAAGCTTTTAATTTGTATATCCATTTTGCTTCATGTTGGAGAAGTTTTTTATCTAGGTCACCCTGTCTGGGGCCTTGATAGACTTTCTCAAGAGCTGTAAACGTTAAAACTTCACTATTTCCACCGTGAATAATTTTAACATGGCGTGCTAAAGGAGTGTCAAGATCTTTCTTAATAGAATAGATATGTTCACCAATGCGTCTTCGCAGTTGGCGTCGCGTTTTCCCTACGTAGATCTTTTTACATAGGCACGTGGCCACATAAACTACATTTGTAGTGCAGCAATTTGAGAAGTCTTTTAAAACATATCTTTCCCCACTAGATGGATGTTCGTATATTTTTGTGGGTTTGATCTATCTGCAGAATTTGCAGTTCCCACATCTGAAACATCCCTGTGGGGGATTGAGCCATGTATTATTATGTTTATTCTCTTTAAAGAAGCTATGCACTAATGTGTCTTTAAGATTTTTTCCCCTTCGGTATGTGATTGGTATTTTTTGTGGGAGTATGTCTCCCAGGTCCTCATCACTTTTTAATAAGTGCCAGTGTTTGGATATAATATCTTTAATTGAGGCAGACTCGTACCCATATGTCATGATACATCTAGGATATGTATTGTCTGATGTTTGGATGCTTTTCCTATAAGGTTTATTTAGCAACTCTGTTCTGTTGCAACTCAATGCATGTTGAAATGCTTTCTTTAGGCATTTATTTGAGTATCCTCGCTCTCGAAATCTCTGTTTTAATTTATCTGCTTCAATTTTAAACTGGGTTTCTGAGCTACAGTTTCTCCTAATTCTTAAGTATTGCCCCTTAGGTATGCCTTTCTTCAGGGGCTCAAAATGTAGAAATATTTAATTAAATTTAATTAAGAAATATTTTTTTATCACTACAGTTTCTTTTACTTCTTCTGATCTCCCCTTTTGGTATATTCCTAAGCCATTGCTCATGGTGTTGACTACTTTTTAGGATGAAGTTAGAACAGTCCGTGGGAATGAAATCTGTTTTTTTTCATGTTATCATCCTCTATATAAATGTTTAAATCTAGAAAATGTACCTCTATTTTGCTTATTTGCTCTACAAATGTTATGTTATGTTTATTGTTATCAATTCCCTTGATACATTTGTTTAAATCTTGTTCACTACATTTCCAAATGAAAAGTTTATCATCCACATATATTTTCCATATATAATGTTATTTTTCAAAGGTGCCATTTTCAGGAAGGTCTATTCCCACCAACCCATGAATACATTTGTGTAGCTTGGTGCAAATTTAGTTCCCATTGCTGTCCCTCTGTCTTGCAGGAAAAATTCATTTTCAAACAAAAAATAGTTATTATGAAGGATAAAATGTATTCCTTCTAAAATTAAGTGGGGGAGGGATGCTGAGCCCACTCACTCGCCAGGCCCTAGAGGAGGGCCTGAATGCTGTATTTCCGGGACGGGGGAGAGATGGGGGAGGGATGCTGAGCCCCACATCCTCGCCAGGCCCTAGAGGAAAGCCTGAAAGCTGCATTTCCCTTGCTGGTGGGTGACTCCCTCATCAGGTGAGTTACACCTGACCCCTTGCACCCTTCCTGCATGCAGTCCCAGCAGGTTGCAGTTATTTGCTGATTTTTTGCATTCGCAGGGTACCCGGGAACGGAACTCCCACGAATGTCGAGGGATTACTGTATATATATATATATTGGTAACTTATTGTTGGAAAAGCATATTAAATGAAACAATTAGCTTTTAAGGGTAACAATCTCTTTTTCTAGTCAGAAGCAATACTGAATAAGTGTAAACAATGAAATCAAGAGCAGAAATTCATATTGACAGACATCATGAATAATGTTCTGTATAAGTTCTTAGATAAGTGAAAACCCGAGAAATGTAAGTGAGCAATGTAAATATCTCCATATATTAAGGAGAAAAACAACAGGAAAAAGAAAAGGAAAAAAAGGAAAATACATGAGCAGGTATGTGGCAGGGTCACAAGAAATTTGTGATAGCAATCCCAAGTCCATATCAAGTCCTGTATTCTTAGTATACAGGACTTGTATTCTGTTTTTCTTTCCTGGGTCAAGAATTTTGAAATACCCTATGAGTATTTTGTTTTTCAGGTTTTGGATGGAGTAATCATTCTGGGTAAAATAGTGTCCAACTGGGGTACAATAACTGTGCTTTTTGAATGAAAGTCTGTACAGATTCATCCTTGAGTACAGTTTTTGGCTGGTTTCCCCAACGTAACAGCTTGTTTCACGTATATTATATTGTATTATGTAAACCACATTGGAGGATGTGCATGAATATGACTCCCTATTGTTATGGGTCTTGTTGTTATGTGTGACTGTCCTCTTTAAAGATGTCTTGACATTTTGCAGCACATTTTAATGCAAGGTTAGTTACAATTTTCTCTGTTAAGGATTTTCAGCCACTATTAAACAGAGGACACAGAATTAAAACATATGTTCCTAAAACCACCTATTCCTGAATTTAAACTACCCACTAAACCTGAAACAACCATTGGTCAACAAATTGTCCAATGAACAGCCCAACAGAGAAAACCTTTTCCATCAAGGAAAGACAAACTTTGAAATGAAGATGTTAACACTCCTGAGTACTAAGGATACAGGACTTAATATGGACTTGAGATTTTTATCACATTACCAAATCTTGTTGTGACCTTGCCATATTCCTGCAAATGTTTTTTCCCTTTGTTATTTACTGTCCTTTTTTCTACTTATGTAAGGTGATATTTACAGCACTCACATACATTTCTCTGGTTTTCACTTATCTAGCCACCATGTGCAGCACAGACAGCAGCTAATCGGTGTGGAAGTGATTCAATAAGATGCTGGATGGTTGGCAAGGCTATTTGGAGCCATGCAGACTACAATGCATACGTCAGCTGCTGAAGAGTGTGTGGTGCTTGATAGGGTATAAGTTCAAGGAATTTGTAGGCCAGGTACATACATAGAAGTCTTCATTGTGCTCCTCAAACCACTCCTGGACAATTCTGGCCGTATAACATGTTGCATTGTTTTGCTGGAAGATCCCATCCATTCCAGGGAAGATAGTCCACATGTATGGGTGTAATTGATCTATAGGGATGGATAGATAACCCAATCGGTTGAGAGTGCCTTCCAGGGGTATGAGTGGACCCAGACAATGCCAACAAAACATTCCCCAGACCATAAGGCTGCCGTCACCAGCTTGTGTTCTTCCAACAATGGTTGCAGTGTGTTCGTTCTCTGTGATTTTCCTCATGACACGACAACGTCCGTCCAGTCTATGGAGCAGAAACATGACTCATCAGAGAAGGCAATTCTTTGCTAATCAGAAGAGGCCCAATTTCGACACTGTCATGCAAATTGAAGCCGTTTCTGCATTGGTGCAGTGACCAGCCTTTTCCTTTGGAGTCCCATAGACAACAGGATTGGATGTACTGTCATTTTAGACACACGTCTAGTAGCCCCCTGGTTCCTATGAACGGTGAGTTGCTCAACTGTAGTGTGTCAGTTGGCCCTAACACCTTTGCAGCCGACGTTCGCCTCTTACATCCATGGCCACTTGGTGCTCTGCAGTTACCACGCCATTTCAGCTCAAGACACGTGCCGTATTTCATTGGCTGACGTCAAAAATAGGAGGTGGTCAAAATAATGTGACTATATATATATATATATATATATATACACATATATATATATATATATATATAGGGGTTATATAGGGGGTCCAGTGGTTAGGATTCTGGGCTTTTACCACTGGGACCCTGGTTAGATTCCAGTCAGGGAACCAACAGGTCACACCACCATGAAGCCAAGCAGGGTTGGGTCTGGTCAATACTTGGATGGGAGACCACCTAAGAATACCAGGAGCTGTATGCTGTGGCCCACTGGAGAAGGAGCTGGCAACCCACTACAGTCTCTCTACTATGAATACCATGTGAATCAGCGTGTTGTGTGTCGGTCCATGAGGTTACAGAGAGTCGGATGCGACTGTACGAATCGCACACACACATATACACATAGCTATATATCGTTTAGCTCTGTAAATGGGTTCCGGACAATTGAAGTGCTCATCGAAACAGCGCTAAGAGCAGGCATTTTAACATAGGATAGATCGAAATAGGGGAATTCATAAACAAAATACAGTGCCTTGCAAAAGTATTCACCCCCCTTGGCATTTTTCGTGTTTTGTTGTTTCACAACCTGAAGTTAACATGGATTGTTTGAGGATTTGCATCATTTAATTTACAGAACATGCCCACAGCTTTGAAGATGTTTTTTTTTTTTTTTTTATTGTGAAGCAAACAACAAATAGGAGAAAATAATAGAAAAACTCAATGTGCATAACTATTCACCCCTGAAAGTCAATACTTTGTAGAGCCACCTTTTCCGGGATTAACAGCTCCAGGTCGCTTTGGATAAGTCTGTATGAGCTTTGCCCATTCCGCCTTGCAAAACTGCTCCAGCTCCTTCAACTTGGATGGTTTGCACTTGTGAACAGCAATCTTTAAGTCTGACCACAGATTTTCTATTGGACTGAGGTCTGTGCTTTGACTAGGCCATTCCAACATATTTACATGTTTCCCCTTAAACCACTCAAGTGTTGCTTTAGCAGTTTGTTTGGGGTCATTGTCCTGGAAGGTGAACCTCCCTGTTAGCCTCAAATCACTCACAGAGTGGTACAGGTTTTGCTCAAGAATATCCCTGTATTTATCACCATCCATCTTTCCCTCAACTCTGACCAGTTTTCCAGTCCCAGCTGCTGAAAAGCATTCCACAGCATGATGCTGCCACCACCATGTTTCACTGTGGGGATGGTGTTCTTTGGGTGATGTGATGTGTTGTGTTTGCGCCAAACATAGTGTTTTCTTGCATGGCCGAAAAGTTAAATTTTAGTCTCATCAGACCAGAGCACCTTCCTCCATACATTTTGGGAGTCTCCCACATGCCTTTTCGCAAACTCAATATGTGACATTTTGTTTTTTGCTGAAAGTAATGGCTTTCTTCTGGCCACTCTGCCATAAAGCCCAACTCTATGGAGCGTATGGCTTATTGTCGTCCTATGTACAGATACTCCAGTCTCTGCTGTGGAACTCTGCAGATGCCCTCCTTGCCCGGTCCGTGAGATTTTGTGGACGGCCATCTCTTGCAGGTTTGCTGTTGTGCCATGTTCTTTCCATTTGGTTATGATAGATTTGATGCTGCTCCTGGGGATCATAAAAGATTTGGATATTTTTTTATAACCTAACCCTGACTGGTACTTCTTAACAACATTGTCCCTTACTTGTTTGGAGAGTTCCTTGGTATTAATTGGTAGTGTTTGGTTAGTGGTGCCTCTTGCTTAGGTGGTGCAGCATCTGGTGCCTTTCAAAAAAGGTGTGTATATGTAATGACAGATCATGTGACACTTAGGTTGCACACAGGTGGACATCATTTCACTAAGTATGTGACTTCTGAAGGTAATTGGTTGCACCAGAGCTTTTTATGGGCTTCATAACAAAGGAGGTGAATACATACGCACATGCCAATTTTCTGTTTTCTATTTCTAAAAAATAGTTTTATGTATATATTTTTCTCATTTCACTTCACCAACTTAGACTATTGTGTTCTGATCCATCACATAAATTCAAAAGGCGCTCACTGCGCTGGTAGAGATGAGCACCATAGGCGCTCATCCCTACGACCCCTTACAACGTAGGCAGAGAGCGCCGAAGAAAAAAAAATACGAGCTCAAAAAAATACTAAGTTACCAGCCGAACCGCACACATACAAAAACAACAATAACAATGCCAAAATTAACAAAAATCCCATAAAAAAACACTCACAGCACGGGGGGACAGGCACGACGTCTGGGAGTCAGGTTGCATGACAATTTAACCACAATTTGCCCAGTTTCCAAACACGGAAAATCGCCTAAGCGAGAGAAAAAATGGCGGATGAAAAAAAAAAAAAAACAGGCTATACAACCCCTAAACACGCATAACACCACCAAGCACATAAGACTTTTACACAAAAAACTACGAGCCGCAGCACTTAGAAAAAAACATAATACAAGCTCAAAAAATACAAACTTAACGACCAAACAACGCACATACAAAAACAACAATAACCACCAAAATTAACAAAAATACAAAACAAACACCACTCACACCACGGGGGGACAGGCACGACGTCTGGAAGTCAGGTTGCATGACAATTTAACCACAATTTACAGAGTTTCCACACAGGGAAATCGCCTAAGCGATGAAAAAATATGTTGGCCGAAAAAACCCGAAAACGAGGCTACACAAACCCTAAACACGCAGAACACCACCAAGCACATAAGACTTCTACACAGGCACGTACGAGGTACATAATACACTATTAGGATAGGCTGAAAATGCTCCAGACCCACGTAACACATACACACTCGCCGCCATTTTACAACACTACCTTAAAACGAATAACATTACCAATCTAAAATAACACATTACACAACTAAACAAATGGTTTAGCCTCGCACACGCAGCCTATTTACACTGCACACTTGCCACATTGCTAACACTTTCTCCTCAGATCACCAACAGTCCAAATGTACATTGTATGCTGCAGGAAAAACAACAGCAACTGTTAGCTCTTCAGCATATTAATTCCTGGATATATTCATTACAAATAGGTAAAGTATATTCATTTATTATTTAATTAATTAATTAATTAATTATTATAAAAATATATATTTGCATAAAAAAAAAGAGCAGAGGAGACACTCGCTTTGCCAAAAGCGCTCAGCGCGGAGCTCACAATGAGCGCCGAGTGTGCTCAGAAGAGTAAAAGTACACAAGGGGAGAGGCTCATAATGAGCACTGAAGGTAATCAGCCTTACATTCTGTGCCAAACAGCATTACCTGCCTTACAATTTTATTGCCGTAATTTTTTGACGAGCAAGTCGCTAGTATATATATATATATATATATATATATATATATACTAGCGACTTGCCCGTCAAAAAATGACGGCAATAAGATTGTAAGGCAGGTAATGGTGTTTGGTTGCGGCATAAATTTTGTAGGTGTTCCGAGATCCTTCGGCGCTCATTGCGAGCCTCGCGCTGAGCGCCTTCGGTGCTCATTGCGAGGCTGTTGTTTGTTTGTGTTCTATGAGCAGCGTTGGAAATAATTAAGAAATGAATAAATGAATATACTTTACCTATTTTGAAGTAATATGTGCAGGAAGCATTGTGTTGAAGAGCTGACAATCTGTTTTCATGTTGCTGCAGCATACAATGTGTGTTTTCACTGCTGTGGAGCTGCTGTGTAAGTGTCAGCAATGTGTGCAGTGTGTAGTGTAAATAGTGTGCGTGCACGAGGAAAATCCGTTAGGGTAGCTGTGTACTTCTGCATTGTGTAAGTTAGTGTTGTAAAATGGCGCCTAATGTGTGTAGTACACGACTGTGGCTGATTTTGCGTCCGTGTTCTTGGACCTCATACGTATTCTAAAAATTCGGATGTGTTTCGTGGTGTTTTGCGTGTTTAGGGTCCTGTAGCCTCGTTTCGTTTTTTTCAGCTGCCATTTTTGCTCTCGCTTATGGGCTTTTCATGTGTCTAAACTCTTGAATTTCTACTTAAATTAAGGTGTAACTTCACTTTTAGAGGTGCTGGGTGACCCGCCCCCCCTTGCGGTGGGTAAGCTTTTTAGCTGTTTATGTGTTTGTTGTGTGTATTTATTGTGTTTTTAATGTTTTCATGTGCGCTGTTTTCGGGCGCTAAGGTCGTATTTTTGCGAGGTCCTAATGTTTTTTTTTCTAAGTCCCGCGGCTCGTATTTGTGGATGCTAAGTCCATACATTTTGCGGTCGCGGTGGGAGCCTCCACCTCCGCAAAAGGGTCAGCATTTGCGGGCCTAAAGTCCGCAGTTGCTGGCAAGGAGCGCCTTTGGGACGAGGGCCACAGCGTTAGCAACAACTTTTGACAACCCGCACTGCTGACAACTATATATGTGATATATATATATATATATATATATATATATATATATATATATATACAGTGGATATAAAAAGTCTACACACCCCTGTTAAAATGTCAGGTTTCTGTACTGTAAAAAAATTAGACAAAGATAAATCATTTCAGAACTTTTTCCGCCTTTAATGTGACCTATAAACTGTACAACTCAATTGAAAAACAAACTGAAATCTTTTAGGTGGAGGAAAGAAAATAAAAAAAATAAAAATAATGTGGTTGCATAAGTCTGCACACTCTCTTGTAACTGGGGATGTAGCTGTGTTCAGAATGAAGCAATCACATTCCAAATCATGTTAAATAGGAGTCAGCATACACCTGCCATCATGTAAAGTGCCTCTGATTAACCCCAAATAGTTCAGCTGCTCTAGTTGGTCTTATCTAAAATTTTCTTAGTCGCATCCCACAGCAAAAGCCATGGTCCACAGAGAGCTTCCAAAGCATCAGAGGGATCTCATTGTTAAAAGGTATCAGTCAGAAGAAGGGTACAAAAGAATTTCCAAGGCATTAGATATACCATGGAACAGAGTGAAGTCATCATCAAGTGGAGAAAATATGGCACAACAGTGACATTACCAAGAACTGGAGCTCCCTTCAAAAATGATGAAAAGACGAGAAGAAAACTGGTCTGGGAGGCTACCAAGAGGCCTACAGCAACATTAAAGGAGCTGCAGGAATATCTGGCAAGTACTGGCTGTGTGGTACATGTGACAACAATCTCCCGTATTCTTCATATGTCTGGGCTATGGGGTAGAGTGGCAAAACGAAAGCCTTTTCTTACGAAGAAAAACATCCAAGCCAGGCTACATTTTGCAAAAACACATATGAAGTCTCCCAAAAGCATGTGGGAAAATGTTTTATGGTCTGATGAAACCAAGGTTGAACTTTTTAGCCATAATTCCAAAAGATATGTTTGGCACAAAAACAACACTGCACATCACCAAAAGTACACCATACCGACAGTGAAGCATGGTGGTGGCAGCATCATGCTTTGGGCTGTTTTTCTTCAGCTGGAACTGGGGTCTTAGTTAAGATAGAGTGAATTATGAACAGTTCCAAATACCAGTCAATATTGGCACAAAACCTTCAGGCTTCAGCTAGAAAGCTGAACATGAAGAGGAACTTCATCTTTCAGCATGACAACGACCCAAAGCATACATCCAAATCAACAAAGGAATGGCTTCACCAGAAGAAGACTAAAGTTTTGGAATGGCCCAGCCAGAGCCCAGACCTGAATCCGATTGAAAATCTGTGGGATGATCTGAACAGGGCTGTGCACAGGAGATGCCCTCGCAGATTTGGAGTGTTTTTGCAAAGAAGAGTGGGCAAATCTTGCCAAGTCAAAATGTGCCATGCTGATAGTCTCATACCAAAAAAGACTGAGTGCTGTAATAAAATCAAAATGTGCTTCCACAAAGTATTAGTTTAAGGGTTTGCATACTTATGCAACCATATTATTTGATTTTTATATTTTTTCTTCCCTCTACCTAAAAGATTTCAGTTTGTTTTTCAATTGAGTTGTACAGTTTATAGGTCACATTAAAGGTGCAAAAAGTTCTGAAATTATTTATCTTTGTCTCATTTTTTTACAGCACAGAAACCTGTCATTTTAACAGGGGTGTGTAGACTTTTTATATCCACTGTATATATACAGTATATATATATATTTATATATATATATATTTAATTATTTACCATAATGTGCATAATGTGTTTATTTTGTGTGTATATATGTATGCTTATACATGGAGGGCCCTCTGAGCATGCAAGGGGAATGATAGAGATAAGACAGAGAGGAGAGGTAGAGGAGATAAAAGGGGAAGAAAGAAGAAGGAGAATATGGACTATTAAAGTTAAATACAGTAGAGGAAGAGAATAGAAAGAGAAAAAAAGAAGAGAGAGAAGCAAAAGAGACAAATAAGAAAATGGAGGAATGGAGAGACAAGGGAAGAAAAGAGGGAGAAGGGAGAGAGAGGAAATAGGCATACGTAAGAGAATAAAGGTAAGTGGAGAGATGGGAGTGGGAGAATGAGGGAGATGAATAGGACAAGAAACAGAAAAAAATGCTAGAGAGTAGTGGGAAAAGGGAGTGAAGAAGAGCAGTGGAGAGTGAAAGGGACAGACACAAGGAGAGAGGATGGGGAGGGAAGGAGAGAGGGAAAGACAGGAGGGGAGATAGAGGAGGTGAGAGTGTTGGGGTCAGAGAAAATTAATGATGTAGAGAGAAAAGGGGAAAATAAAGAAGAGAGGAAGAGAAGACTTGGAGCCATAGGGGGAAGTTTTGACTGGGGTTGAACCAGGAGAGGCTGCTGGGGACAAATAGGGACCCAATAGGGCCTAGGGGGTAGCCGTGGAAGGACTGGCAGGGGCCAAAGAGGGCTCTGGGATGCAGAAGAAAGATTGTGAGTGCCACAAGGGCACCTTGAGGTGAGGGCCCTGGTGCAGCTGCCCCGGTTGCACTGGTGTTTGCTCCGTCCCTGTACATGCACATGTTACATGACATATAATAACTCTATTTATTTTATTGAAACCAGCAACATATTTAAAAGAAGAAGGAGGTTGTAATAATATTGTTTGCAATTCAGAAATACTGGATTTGTGGTGTCTGTTCTAGGTTGGAGGAATAGGTCTAGGAGATGTAGGGTGACCTTTTCTGTGTCCTTAGGATAATCTAGTTTAGAACTTAATCTGCATTTGTATGCAACAGCAGAGGAAGTGTATCAGATGCAGAGGAGGTGTATCAAATCATGTGATTCCCACAGAATGGCAGCGCTCAGGTGCTGGTACTGAGCATGTCAGCACTGAGTCCCAGACAAAATTGAAACATTGTTGTAGCTGCCTCTGATTGGCCCCTACTAAACATGAGTTTTATGCTAATTTAACTTGGATTTTCGGCCGCATTCACTCTCAAAATCAACTGCCTGAAAATAAATTGTACATACTTTACGGTAAATGTATTAATATTTATTTATATTTAATATAATTTTTATATTTGATAATAATATTTATATATATTTTGTCCTTATTTCATGCAAACTGATCCTCCTCTATCAGATGTTTTCAAAAACCAGGAGACTGCCACACCTTTAATATGTAGGAAGAGGTTGATTCGTTTTTCTGACACCTCTTTGTTGTATCCTAATTTTATTAGATATAATTTATGTTATCTGCAGTAAATACCCAAGGCGTCTACCCATAAGCTGAAACACAAAGAAGTCTGTACTGCTTTGTTACTAATATTACTGTTAAGTCTATATGGATCTATAATTCTACTTCTTCTAGATATCTCTGCTGCCTTTGACACAGTCGACCATCCACTTCTACTCCATATCCTCTCCTCCCTCGGTATTCAAGACACTGTTTGCTCGTGGTTCTCATCATACCTACAAAATCATTCATTCAGTGTCTCCTTTTTTTGACACCTCTTCTTCTACCTACCCCGTCTGTTGGCGTACCCCAAAGTGAAGTCCTAGGCCCCCTCCTCATCACCATCCACACATCCTCACTTGGTACCCTAATAAACTCTTTTAGACTTCAGGATCATCTCTATGCAGAAGACACTTAAATCTACTTCTCATCACCAGATCTATCCCCCTCTCTTCAAACACAACTCCAACTGCCTTTCTAGTATATCCTCTTGGATGTCCACCCTCCATCTCAAACTCAACATGTCTAAGACTGAACTCCTAATCTTCCTTCCCTCTACCACAGCGTCAATTCCTCACATCTCTCTCACTGTCAACAACGACATCATCACTCCCACCTCCCAAGCCCGTTGCCTTGGGGTTCTACTGGACCACTAACAAAATCTTGCCTTCTCCATCTAAAAAACATCTCCAGAATGTGCCACTATCTTACCCAAGACACAAGTAAAATTATAATACACTCTCTCATCATCACTTGATTTGGCTACTGCAACTTGCTTCTTGTTGGCCTACCCACCACCCGGCTATCTCCACTTCAATCCATTATGAATGCCCCTGCTAGACTCATCTTACATACACAACGATCAGTGTCAGCATCATCTCTCTCAAAATCACTCCACTGGCTTCCCTTAGCCTCTAGAATAAAATGTAAAATCATGACCCTAACTTACAAAGCACTCAAGAATAGCGCACCCCCATACATCTCTGCTCTCACCTCCAAATATTCCCCCAACCGCCGTCTTTGTTCTGCTAATGACCTTTTTCTTTCTACAACTCTTGTCACCTGCTCTCACACTTACCTTCAGGACTTTGCTTGTGCTGCCCCTATTCTCTGAAAATCATTGCCTAGCTCCACCAGATTGTCCTCCTGCCTCAATACATTCAAAACCTCACTAAAAATGCATCTCTTTAAAAAAGCGTATCACCTTCCACCCTAACACGCTCATCACCTCTCTTTCCCTCCTTTACCACACACAATACCTTTAGGTTGTAAGTCTGTGAGTTTCAATCCTGCAGGGTGCTTTGGGGAAAGCACCATGGACACTGGATTCAAGGCTCAAAGACAGGGCCCTCCTTGCTTTGCTATGTGTTGATTTGTATTTACCTTTATATGGAACTTATCTTATGTACAGCGCTACGGAATCTGTTGGCGCGTTATAAATAAACGATAATAATAATAATGTATTGTCTCTTGGTTATCTAGCTTTGTCTCCTTCTGGAACGCTACCTTAGTGAAGTGGCTTGTGTATCTCAATAAAGCTGTGAACTATACCATATAGCAACTGGCAACTCACTCCAGTATTTTTGCCAATAAATTCTTATGGATAAGCACAACCAGAGACATAATTGTGCCTTGCGTGCTTCGGTTCATAGGATTAAGGAGAGTCGGACATGACTGAATGACTGAACAACATTGTGGAAGTGTAACTAGTTTTATTAGTGCCATATTGTTGTTGTTGTAGTTGTTTAGTCGTTAAGTTGTGTAAAACTCTCTATGACTCTATGGACCACATTACTCCAGGCACATTTTTCAGCCACTGCCCCTCTAAGATCCATCAAGCTCATGTTTATTGCTTCAATTAACTCATCTATCCATCTCCACCTCTGCCGTCCTCTTCTTTGTGTGCCTTCAACCTTTCCCAGCATCAGAGCCTCCTCTAGAGGATCCTGTTTTCTCATGATATGGACAACATAGTTGAGCTTCAGCATTAAACCTTCCAGTGAACAGTTTGGCTTAATTTCCTATAGTATTGATTGACTGGATCTTCTTGCAGTCCAAGGGACTGTAAGCAGTTTTCTCCAACTCCACAATTCAAAGGCGCTCAGCCATCTTTATGGTCCAGCTCTCACATCCATATGTTACAACAGGGAATACCATAGTTCTAACTATGTGGACCTTTGTTGATAGTGTAATAACTTTACTTTTGACTAGCTTGTCCAAACTTGCCATAGCTTTCCTCTTCAGAAACAAATGTATTTTAATTTCATGACTGTAGTCAGCATCTTGGATTCCCGGAAAATAAAATCTGCTACTACCTCCACTTCTTCCACTTGTTTTATTACATTTCCTCTGTTCAATATAATATCATTGTCAGATTTCCAATGATGCTGCGATAGAAGTCACTCCAAAGAAGCACAGTAATAAGTTCAGGTAAAGACTGGACCACTGGCAAGATTGCAGTGATTGTCCTACTCTGAACTGTTAAATGGCATGAGATAAAGGTCTTCTTACACAAGTGTATGAAACATAAACTAAAACCTGCTGTCTATGACAGTGCTTTGACAATACTATCCATGTATGCTGTGGTCCATAAGGTCAGACTAAACTAACAACAATGCAGTTACTATACTAATTTTGCCATTCATCCCATAACCATTGTTATTTTAGACATATACTGGAATTTGTTATATAGGAGCACTTTGGTAGTCCTATAAAGAGATCTAAAAAAATAGGGAGGACTTGTTGAGAAAGAAAAAAATATTAAAATTTTACTGTGCATTTAAACAAATAATTACTATTTTTGTCAATTATCCCAGGCTGAATAAGCTCTAGATCTCTCCATTCCCTGAATCAAGTATTGTGACTGGAGCCACCCAGTGAAAAGTGCCAAATTAGTGGGCAGGCAAGGGACAAGTTTTGTGTTTTTTCTATCTTATGATCATGTTGTTTGCATTTTTATGTGTACTATAATTTCTATTTATCTAAAAAGTGATCACTTTCCAGCACAGAAAGAAAAAAGAAAAAACACACAACTTCAATCTGACTGTAGGTATCTTAATACCCATTCTACCTGATTTCAGATGCTATTACTGATTGAGCTGCAGCTCAAAAAACCCTTTCAGCTCTAGACATACAGCACTGCTCAGTCTCAGACCCATGTAGATTCCTTGCCTCACTTTGTCACTATATATATATATACATACGCTCAAGACATTTCATACACTAGTCTACTCAATATCTGCTTGTGTCTTCCACTGCTTGTTACCTTCTCTCTGTCCTGTCTTGAGCTAAACATTGTGGAATTGCCTCTTTCATTATTCCTACTTTCATAGCTTTATTTCTTCCACAATTTTACTATACAAAATATATCACCATATACCATATTACAACCAGTAAACCAGCCAACTCAAACATAACATATTCACATATTCACCTAAAATGTAGAAAATTATAGAAAAACATAAGAAGTTTATAACTGTCTCCTAAGACAATGTCTTCATTCCCTATTTTTCCTCAAGAGCCATATCATTGATGGATCTCATAAAAAACAGAGTTCCTGATGTGGGAGTGAGCCTGAGGAAGCTCTCAAAGATTTGAAGTCTGCACTTTGCCAGGATCCAATTTTAATAGCCCAAGATTTTGAGAATGAGTTCATCCTGCAGACTGATATATCTGATGTGGGCTTGGGTGCAGTCTTATCACAGGTGTGGTAAATGAAGAGTATATTATGCTGTTTCTTAAGAAGTTACTGACTAGAAATCAAAACTACTCTGTGGTGGAGAAAGAATGCTTGGTCATAAAATGGGCATTAGAAAGCCTCAGATATGAGCTTCTGGGAAGAAAATTCACACTAGTATCCAAATATTCCCCACTAGAACAGATGCAGCAGAACAAGGAGAAGGACAGCAAAGTTACAAGATGATTCATGTCCCTACAAACTTTAAACTTTAAATTCCTCCAGAGAGCTGGAACTCGACATAGCAATATTGATGCATTGTCCTGCATGAACTCCATAGCTGGTTAGTGACGAGAACTGTTTATTGTTTAAGGTCGTGCTTCAGTGGAAGCTAGGCTTATTATTTTTCTTGATTTGTTTTGTTTGTTATCTTTGTGTCACTGGATCAATTATTAGCAAAACTTGTAAGTTGTAAGTTTCTACAGTCTCTGGTATTGTGTCCTCCTGCAGCATGGGCTCAAACCAAGAGGAGACTGGTATCTTGTTACATTGGGTAATATTAAAACTTTTATAAAATAAAGATCAATTTTAAGACCAAAAAATAATAAATCTATTCATTTATTCAAAGATAAGATGAAGCTAAAGCTTGATATTATATAGAAAAACTCATAGAAGTATACTAATATGAATTATTAATATTGATATTATTAGGCTTAATTACATGTAGCAATTTATATAATGCATTAAGGATTAATTTAATAATATTAATAGGCAGAATAATATACATAAATTGTACCGGATAGTTTATCAAAATACTATCAAGGCACATAATATTTTATTTTAAAATCAATGCAAGAGTATGGATTCTTAAATGAGGAAAATTACAGCCCCATTATTGTATATAACTATTTTAATTAGATTAATTAATATTATTCTCCTGTAATCATGATATAATATTAACACTTCATTTAAAAATCTCCAAAAGTAACATACTTTATATCTTGGAGCCTCTTTCTTCCAGTTCTCTCTCATGAGATTTGCCATCCTAGAATGCGGTGAAAAAAGAAAAGGGCCTCTCGGTGGTGGATTACTTTGTAATTACCATTAAATGGGACACACAGATAAGAGTGTCATGACCAAAGGCAAAGGGGCTGATTCTTCCTTTTACTCTTCCTGCTTTGATTACAGGAATCCTCTCTCAGGACACCACTAGGGTGCCAGTACTAGGGAGCAGTATATCTCCCCCAGGAAAGCTTTGACCCAGGAAAGCTTTTGACTCCTCCTCTTTTTAACATCCATGCAGGATGCAATAAGCAGCCAAGTAGCAGCAGTAAGAGTATTTGCCCAAAGGTACACACAATATTGTAATTTCAAATAGCTAGTATACTTTTTCTGTCATGTATTTTTGCCCCACAACACCTGACTTCAATATTTACTTTTTCTTGCAGTTCATTCATATCTTTCCAACTCACTTCTATTCTTTGTTCTTTATTCAGTTTTTTCTAATATTCACTTTTCCCCATTTAACTTTCTGCCCCTCTCAGCCTTCTGCCTTTTGTTCCTCATCTATTTCTCTTCCCTTCCCCTTCTTTTCCCACATCACCCATATTCCATCTACCCTTGCACTGACCAAGTATACCAAGTAGTACCAAGCAGTGATTAAACTTGGAGGGAAGTGAGAAGGGGGAAGCCTGTGTTATGCAATGATGTGATAGTTATGCAGTGATATGATAGTGATGTTGCAGGAAGCCTGTGTTATGCAGTGATATGATTGTGAGGTGGAAGGAAGCCTGTGTGATTCAGTGATATGATAGTGAGGTGGAGGAAGTCTGTGTTATGCACTGATATGATAGTGAGGTGGAAGAAAGCCTTTGTGAAGCAGTGCTATGATAGTGAGAAGGGAATAAGAATGTGTTATGCAGTGATATGATAGTGGAATATTACATTAGCAAAACATGCCAGTAGATTCCAAGCCATGCATGAGCACAGCACAAATACATTTCTGTGTTTTCCTCTGTATCAGGATTTTGACTGCTTTGCATACATGTTGTTTATAGTTATATGTATACTAGCTACTTTCCCGTCAAAAATGAACGCAATCAAATTTTAAGCCTGGTAATACTGTTTGACTCTCAATGTGAGCACCTTCGGCGCTCATCGCAAGTCTCTCCCCTGTCTACTTCCTCCCTTGTGTCTCCTTTCCCCCTCCTCTCCCTCCCTTGTGTCTCCTTTCACCCCTCCTATCCCTCCCTCGTGTCTCATTTCCCCCTCCTCTCCCTCCCTTGTGTCTCATTTCCCCCTCCTCTCCCTCCCTTGTGTCTCATTTCCCCCCTCATCTCCCTCCCTCGTTTCTCATTTCCCCCCTCCTCTCTCCCTTTTGTCTCATTTCCCCCTCCTCTCATTTTCCCCTCCTCTCTCTTTCCCTTGTGTCTCATTTCCCCCATCCCTCCCTCCCCTGTCTCTGTTTGCCCCCTCTCTCCTTTTCCCATCTCTCTTTGCCCCCTCACTCACTCCCATGTCTCTCTTTGACCCCTCTTTCCCTCCCCTGTCTCTCTTTGCCACCTCTCCCTCCCCAGTCTCTATTTGCCCCCTTTCTCCCTCTCTAGTCTCTCTTTGCTCTCATTCTCCCTCCCCAGTCTTTCTTTGCCCCCTTTCTCCCTCCCCTGTCTCTCTGTGCCCCCTCACTCCCTCCCCTATCCCTCTCTTTGCCCCGTCTCTCCCTTCCGTCTCTCTTTTTGCCCCCTCTCTCTCTCCCCTGTCTCTCTCTTTGCCCCTCTCTCCCTCCCTTGTCTCTCTTTGCCCTCTCTCCCTCCTGTCTCTCTTTGCCCCTCTCTCCCTCCCTTGTCTCTCTTTGCCCTCTCTCCCTCCTGTCTCTCTTTGCCCCCTCTCCCCTTCCCCTGTCTCTCCTTTGCTGTTTGCCATCCAATGTGAGCACCTTTGGCGCTCATCACAAGTCTCTCCCCCTGTCTACTTCCTCCCTTGTGTCTAATTTCCCCCCTCCTCTCCCTCCCTTGTGTCTCCTTTCCCTCCCTTGTGTCTCATTTCCCCCTCCTCTTCATCCCTTGTGTCTCCTTTCCCCCTCCTCTCCCTCCCTTGTGTCTTATTTCCCCCTCCCCTCCTCTCCCTCCCTCGTGTCTCATTTCCCCCCACCTCTCCCTCCCTTGTGTCTCATTTCCCCCTCCTCTCCTTCGTGTCTTATTTTCCCCCTCCTCTCCCTCCCTTGTGTCTTATTTCCCCCTCCTTTCTCCCTTGTGTTTCATTTTCCCCTCCTCTCTCCCTTGTGTTTCATTTTCCCCTCCTCTCTCCCTTATGACTCATTTCCCCCTCCTCTCGCTTACCCTTGTGTCTCATTTCCCCCCTCTTCTCTCTTTCCCTTGTGTCTCATTTCCCCCACCCCTCCCTCCCCATCTCTCTTTGCCCCCTCTCTCCTTTTCCTGTCTCTTTTTGCCCCATCTCTCCCTCCACTTTCTCTCTTTGCCCCCTCTCTCCCTCCCCAGTCTCTATATGCCCCCTCTCTCCCTCCCTAGTCACTCTTTGCCTCCTTTCTCCCACCCCAGTCTCTCTTTGCCCCCTTTCTCCGTCCCCTGTCTCTCTTTGCCCCCTCTCTCCCTCCTCAGTCTCTATATGCCCCCTCTCTCCCTCCCTAGTCACTCTTTGCCTCCTTTCTCCCACCCCAGTCTCTCTTTGCCCCCTTTCTCCGTCCCGTCTCTCTTTGCCCCATCCCTCTTCTACATCTCTTCCCCCCCGCCTCTTCAGAACCCCCTCAGCCACTCTCTCCAGATCCCCCCCCCCCCCGGTTCCCCTCAGGCCCCCCCTCCGGATCCCCTCAGGACCCCCCCCTCCGGAGCCCCTCAGGCCTAACGCCTCTGGATCCCATCAGCCTTCCCCCCTTCGGAGCCCCTCAGCCTTCCCCACTCCGGATCCCTGCAGGTTTACCGGTATATCCTTCTCTCACTTACCCTTGTGTCTCATTTCCCCCTCCTCTCTCTTTCCCTTGTGTCTCATTTCTCCCACCCCTCCCTCCCCTGTCTCTCTGCCCCCTCTCTCCTTTTCCTGTCTCTCTTTGCCCCTTCACTCACTCCCCTGTCTCTCTTTGCTCCCTCACTCCCGTCTCTCTTTGCTGTCTCTCTCCCTCTCCTGTCTCCATTTTCCCCCTTTCTTCCTTCCTAGTCTCTCTTTGCCCCCTTTCTCCCTCCCCAATCTCTTTGTCCCCTATCTCTCTCCCCTGTCTCTCTTTACCCCCTCTCCCTCCCCTGTCTCTCTGTCTTTGCCCCTCTCTCTCTTTCCTGTCTCTCTTTGCCCCCTCTCTCTCTCCTGTCTCTCTTTGCCTCTTCTCTCCCTCCCCTGTCTCTCTTTGCCCCCTCAAAGAGATCGTCTGGCCAACAAACAACAACAAAAAATGGAGACAGTAAGACAAAACTACGAGAAAAAATGCGTGTTCATATTTACAACAAACGACACATGGTTGATCCCGAAATAAGAGAGCTAGAAAACTAAAAAATATTGTGCAAGAAATAGGTGATGAATATGGTAATGATCAGAATATAGATATAGAATCTAATGTTGACCTTGCTTTTGAGGAAAGTGCATTATTTACAGATATCAATGCTGCACCATTGTTCGATGTTGAATGTGCTTTTTCAATTCTGTGGGGCTTATCATTTTCTAAGTGAAAGACCAAGAGAGGGTAAGTTCATTAGTTGCTGTCAAAATGGTAAAGTCAAACTTCCAGAAAAAAACAACAATTCCCAATATATTTAAAAAGTATAATGAGTGACCCAACTTTCCTTAATTACACAAATTTTAAAGCAAATATACAATCTTACAATAGTGCCATTTCTTTTGCATCTATGGGTGCAACATTAGCTGGGAATGTTGAAGGACATGGCCCTTACTGCTTTAAAGTACAAGGGCAAATTTACCACTGCACATCACATTTACACCCAGAGGAAGGAGAGCAAAGAAAATGTGCTCAATTTTATGTACTAGATACAAATGAAGCAGTGGAACAACGTATGCAGCTTCCTGAAAATACTAAACGCGTAGCCACTGTTTTTCGTTAGCTTGATAAGATTATGGAAACAAATCCATACACTCAAGCTTAAAAAAAACTGTCAGAAATTGAACAACAAGAATAAATTCATGCTGAACTAAATCAATTGGACATGCCAAAAGTTAATATGGTTCTTAGAAGAGACTGACATACTGATAAACCAAGTTACAACTTACCCACAAGCTAATGAGGTTGCAATGTTTTTTCAAAATGATGAGGGAGAACCACCTTTTTATTAGAATATATCCCAAAAATGAAGAGCAAACTTTCATTAACATCAATTTATTAAGCTTAATATTTTATATGTTTGTTGTGTGTATTTATTGTGTTTGTTTTTATTTGTGTTTGTTATGTATTTATTTATTTCTTATTACATTCTCTCTGCCCTATCTGCAAGAATTTTCTTGAGAATTTGTGAAAATTCTTGCCTCTAGCTTTAAAAGGTTTTAATTGTAGAATCATCTGTGAAAATGACTAACTGAAAATTAGACATATTTTTAGGAGAAGTTGTTTATGTGTTATCTCTTTCTAAATCCATATGATATTAAATTATCCTAAAGCAATCCTAAGTATTTTTTCCTAAATATCTTAAGTAACATATTGTCTTTTAAGACAATACCTTCAACAATTTTCAAACATTCCTATAATCTTTATTTAGCAATAATCGTGTATAGGGTGTTCTTTCCTATGTTCCCAAGTTCTCAAAACTGAATTTAGTGCTAGAATTTAAAGCTTATAACATTTTGATAGAGCAAGCTTGGAAAATCAAGATTCCTAACAACACTAAGATTTAACAAAGATATATTGACAGATACCCTTGATGCAATCTGCAAAAGAAAAAAACTGTATTGTCCACTCCAGAAGGTCTGTTTCAATACAAAGTCCTCCTATTTGAACTACATGGAGCTCTGTCAACTTTCCATAGAATAATGGACAAACTATTACATTTCCATTGTGAGTATGTGGCAGCTTGCTTAGATTATATAGTCATCTACACCAGCGATGTGTCATCCTTTAAAAGCGGAAACTATTGAACCCTGAGACAGATAGGGCTTACTGTAAACTCTGTGAAATGTGCCATAGGACTGAGTGAAGCTAAGTATCCAGGCTATATTGTAGGAAGAGGCTTAACAAAGTGGAGTAAATCCAGAACTGGCCACAACCTCTGAGGAAAAAGAAGTGAGGGCATTCTGAGCACTGTGTGGTATTACTGAAGGCTCATTCCCTTTTTTCCCCCTCAAGAGTCACCTAATTGATGGATCTCATGAAAGCTAGAGCTTCTGAGATGATAAAGTGGAGCAAAGAGTCTGAGAGCCCTCAAAAACTTGAATTGTGCACTTTGCCAAGATCCAGTTATAATAGCCCCAGATTTTGACAGAGTTCATCCTACAAACTGATGCATCTGGTGTGGGCCTGGGAGTGGTCTTATCACAGATGGTGGGAAATGAAAAACATAATACGTTGTTTCTTAGCAGAAAGTTACTGCCTCAGGAGCACTACTTTGTGGTGGAGAGAGAATGCCTGGCCATAAAATTGGAAGCAGAAACCCTCAGACATGATCTTCTATGAAGAAAATTTACCTGATCTGTTATCTGACTATTCCCCACTAAAGTGAATGCAGCAGAACAAGCAAAAGAACAGCAGAGTTACAACCTTTGCATTTTAAAGTATTTTAGAGAGCTGAAACTAAACATTGCAATGTGCATGCATTGCTCCGCCTACACTGCCTCACAGCGTTGGTCACTGAACCCCATATTGTTAAATAGGGGGTTGTGTGACAGTGTTATCCAATGAGTTTATGTGAGCCACAGACTCTGCAAAGTTCTATTCCCCTAGAAGGACTGCAGGGGTTAACTTTCCTGTTCAGTTAATCAGCTGCACCTGGGCCCGATTTAAGACTGCTCTCGTAGTATGGAGCTGCTTATTGACTTTTGTTTGATATTATATAGAAAAACTTGATTTTGTCCTAGGAGTATACGAATATAAATTACTAACACATATTCTTGGGCTTAATTAGTTATAGCAATGGATAGACTGAATTAAGGATTCATTTAATAATATTAATAGACAGAGTAATATACATAAAATTGTCGAGGATATTTTTTCAAAATACAATCAAGGCACATAATATTTTAGTACAAAATCAACGCAAGAGTATAGATTCTTAAATTAGCAAAATTACAGCCCCATTATTGTATACAACTGTTTTAACTAGATTAATTATTGATATTGTGCTCAGTGTAATCATGCTAGAACATTTACACTTCACTTAAAAATACCCAAAAGTAACAGATTTGATCTTCTGGAGCCTATTTCTTCCTGTTCTCTCTCATGAATTTTGCCATCCTAGAACGCTGTGAAATAAAAAAGGGTCCTATGCAGATAAGAGTGTCCTGAGGGTCTGATTCTTTGAGTAGGCTAGCATTAGTGCACTAGCATGACAGCTCTACAGTCAGCTGTTCAGTTTTTTCAGTATGCCACTTCGCCTCCATTAGAGTACCACCATGCCAGATCTAGTAACTGCTTCTTTTTTCCAGTGTTCCAGCTCTAGTCACCTTTTCCTTTTTTCAGTGTGCCAGCTTCCCAGCTCCAGTCACCTTCTCCTTTTTTCAGTGTGCCAGCTTCGCTCAACTAGAGCACTTGCTTCTGCAGTCACATGCACTTTTATGCCAGAGTACCAGCTTCTATCACTATTACTATTTATATTTACCCACAGGATTGATGTCACTTCTGCTTGTTATCTCTGGTTATGTACGGATTCTCCTAGCCCTGGACTTCGCCCATCTGATTTATCTTTTACATCCAGACCATAATTACCATACATGACGTGAGCTACTTGGGTCCTCCTCGCTACTGGCGAATTAGATTTGTGAATCTCAAATCACAGAAAGCTAAGTAAAATAGAATCTCTTTTGTTCAAAGAAAGTAACAAGGATTTCCTGTTATACTAATAATAGTGGACATTTCAAATGCTTTATATGAATATAGTATTAAGGGTATCTTATCCAGAAGAACAATATGATTTGGCATTCATACTCACAATACTGCCATCTAAGTATTAATGATGTTGCAGGAACTGTGCACGGATATACACGAAAGAGCAGATTTTGGGGACATATCCTGAGATTTAGCTATTATTTTGCCTAGTTCTCCTGAAATGTGTTACGTACTAACACCATTCCAACTGGGTCAGATGAAGCATAAGTTAATGAATACTGACCTTGAGAGAGTCTTTTATAGTGAATCTATTGGGAGCAATAATTATCTTGAATTGTGGTAATATGTATTTTTGTGTTTGTTTTGCCTTGGTTTAGCTACATTTTATAATACATTATAAAAATATTAGTTTATTGTAGGTTACAGAGAAGAAACACCATTGCATAACCAGTTCCTCCACATAAGTATAAAATACAGTATGGCTCCACCCCTCCCCTAAACTAAACAGCTCATGAATAAAATGTTGTTCCCGGACATCATGAAAAGTAGCCAACATTTATTGTATAAAATTGTATAAGTTTAATTTATTAGGGATAAGACACTGATTTCCTGCTTTCCCCCTTATGGTTTCATCTACTGACACTTCAGTTACTGACAACCCAAACCATCCAGTTTCCCTGCCAAAAAAGGCTGTACCTATAGATAGATAAAATGCCATGCAGAGTGCATGGACTACCACTGCTTTACCCATCTTTGTCCATATCTGTCTCTGGTCCTCATACATGTCTGTTTCCCTTTCCATGGTTCTTGTTTTGATTCACAATGTGTGCCAGTTTAACTTCTGATGAGCATTTCTCATATTTAGAACATACAAATATTTCATGATCTTCCATGAACTTTCTGATGTCTAACAAGATTTTCCTCTCGGCTAAAATATTTCCCACATTCAGAACACGCAAAAGGTCGATCTCCTGTGTGAACTTTCTGATGTCTAACAAGGTTTTCCTCTCGGCCAAAATATTTCCCACATTCAGAACAAGGAAAAGGTTTCTCGCCCGTGTGGCACATTTGATGTTTGTTAAGATATGTATTCCTGGCAAAGCACTTGCCACATTCAGAACACGCAAATGGTTTTTCTCCCGCGTGGCTAATTTGGTGCGCAACAAGATATGCATTCCGAGTGAAACTTTTTCCGCATTCAGAACAAGAATATGGTTTTTCTCCTACATGATTCATCTGGTGTGCATCAAGATACGGCTTCCGACTGAAACATTTCCCACATTCAGAACATACAAACGGTCTTTCTCCTGTATGACTCATTTGGTGCTCAACAAGATAGGCGTTCCGACTAAAACACTTCCCACATTCAGAACAAGAAAATGGTTTGTCTCCTCGGTGACTCATATAGTGGATAACTAGATGTGCTTTCTGGCTGAAACATTTCTCACACTCCGAGCATTCAAATGGTTTCTCTCCTGTGTGATACATCATATGTGTATCAAGACTTGATTTACCAGCAAAGCATTTATTACATTCTGGGCATGAGAATGTTTTTTCTCCTGTGTGAGTTCTTTGGTGCGCCACAAGTAACGACTTACTGACAAAGCATTTCCCACATTCAGAGCACTTGTACGGTTTCTCGCCAGTGTGAGTTCTCTGATGTATACGAAGATATGAGGGTTTTATAAAACGTTTACCACAGTCAGAACACTCAATTGTTTTTTCCCCTGTGTGCGTTCTCTGGTGTATACGAAGATATGATGGTTTAATAAAATGTTTCCCACAATCAGAACATTCAATTGTTTTTTCTCCTGTATGAAGCGTTTGATGTCTAGTGAGATCAAACTTGGATGTAAAGAATACCTGACACTCAGAGCAGTAGCAAGATGTCTCTGAATTTATAGATGTGTAGAATAATTCGCTATTACCATTTTCATTAGTTTCATAATGAATTACTGATAAGTTCCCATAAGTCTGAGGTTTTTCAGAATATGCTTGACTAGAAACATTTATATCTCCATGTATGGATCCTGTCTGATCAATGTATTCATACATATGGGATTCTGGTTGGTTTCCTTCTTCAGGTGAGTTTGATTCATCAATCATAATCCTCTCTGATTTTTGCAGACTCTTTCTTAATATATTTATACCATGAAAACTTGGAGTAATATGGAAATCTTCCTTTACTTGTGAAGTAAGTGAAAGTTGATGTCCGTCAGATGTGTTTGTGATCATGGACCTATCTGTTAAAAAAAATACACAAATGAAAGGAATGTTTTCAAACAATTGCTCTTAACTTGAACATGAGGAATAAACTTTGTAGAATAGGAATACTTAATTTGCTAAATGAATTAAGGACATTGTTAATGCTCAGAATGTGCACACTCTGAAAGATAAACTAATAAAGAACACTAACTAATCAATTTGTGAAGGGCTACACCATACTTAATAACGGTGGTTCTTACCTTTTTTTTGTCTAGGGGACCTGCTGGTTTCCACCCAATGCTCATGGGTATCAATAATCCTCCATAAAATGTTTAACTATATCTAATGATGATGGTTAGGCTCTCCTCATCCATGAGGACTAGCAGGTAGGGTCTCATGTACCCGAAGACGATCCGAGAAATGGTTGTTGAGATAAACCTACATTTTAGCTCCACAGATCATACCATGCTCTGGCTATAATAAAAATAGTCTCCAGTCTAGACACCTCAGAATAAACTTACTCTTATTTGGTGAAAAAGTGGGAACTAAAAAATATGTACCATCAATCCCAAAAGTCATAGCGGAGCATATAAACATAGCAAAGAGGCTGAGTGAGATAGATATGGAAGATATGTCTTTCCAATCATTTCAACCAAACTGGTTATTTTGACTACAAGATGATTGTAGTAGATGACAATACAATCATTAAATAACTAAAAAACTCTTAATAGAGGAGCAATATATGATTTGAAATTCCAAAGTTACTTTCTTCAGATGCAACTTTGAAAAAGGATTGTTGAAAACTCGCAAATAGATAATATCGCAATTGGTCCGCAAATATGTATCATCTACTGCAACATTCTTCATGACCAGTAGAGATTGCAGTACTTTATAAATGTATTTAATCTTTATTAATTTATTTAACTGACCTCTTGTGTTATGTAGAAGAATGTCATTGTCAGACTGCTGTTGACCCCTCACATACGGCTCTTCTCCACCCTCAATCTGTGATACAACTGGGGGTTTCACACAGGCACATCCTGTAAAGTAAATACAAATATTATATATATATATATATATATATATATATATATATATATATATATATATATATATATATATGTATGTATGTATGTATGTATATATATATATATATATATATATATATATATATATACATATATATATATATACACACATACACACACACATTATCTAACCTGGCCTACAGGAAAAAACAGCTGGAACATCTCAAGTTCTGAATGACCATAAACTACAAGCTTCATCTCAATACTCCGTTTTCTGCATCTAAATAGCAATTAATTGCAATGACATGGCCATAGGACTCCCAGACATTGGTATGTCTTCTAAATACAATTTATATTATTGAGCTAGTAAAAAGAAATAATACAAATATTAGAATATAACATGGAGGAGGCTGCTCACATTCAGTTCAATAGGATTAGTCTCTGATTAGTTACAAGAAACCAGAATTAAAGGTAAAGAAAAAAGACAGGACATGAGTAGGATCTCTCCACTCCCTGAATGAAGATTTGTGGCTGGAATCGATCAGCTCATTGAAAAGTGTCAAATTAAAAAACACTCTCTCCAAAACAAATTAATAGAAGGGAGCATCATAATTCAATAATTTATATAGGGGATGGAGATATCTGGATCCTATTTAGCCTGGGGGCATGAATGAAAAATAGTAATTCATTAATTATCCTTTAACAGAACACAATATGAGTCAAACAGTTCTAAATTACTTTGTATAAGGAATATATTGAGCAATTCATCTACATCAATAGATTAACTATAGTTATAAATAAACATAAATGTATCCTGGTTGAATGCCCAGATGGGCAATGGTTGTTGTTTATTTGTGTCCAACTCTCTCTACGGACTGCAGCACACCAGGCACATCTATCATTCATTATGTCTCTGGTTGTGCTGGAGTGGGTTGCCAGTGCCTTCTCCAGTGCAATGTTTGCATACATTCAAACATCTAATAGACTATCAAATACAGTGTGTTTGCAATAAATTATAATACTACTTATATATGTGTCTTGCACCTATGGTAATCCTTTCATACCTAGAGACCTGAGGTTCTGGTAATTCTCCATCATCACCTCCTTGTAAAGTTTCTTCTCTTCCTCTTGTAGACAGTTCCACTCCTCCTTGGAGAAATAAACTGCAACGTCATCAAACTCTGATAGTACCTAGGAAAAAATAACTTTCGATAAACGAGGATAGATTATTAACCTCACTGTACCACTGAATCATCCAAGATCTGAGAATCCTATAGGTCTAAGATTCAGTGGACAATGAAGAGAATTCTGTCCAACTAATGGCTTCTCATAAACCGTGTATCCAGCTAAACACCTTTACATCTCCAATTTGTATTATTGTTTTTGCTAGATGTTGACATAGTATTCACCTGCAGATTTTTCCGCACCCAACAACTATTTAACTTCACCTGTCTCAGGCCCCTATTCTAATTTAGTGGTGTAATTTGTGTTATAACGTAAAGTTGGCCGCGGGAGATTTTTTCCCTACGCTACACATTTATTCTAAACTTTTCACTTGCAATATCACCGCACTCAGCCCACATCCGTAAATCCTGCCTTGTCCACAAGAGATGTCAATGCGAAGTATGTGTTCACTTGTAGCATTACATCGAACCAGGCATTTCACTAACATTATGGATGAGACATAGTTTTAGGAACCAATAGAAAACGAGAACGCCATAATTATTATAATGAGTGAGAACAAGCGCCGATACATTTTTCCTTCTGATTTTTGATTTTACTCTGCTGTGAAGTGATCCATACAGTCTGATTAGAATGGAGGTTTGGTGTAATATTAACAAAGAGTAACTCATAATTTTGCATCAGTGATAGAAAAGGTTGCCGTATTTGCGGCTTTGTCTCGCCACAGTTATTCATAGTATTTCTCTTGCAATGTTTCAGGAAATGCGAGTACAGAATAGTTAGGGAGATTGACTTCGCTCGTAAACATGGTGTAACTTTGCGATATAGGGATTAGAATAGTGGCCTCAGTCTTCACTTTTCATCCAAGGCAGATGTAGGTACTTTCTATTGTAAGTTGTCCAGGGCTGTTCTACAGTTTACTTGATATCTCAAAAAGATTTTGATCACGTCTCCTTGCGCCGTTACTCTTAGTACATTGCCTTCAGTATATAGGCTTAGGTATTAATAGTGGCATTGGAGAGTGGAAACTTAACGTTGGTATAGAACAGCAGTTACAGTGAATGTGCTCCTTACCTGCACATCCAAATTGTGCGTGACTTCTAGGATGGGATTTAGGATCTTCTCTTCATCAGGCAACAGTTCCATGATTCCACTAATTAGAGATATATAGGCAACAAGTAATACATTTGTAAGTCCATTTGCAATTCTAAAAGGCGGGGACATGCAAATGAGAAGACAATGTATCTTACTCTTTCAATCCAAAAACAACCATTTTTTACATGGCTTCCTTAAAGCATATGCTCGCTGTATTAAACAGCTTCTAAGCAAAGCCTAGGGTTGGATTTTTCACATATCAGGAATCCACTCATGTACAGTACTGTTTCAAGCTTAATGGCTATTATTAGTATGAGGCAGATGCTGATTTGTGCAGTAGATTTTGCAGGACTGAGTTTTCCACAACAATCATTTAGTACATGGTGAGCTAAAGAGTAAGTGAAGCTCTCCGCAGTACAGAGTATAGGCAACCAGTAATACATTTGTAAGCCCATTCACAAGTCTAAAAGGCGGGGACATGCAAATGAGAAGACAATGCATCTAACTCTGGTTATTTTTGGATTGAAAGAGTAAGATACATTGTCCTCTCATTTGAATGTCTGCGCATTTTAGACTTGCAAATGGGCTTACAAATGTATTACTTATTGCCTATACTCTGTACGGTGGAGATATAGTTATATTCATACTATATATAGATACACACAAGACTCTCCACACACTATATACAGACATATATACCCCTTCCGTATCACTAGTTACAGTTATATTTACACTATATATAGATACACACACCCCTCTTTACGCACTATATACAGACATATACATCACTTCTGTATCATTAGTTAAGGTTATAATCACACTATATATAGATACACCCCCCCCCCTCTTAACACACTATATATACACATATACACCCCTTCTGTATCACTAGTTACAGTTATAGTTATAATCACACACACCTCTCTACACACTATATACATACACATATATATATACATATATATATATATATATACACCCCTTCTGTATCACTAGTTACAGTTATAATGACACTATATATAGATACACACACCCCTCTTTACACACTATATACAGACATATACACTCATTCTGTATCACTAGTTACAGCTATAATCACACTATATATATATATATACACCCCTTCTTAACACTCTATAGAAAGACATATACACCCCTTATGTATCACTAGTTAAAGTTATAATCACACTATATATGGATTCATACACCCCTCTTAACACACAGAATACAGAAATTTACAACCCTTCTGTATCACTAGTTACAGTTATAATGACACTATATATAGATACACACACTATATAAAGACATATACACACATTCTGTATCACTAGTTACAGCTATAATCACACTACATATATATATACACACACACCCTCTTAACGCTCTATATACAGACATATACACCACTTATGTATCACTAGTTAAAGTTATAATCACACTATATATAGATACACACACCCCTCTTAACACACTGCATACAGACATATACAGCCCTTCTGTATCACTAGTTACAGTTATAATCACACTATATATAGATTCACACACCCTTCTTAACCCACCGCATACAGACATATACAGCCCTTCTGTATCACTAGTTACAGTTATAATCACACTATATATAGATTCACACACCCCTCTTAATACACTGCATACAGACATATACAGCCCTTCTGTATCACTAGTTACAGATATAATCACACTATATATAGATTCACACACCCCTCTTAACACACTGCATACAGACATATACAGCCCTTCTGTATCACTAGTTACAGATATAATCACACTATATATAGATTCACACACCCCTCTTAATACACTGCATACAGACATATACAGCCCTGCTGTATCACTGGTTACAGTTACAATCACACTATATATATTTTCACACACCCCTCTTAACACACCGCATACAGACATATACAGCCCTTTTGTATCACTAGTTACAGTTATAATCACACTATATATAGATTCACACACCCCTCTTAATACACTGCATACAGACATATACAGCCCTGCTGTATCACTGGTTACAGTTACAATCACACTATATATATATATAGATACACACACCCCTCTTAATACACTGCATACAGACATATACAGCCCTGCTGTATCACTGGTTACAGTTACAATCACACTATATATATTTTCACACACCCCTCTTAACACACTGCATACAGACATATACAGCCCTTTTGTATCACTAGTTACAGTTATAATCACACTATATATATTTTCACACACCCCTCTTAATACACTGCATACAGACATATACAGCCCTTTTGTATCACTAGTTACAGATATAATCACACTATATATATATATATAGATACACACACCCCTCTTAATACACTGCATACAGACATATACAGCCCTTCTGTATCACTAGTTACAGATATAATCACACTATATATAGATACACACATCCCTCTTAATACACTGCATACAGACATATACAGCCCTTTTGTATCACTAGTTACAGATATAATCACACTATATATAGATTCACACACCCCTCTTAATACACTGCATACAGACATATACAGCCCTTCTGTATCACTAGTTACAGTTATAATCACACTATATATATTTTCACACACCCCTCTTAACACACTGCATACAGACATATACAGCCCTGCTGTATCACTAGTTACAGCTATAATCACACTATATATAGATTCACACTCCCCCCCTTAACACACTGCATACAGACATATACAGCCCTTTTGTATCACTAGTTACAGTTATAATCACACTATATATAGATACACACACCCCTCTTAACACACTGCATACAGACATATACAGCCCTGCTGCATCACTAGTTACAGATATAATCACACTATATATAGATACACACACCCCTCTTAACACACTGCATACAGACCTATACACCCCTTTTGTATCACTACTTGCAGATATAGTTATAATCACTCTACATATAGAGACTTACACACTAAACAACTCATGTATCACTGTACAGATATATACATTATACCTACGTTTTCTCCCCATTCATAGCCACTCCTTGTAAGTATAGACACATACATGTTCAGACTGAACTTACAGCTCAGGAGTCTCAGCGCAGGATTTTGGTTAAACATCCGGTCTGTGAGGTCGCAGTTGAACCGGAAGTCTGAAATAGTAATTCGAGGTTGCTGCCGCCATCTTGGTTATGGGCAACTGCCCTTCCTGGTAGATATTTATTTTAGTGTTTCTTCCAAGTTATTTTCATTGCTTCTTGGAGTTAATAGTTCAGTAAAGATATTTTAACAACATAATAAATCTGATTAAGTCATTAATAATAATTCTAAGATATAATGTTATTTTATACTATTCTAATTTATATATATACTAGCGACTTGCCCGTCAAAAATGCCGGGCGTAAAATTGTAAGCTTGACATTGCTGTTTGCCACACAATGCGAGGCTAAGGGCCCTCTGAGCACCTTCGGCGCTCATTGCGAGCCACTCCCACCGTGTACTTTTATGGGTCCGCCATGAGTGTTACTGCCTTGGGTTAAGTGTTACTGCTTTTGGTAAAGTGTTACTGTGTTGGTGCAAATCTTACTGTTGTGGAGGAAGTGTTACTATTTTTTACTGTTCAGTGATTCGGCCGTTAAAGTCGTATTTTTGCGAGCCCCGCAGTCCATGTACGTGCTTCGGGTCCTAAGTCATGCAGGCCGTAATTTTGCGTCCCTCGCTAAATTCCACAGGACAAGCCTAAGTCCTGCGTGTTTGAACTTGCCGGGCGAGCAGTTCTACTGGCCTGCTCATTTCAGCTGCAGGTGCTGCAGCCGTCAATGAGCACATTCAGCGTTCATTGCAGCCTAAGTCCCGCATGCTTCAACTGCTCGCCTCGCTTTGCGAGGCTCGCAGTTCAGTTATCCCCTTCGGCACTCCTTGCAGCCTAAGTCCCGCATGCTTCAACTGCTCGCTTCGCAAGGCTCGCAGTGCAATGAGCCCCTTCAGCGCTCATTGCAGCCTAAGTCCCGCGTGCTGCAGCCGTCAACGGCTCGCCTCACTTCTCGAGGCTCGCAAAGCGTGACCAACAGGCCCGTATATCTACAACTATTATATGTGATATATATATATATATATATATATATATATATATATATATATATTTAAGTGTTGGAGAGATTAGCTACCCTTCAATACACAACGTTTGAAATATCTCTTTTTTATATACATTAAAAACTAGAAATATGTTGCTTACAAACCGGACTAAATTCAATCCAAAATACTACCCTGAATAAGGTAGTATGGGCTCAAGCAATATAAAGCTAAACATATGTATATCTAAGATATTATAGGCTTTACTCAATATGAAGCTTGATATAGGTAGGTCTATTAACATGTACCCCAAAGTGTAATAGGTGATTATCAATGTATCAAATAGGGATTATTCATAACTGTGCAGATATAATTGTGATGCTATAAAAACTATATATCTAATAATTGCTGTAAAGGTTTTAAAAAAATCAAAAAATTATATAAAAACGTATATAAGGACAAGGCCATGGTATTATGCCTAAACTATGGATCTTATGCTAAATACATATACAGATCTATGTAAATATTCAGTGCTATGAAGTGAATCTGTATTTTTAAATATATGTGAATGTAAATAGGGAGATACAGTGTATTATATGTCTCATAAGAAACAAAAATATAAAGTATATACTAATAAGTGATATGTGCCTAATTACTACCGAAAATGCTATAGATTAAATATTGGATCACAATATGTTGCCAAAAAAATACTATCCTCATCAAGGAATATAAAATCATAGGATAGTGTGAGTGACAAAATATAGAGTACACATTAAAAACAATAGTACTCAATATATATTATCTTTCCACCCTCTTCCTAAGCTCCAACCCCTCCCTCTCGGGGTTCTATTGGACCCGCCCTCTCTTTCATTCCTCATATTCAATCACTCACAAAATCTTGTCACTTTCACCTAAAATATATCTCCAAAATATGTCACTACCTTACACAAGACACAACAAAAATTCTAATTCACTCTCTCATCATATCTCGCCTTGACTACCGCAACTCTCTCCTTGCTCTCTCCAGTCCAATCCATATTAAACGCATCCGCTAGACTCATTTACCAAAATTAACTTACAGTGTCCGCAGCACAACTCGGTCAGACACTCCACTGGCTTCCTATAGCCTCCAGAATAAAATTCAAAATTATGACCCTAACATATAGAGCCCTCCACAATAATGCACCCTCCTACATCTCTGCTCTCATCTCAAAATACGCTCCCACCCTCTTCGCTCTGCTAATGACTTTCTTCTCTCCTCTCTCGTCACCTCATCCCACTCCCACCTACAGGACTTTTCTCGTGCTGCCCCTATAATTTGGGCCTTTTTGCCTCGCTCCACTAGACTATCCTCTTGCCTCAAATCCTTCAAAACCTCTCTAAAAATGCATCTATTCAAAGAAGCCTATCATCTTTACCCTTTACATGCTCTGTTAATCTACCACTCTACTGTACACCATCCACACCCTTTAGAATGTAAGTTTGCGAGTTCTCAATCTCACTAGGTGCTTTAGGAAAAGCCTTGTGCATATCTAATTGAAAGATCAATAACAGGGTGCTCCATCCTTTGCACTGTTTGAAATTGTTATTGACTTGTACTTAACCCCTGTATGGTGCTACAGAATATGTTGGCGCATTACAAATAAAGTATAATAAAGTAGAATCCTGGTTATCTGGCACCCAACGAAAACAGGACTCTCAAGCAACCGGCACCAGGATCAATTTCTCATTTTCAAAAAACTCCTGCTAAACCGGCATAACCGGCACTATCCGTCACTATCCGAGTTCGAGACTGCAAAAAAAATGCTAAATTTTTTTCTAATAATTTTTTCTGTTAAGGGCACAAGTGAGCTAAAAGAGGTTGCTCTCAGAGTGGCTTATCATGGTCATAGAACTAACCTATTAAGGTTAGTTCGTTCTCTCATGAGCTTCTCTGACTTAGTTGTTTTGTATATTCAAATTACCTTTTAGGGTTTTCTCTCCCTAAGGGTAATAGGGGACTCCAGACGTGGACCCCTTGCTCACTGTCCCTTAGGGAGTTCAGCTGCACCTCACTGACGAGGCCCATAAAGGCCGAAATGCGTCTGGGTTTGCTGTTTCTCCTATTCAGGGTAGAATTGCCTGGTATTTCCGTGCTGGGTCATTCTTTTGAGTTGGCCAGACTGATATACTACAGGATATTTCTCCCTGTGAAGGGCACAAGTGAGCTAAAAGAGGTTGCTCTCAGAGTGGCTTATCATGGTCATAGAACTAACCTATTAAGGTTAGTTTGTTCTCTCATGAGCTTCTCTGACTTTTGAGTTTAAATGCTAATGCCTTTTTAAAGGCATTTTGTTTTTTTGGGGGGGTTTAAGGGTAGTTTAGACCCTTAAATTCAGGGACTCCTGATTAACCAGCAACTACACTTATCCGTGGGTGCCTGATAATGGGGGTTTTAGTGTAATAATAATATATAGTCGGACAGCGGTCAGTCATTCAAAACTGTATGAATCATACCAATCATCTAGGTCTGAGGTCAGTTAGATATTTTCTGGAGACCCGGGGAGGGCAAATAAACAAATTAAAGAATGGAATTAATTTATTGTTGATTTACTGCAGTCCATACTGACCAACAATGCCTTCATACTTGATGGAAGATGGTATAGACAAGTTAGGGGCACAGCCACGTGTACAGTTTGTGCCCCTAACTATGTCAACTTCTTTTTGGAGGATATTACCAAAAGGATTCTATCAAGGTCAAGATTCATAGATGATATTTTGATCCTATTGACTGGCACTAAAGCCCAGTTTGGAGATTTTGTGAATCCATTTCCCCTAAAAAGGGGTATTCCAGTAGGGCAGTATCGCCAGTTGAGAAGACAAAAAGGGTAGGGTAGGAGAAAGCACAGCTCTATATAGTGTAGATCAGTTACCAAATAAATAAGCACAGGGGAGGGAGAGGGGGGCAGAGACACAAGGGAGGGAGAGGGGAGAGAGACACAGGGGAGGGAGAGTGGGAGGAAAGAGACAGGGGGAAGGGGGAAGAGACACAGGGGAGGGAAGAGACACAGGGGAGAGGGGGCAAGAGACACAGTGGAAGGGGGGGAGACACACTTCAAATATTATCCTGCCATTTTTGATGGGCAAGTTACTAATATATATATGTATATGTATATGTATATATATATATATATATATATATATATATATACATATATATATATATATATATATATACATATATATATATATATATATATATATATATATATATACATATATATGTTACTGTGGATGTCAGAAATTGGAGAATGTCGACATTCACCGGTGAATGTCGACACACACCAAATACGTCGGTGAAAGATGGGATATTTCGTTCCATTCTTGCACATTCTGACCCTCACCAGTGTATGCGGACAATCACAGCTCTGCTCTGGTGGAAGTCCAAAAGAGAGGAGCCGGCAAAGAGGCGACCGGCTCTCTCTTCCGCCTAATCCTTTGTTCTGCTGAGAGAGAGCGACGTCATTTATACTAAATGGATACCGCAGGAAATCGTGATTGTTTTTCTTGAAAAAAGGTAAATGCATTAATTGCGGGTAAACGAGAAGACAGTCGTTTTTATTTTTCTCAAGAGAAGTACTCTAAAATACTTTCCGAAATGGTTTCTGCTAAAAACTAAGTGCAACACACCTTTGGATTACAGACGATTAAAACGTTTTTTGACGTTTTAAAAATGAACAATGGAGAGGAGTTATTTGTACCATAAAAGCAGGGCAAACAATTTTACGGTATTATGTTACCAGTGAAGAATTGTTCGGTATATTATACGAAACTCACGACAGAATAGGCCACGGAGGAAGAACACGTATGCTTAAAGAGTTGCAAGTTAAATACCAAAAAATATTACATATGAAGTTGTAACGCTGTATTTAAATTTATGCAAACGGTGTCAAATGAAACACAGCGCACCTAAGAGGCTATACGCTCTGTCATTGCAAACAAAAAGGAAGCGTTCCGCAAATAAATGCAGTTGGGAAAGCAAGGGACTCTTGTGCAATTCAAAGTGTCATAACAGTTGAAGTTGTTGCAATAAATAAGATTGAAATCGCATATCAATCTCCGACATGTTCAACATTCACCATTAGTGCATGGTGAATGTCGAAATTCACCGGTGTAAGTCAGAAATAACGGTATTTAGCAAATATTTCGGACATACACCAAGCGGATAGGTGAATGTCGACATTCTCCAATTTCGGACTTTCACAGTAACATATATATATATACTAGTGAATTGCCCGTCAAAAAATGACAGGGAATGCTGTATGAGACATAATGGAAACCGTTTTTTACCCTGAGGACCTTCGGCGCTCATTGCAAGGCTTGCGCCGAGCACCTTTGGCGCTCATCACATGCCTCGCAATGTGCACCTTCGGCGCGCATTGCGAGGCTCTTGGTTGTTGTTTTTTTTTTTATCAGAGGCGCTTTTGCTGTCATTGTAAGTTCGGCGCTGATCTGCTTTTTGTGCTTATTGCAAGGCTGTCCCCTGGTGTAGTTTGTGTGCTATGAGCAGCATTGGCGCTCGTTGTGAGGCGCGCTGTGAATGTCTTTTGTGTTTATTGCAATACGTTTTTTTTTTGTTTTTTTTGTGTATATGCATTTTTGTATGCTAATGAAACAATTAATAAATAGATAAATGAATATACTTTACCTATTTGTAAGTAATATATGCAGGAAGCATTGTGCTGAAGAGCTGACAATCTGTTTTGATGTTCCTGCAGCATACAATGTAGGTTTGCAGTGTTGTGGAGCTGAGGTGTAAGTGTCAGCAATGTGTGCAGTGTGTAGTGTAAATAGGCTGCGTGCGCGAGGGAAAGCCGTTAGTGTAGCTGTGCGGTTCTGCATTCTGTAAGTTAGTGTTGTAAAATGGCGGCGAATTTGTATGTGGTACGCAGGTGTGGATGATTTAGCGTCCCAGGTGTGGATGATTTAGCGTCCTTCCTAAAAGTGTATCCTGTACCTCGTACGGCTTTTTGCAAAAGCTGTATGTGCTTGGTGGTGTTTCGCGTCTTTAGGGTCGTGTAGCCTCGTTTTCATTTTTTTTCAGCAGCCATTTTTTCTCTCGCTTAGTGGATTTTCGTGTGTCTAAACTTGGTAATTTGGACTTAAATTGAGGTGTAAGTTCACTTGCAGATGTCCTGAGTGCCCTGTATGTCCTTTTTCTGTGTTTTTTAATGTTTTGAGCTGCGAGTGGTTTGGCCATTAAGGTCGTATTTTTACGAGTTTTTAATGTTTATTTTTCTAAGTCCCGCGGCTCGTATTTTTTGCGTGTATGTCCGTCATTTTTTTATTCTAAGTTCTGCGGCTCGTATTTTTTGTGTAAGTCGGTATTTACTCATTGCATGATTTTTTTCCAAGTAAAGCCTCCACCTCCGCAAATGCAGCCCCATCGCTTTGCGAGGGTCCGCATTTGTGACCTGCAATGAACCTTCGGCTCATTGCAGCCGACGTTGGAGCCTCCACCTTCCGCAAATGCGGCCCCTCGCTTTGCGAGGGTTTGGATTTGCAGCCCGAACTGCGCCCCTCACTTCGCATGACGATGATTCGTAGTTTGACAACTATTATATGTGATATATATATCACATAATATAATTGTCGAAGTACGAGACGTCGTCATGCTTTGCGCGGTGCGTACGACTTAGGCGTTGTGTGCCGAAAGCGCTCATCACCTGCGAGCCATGCATAGACAGGCAAGCCGATAAGGCACTAAAACTCACAGCACTTAGGCGACAAGCGCCAAAGGCGCTCATTGCTTGCTCGCCTCGCAAAGCGAGGCGAGCAGTGGAGGCAATGAAACACGAGGCGAGCCGATCACACATTGAAACGCACGGGACTTAGCCTCCAAACACTTAGGAAATGTGGGATTGCCTTAAGCTGCAAGCAGTTGACAAACGCGGTACTTAGAAAAAAAAAATACGAGACGCGGGACTTACAGAAAAAAATACAAGATAGGAAAAATACGAAGCTAACGGTTGAACCACGCAAAGGAAAAAAACACGAAAACACACAAAATACAAAAAAACAAAAACATAACACACAGAACCAGGGAACAGCTAGGACGTCTGGGAGTGAGGTGGAACGCGAATTTAAGTTGATTTTGCAGAGTTTCGGCACTCGAAAATCGGCTAAGCAAGAAAAAACATGGCGGCCAAACAAAATGAAAATGAGGCTACATGACCCTGGACCACGCAAAACAACACCAACCGCCTACCACTTTCACCCAGGAACGTACGAGGTACAAAATAGACTATTACAAAGGACGGCAAATGCTCACAAACCGCGTAGCACAGACAAACAATGCAATTTTACAACCCTAACTTGCAACTAACAACATTACGCATCTAAAGTAGCGCTTTACACAAATAAACCAATGGTTTGCCCTCGCGCACGCAGTCTATTTCTAATGCACAGTTGGGACATTCATAAAACTCCTCAGACCAGCAACAGTCCAACTGGACATTATATGCTGCAGGACAATAAAAAGAGATTGTTACCTCTTCAGGTTATAGATTGTTACATATATTAATTAGAAAAAGGTAAACTATATTAATTTATTATTCAATTAATTCATTAATTAGTATTTAAAAAATATAGAGAGGAGCCAAAGGACACACAAGGAGAGGCTAGCAATGAGCGCCAAAGGCACTCAGCGCGAGGCTCACAATGAGCACCGAAGGTCCTTAGAGTATAAAAAGCTTAACATTGTGTGCCAAACAGCATTGCCATGGTTTCAAATTTTATTGACCATGCATGTTTTGAAGTCGCTAGTATATATATATATATATATATATATATATTGTAATGGAGTGAAGCAAAGAATACCCCTAGAGGTGGCTTTAATTAAAGAGGCTGGAAGATTTCTTGGAAGAAACAAAGAGTTAACTCCAGGCAGTGATCAGAGGCTAATTAAAGTCCAGCTGTGGATTGCCTTTAAGAAAACAGCAGAGAGATGGGCTGAGTTCCCTGCAGTTAGGCCCTGTTTGGCCTAGCAGAGTGAGGCCAGCGAGTGAAGGCCTCAGTCTGAAGCAAGCTAAGAAGGACGCTTGTAGTTATCTGCCATTGAGAGGAACGCAGTACTTTTACGTTGTCTGCTGGAAGCAGAAATTGTACCAGGCTGAGAGGAGCCTGAAAGTTTACAGAGGAGACTGCTTGCTGCAGAGGATTTGTGCCGCAAAGAGCATTTACAGAGGAGACTGCTTGCTGCAGAGGATTTGTGCCGCAAAGAGCATTTACAGAGGAGACTGCTTGCTGCAGAGGATTTGTGCTGCAAAGAGCATTTGCAGAGGAGCTGCTGCAAAGATTTTGCCACAGCAGTATTTACCGAGGAGACTGATTGGTGCTATCCCAGCGATTGGAGCAGAGGATCCATTACGGCTGAGAGAGAGACTGGATGTAAAGGTACCATTACAGAGTCTGATAACCCCAGGGAGAAGTCTGTGAAGTTAACAGATTTGTAGCCTTAAGCAAAAGCGGTTGTTAAGGGTCCCTGGAGGTTGGGGTATCTGGAGAGTAGGGCGGGCCAGAACCCCACCCTATGGTATGAAATTTAAAGACGACGGTCTACAGAGAAAAGACACTTTAAACCATTGAAGATGGACTATTTGAAGACTCTGTATTTTCACCTGAAGGCCGAGAAGCGGCTTCAGGGCTAGTGAGGGTGTTGCTGACGTTAAGCCAGTACGTTTATGCAGAATTTTATTTTATGCTGGAGTAAGCTATTTCTTTTGTATTTTGGACTTTTTAATAAAAAGTACAAAAAAAGAATCTCTGCTATTTATATGTATCTCAGAGGAGAATCCAGTAGCCAAAGGGCCACATTACCACAATATATATATATATATATATATATATATATATATATATATATATATATATATATATATATATATAGATACAGTATTGATTATATATAAAACCTCACAAGAAACTCATCAGTCTAGAGAAGCCTATCACCTCCAGCCTTAATATGTCCAACGCATCTACCACCGCTTTACCCCACCTTAACCCTTTGGACTGTAAGTCTGTGAGATTTCAATCCAACTGGATTAAATGGCCACTTTAGTGGTTTTATAAAGGGTTCCCTAGAGCCTGAAATTATTGTTCAGTCGTTTAGTCGTATTCGACTACAAGCAACCTTATGCATCGCAGCACGCCAGGCACATCTATGACTATGGACATGCTTATTCATAAGGTTTTCTTGACAAAGAAAATGTATGGTTTGCCAGTTCCTTCTCAAGTGGACTACGATTTGTCTGACCTATCTGCTATAACCTGCCCATCTTGGGTGACACTACATGGTATAGCTCACAGCTTCACTGAGGTACACAAGCCCCTTCACTGCAACAAGGTAGCGATCCATTAGGGATCTTATTCTTTTACTGTACATTTAAACAATAAATCACAATTTTCTAATCATTCCCCAGGATGCAAAAACCCTATATCTTCCCATCCTCTGAATGAAGTATTGTCTCTCGTGTGAGAGCCACCCAGAGAAAAATAAATTGCCTTTTTTTTAGACCACTCTGTAAAACACACAAGTTTGAGGACTTGCTGATGGAAGATGGTAGGTGGCTTCACATAATTCTTGATGTTTGACAAGTGTATAAAGTTATCAAATGGCTCACTGTTAAAAAAAATGAATTCAGAACAAAAAACCCTGCCAACATCTGGATGTCCATTAAAGAGTGTCTAAACATTTATAACAGTAGGAGGGAAAATACATAATTTTCTGATTTAACATTGCACGACTTAGTGTCATCAGGAAAAAGGGAGAAAATACTTTCCAATCCTACTTCTAAGTCATTAATAAATATGTTAAAAAGGAGAGGAAGAGGACCTAATACTGAACTCTGAGGAACTCCACTTACAACATTAGTCCAATCTAAGCATGTTCCATTTACATTAATCCTGTGCTTCCTGTCTTTTAGTCAGCTCTCAATCCATGTGCAGATATTTACTGCAATCTACTGTATCCCTTGTCTATATTTGCACAATAGTCTTCAATGTGGCACTGTATCAAAAGCCTTTGCAAATCCAAAAAGACTACATCCACGGAGTTGCCTTGATCAAAATTCCTATTTACCTCCTCATAGAAACAAATTCGATTTTTTTTACATGACCTATCCCTCATAAATCCATGTTGGCTCCTACTTACAGTGCAGTGTATTCACTCCCCTTGACTTTTCACCTATTTTGTTACATTACAGCCTTAAGTTCAATGTTTTGTTTATCTGAATTGTATGTGATGGATCAGAACACAATAGTCTAAGTTGGTGAAGTGAAATGAGAAAAATATATACATAAAACTATTTTTTAGAAATAGAACACAGAAAATTGGCATGTGCATATGTATTCACCCCTTTGGTTATGAAGTCCATAAAAAGCTCTAGTGCAACCAATTACCTTCAGAAGTCACATATGCAATCTAAGTGTCACATGATCTATCATTACATTTACACACACCTTTTTTGAAAGGCCCCAGAGGCTGCAACGCCTAAGCAAGAGGCACCACTAACCAAACACTGCCATGAAGACCAAGGAACTCTCCAAACAAGTAAGGGACAAGGTTGTTGAGAAGTACAAGTCAGGGTTAGGTTATAAAAAAAATATCCAAATCTTCGATGATCCCCAGGAGCACCATCAAATCTATCATAACCAAATGTAAAGAACATGGCACAACAGCAAACCTGCCAAGAGACAGCCGCCCACCACAACTCACGGACCGGGCAAGGAGGGCATTAATCAGAGAGGAAGCACAGAGACCTAAGGTAACCCTGGAGGAGCTGCAGAGTTCCACAGCAGAGACTGGAGTATCTGTACATAGGACAACAATAACCCGTACGCTCCATAGAGTTGGGCTTTATGGCGGAGTGGCTAGAAGAAAGTCATTACTTTCAGCAAAAAACAAAATGGCACATTTTGAGTTTCCGAAAAGGCATGTAGGAGACTCCCAAAATGTATGGAGGAAGGTGCGATGTCTGGCGCAAACCCAATACATCACATCACCCAAAGAACACCATCCCCACAGTGAAACATGCTGGTGGCAGCATCATCCTGTGGTTATGTTTTTAAGCAGCCGGGACTAGGAAAATGGTCAGAGTTGAGGGAAAGATGGATGGTGCTAAATACAGGGATATTCTTGAGCAAAACCTGTACCACTCTGTGCGTGATTTGAGGCTAGGATGGAGGCTCACCTTCCAGCAGGACAATGACCCCAAACACACTGCTAAAGCAACACTTGCATGGTTTAAGGGGAAACATGTAAATGTGTTGGAATGGCCTAGACAAAGCCCAGACCTCAATCCAATAGAAAATCTGTGGTCAGACTCAAAGATTGCTGTTCACAAGCACAAACCATCCAACCTGAAGGAGCTGGAGCAGTTTTGCAAGGAGGAATGGGCAAAAATCCCAGTGGTAAGAAGTGGCAAGCTTATAGAGACTTATCTAAAGTGACTCAGAGCTGTGATTGCTGCAAAAGGTGGCTCTACAAAGTATTGACTGTAGGGGGGCGAATAGTTATACACATTGACTTTTTCTGTTATTTTGTCCTATTTGTTGTTTGCTTCACGATAAAAAAGGTTGTGAGGCAACAAAACACGAAAAATGCCAAGGGGGGAAATACTTTTGCAAGGCACTGTATAATCCTTTTTAAATAGACATATTATTGTATATATTATTGTATTATGCATCATTAACCCTTCTAAAAGCTGTCCCACTAAACTAGAGGGAAGCTTACAGGACTATAATTACCTGGATTTGCTCTTGCTCCCTTCTTAAATATAGGTATTACCTTTGACTTTCTCCAGTCATCTGGTAGCAACCCTGTGTTGAGTGAATCTTGAAATATTAGCTATAATGATTTGGCTATTACAGAACCCAGTTCCCTCAGTACCCTTGGATGTATTCCAACAGGACCCGGGGCTTTATTAACATTTATTTTTTCCAACCTCTTTTGGAATTCTTCCTGCATTTACCAATTATTTAGTGAAGGTGGTGTAGCCCCATTATACTGCAGTGTCCCAACCACTGATACCTCCCTTGTATATACCAAAGAAAATAACCTATTTAGCTAATCTGCCTTTTCCTGATCACTATTTAGCAGTTGGTCTGTTTCACATTTTAAGGTTGCAATAATTTCTTTCCTAGCCTCAATCTTCCACTAAGGTTCTCATTTGTACCCATATGCGCCAAAACCACTGGGTAATTTCCACCATCTCACAATAAATTATCAACTTGATTCACAACAAACCAAAATTGAGCACCTGCGAAATCTGGGTGACAAATCTACTTTCCTAATAATGGCATGTAGGACAATAAAAACCTGTCTGTTCTGCCCCATCTACTGTCCCTCTCCTCCAGTATGAGGAAGCGCTCTATCTGGCATTGCAAACAGTTCAACTCACTCTGGGAGATGGAGGGAGAAGAAAGAGAGAGAGAAAGAAAAAGGGAGAGATTGAGAGAGGGAAGAAAGGAGAGAAAGAGTGAGAGTTACACAAAGAGAGAGAGGAGAGAGGAAAAAGAGTAAGTTACTCAATAAAAGAGAGAGGAGAGAGAGAGAGGGGGTAGAGTCATGGAAGAGAGAGAGTGGGATAGGTAGAGGAAGAAGGGAGAGAAAGAGTGGGAGAAGATAAACAGAGAGGGAGAGACAGAGAGAGAAAGAGAGGAGGGGAGAGAGGAGAGGGAGAGAGAGGGGAGAGAGTGATAGTTTGAGAGAGGAGAGAAAGTGAGAGTTACACAGAGAGAGAGGAGAGGGAGAGATAGATAGAGAGAGAGAAGGGAGAGAGTAAGAGGAGAGAGATAGCGAGAGAAGGAGATAGAGAGAGAGGGACAGATTGAGAGAGGAAAGAAAGAATGAGAGAGAGAGAGTTACACAGAGAGAGAGAGAAGAATGCCCTTATATACTATTACAACCACAGAGCAGATAGTGCTTGAATGCAAACAAGGTGTGTAGATTCTCTCCATTTTATTAGTTCAGTCATCCCAAGTCTGTTTTAACACAAGCAAAATATCTATGTGAGATCATATCTATTATTATTATTGTTATTATACAAATCCTGTACACAACAAATACAACATTTATGTTAACAGTAATTTATTAATGTACAAATACACAGGTACAATAACATTATATATATATATACATAGGTTAAATTGCACAGCATGCTTATACATTGCATATTTCTGGTTAATGGACCATGAAATCCACATATTTACAGGCTGCTCATTATAAGGTGGATAATGTGAAAAAAAATAATTTAATATTTTCAAATGTATGTCAAATTATATTCAGCACTAACGAATCTGCTGGTGCTCTACAAATAATACAATATTAATTACTTAGAAATAACTTCATAATAATTAAAAGTATAATATATAATTTTTTTATGTATTTATTTACAGCATAACCAAGTAGCGAAGAGATCATAAAGATGGCTTTTGTAACTAGAAAAAATAAATCCTGTATTAATGCCTCTGCTGGTCTTAAGAGGTATCCATGATACTTTAATGTGAGGGGCATTTACATCTCTGCAGTGGAAGGGCTTGCAGTTTGCCTTGCATATCAAAGAGCATGCTTTCACTCCTTACAATCTTAGATTACTTTCACTTATTTTCTGTAGTTAATAGTGTGTATAGTAGAGGTCGACAACCCGAGTAACCAGAGCGATCATGGGTTAATTATTTACAGTGGTGATAAAAGTCAATGCCCCTTTCAAAAGGTCTACTTTTTGTTGTATGACACTCTGAAAACAAGAACAAATTAAATTAGACGTCTTCCATTTTTATTTACACCCGTGAAACTACATATCTGAAAATTATTTAATATTAAAACGATAAAATACCTTATTTGGATAAGTGAAAATCCCCTATGTGTATAGGTAAGAAATAGAGGGAAAATTATTGTTAAAATAATAATTTAAAAAATATAAAATAATTTAATAATAACAAGAACACGGCATTGCACAAATGGATGACCGAGCAAGGGGTACATTGATCAGAGAAGCCACCAAGGGCCAGTGGTGACATTGTGTGCGTGTGACAACAATATTAGAAGCACTCCACAAACTTAGCTTGTATGGGAAGGTGGCAAGAAAAAAACACTATTCCTACAGTAAAGTTTTTGTGGTGGCAGAATCCTATTTGGGGCCTGTATCTCTTCAGCTCGGACGAGGGCAGTTATCAAGGAAAATGTATGGTGCAAAACACTGTCAAATTCTTGAACCTAGGCCCCCAAAGCCGGCACAGATATGCAAAACATTTGTCGCTACACAAGGTGGACGAGCAGTGGAAACCCGTGTGCATATCAGAAGGCAATACTGAGATATATAGACTTTTCAAATATTTAAGGTGAATATCTTTCAGTGACCTAAAAGGATCCCAGACCTATATCCAATAAAAAAATATTTTGGCAGGGAAGTCTATCAATTGTCACCATACAGTTTAATGAGCTTCAACAATTTTGTAAGGAATAATAGGCAAATATTCTTCCCTCTAAGGGAGCAAAGCTGTTAGAGATATAGTATATCCAAACAGACTCATGGCTGTATTTCTGGAAAAAGGTGCTTCCAAGAGTCGAAGTAAGGGGGTTCTCTTATGCAACCCAGTCATTTATTTTTCCACTTGAATGTTGAAAGGTACATCACATATATAGTTGTCACGTTTACGATGTTGGTCACGCAATGTTAAATAATTGCAGCCCTCGCAAAGCGAGGCGAGCAGTTGAGGCACGCGACTCTGAGGCCCACGGCACTTAGGCTGCAATGAGCACTATTTGGAGTTTTTCCTTGATCGAAAATCAGCTAAGCAAGGAAAAAAATGGCGGCCGAAAAAGTGTAAAAATTCTGAAACAGGATGAAAATGAGGCTGAGCAACGCCAGGCACGCGGGACTTATAAAATACAAGATGCTGAAGACAGTAACAAACACAAACAATGCGGGACTTAAAAAATACACAACGGCGAAAACAGTAACACGTGAACAACGCCAGGCACGCGGGACTTTGAAAATAAAACCAATGACAGTCAGCGCGCTACGCCAAGATTGAGCAGACACACAGAGGAGAAAGACACAGGGAAGGGACAATTGGGAGATGCTGGAAAGAGACACATGGCATTCCCAAGCACAAAAGTTGCAGGTTAATAAGGTCTGCAATGCGCGGCGAAGGCGCTCATCGCGAGGCCCGTAAACTAGACGGGAGGAGAGTCTTGCAATGAGCGCCAAAGACGCTCATTGTAAAACCCGTGGTGATCGCCTAATGGCGCTCAGCAGGGGGCTGGTGCCCAGCAAAGCAGCTCATTGCAGGCCTCGAGATGAGCGACAAAATTAAAATTTAATTTAAAATAAGTTTGCTTTTGGGGAGGAAAGCTATGGCAAGTCTGGACAAGCTAGTCAAAATTAAATAAATTACACTATCAATGGGGTCGGCATAGTTAGGAGTATGGTATTCCCAGTAGTAAAATACGGATGTGACCATAAAGAGGTCTCTGCTCTGTAGAATTGATGCCTTTGAATTGTGGTGTTAGCGAAAACTGCTTAGAGTCCCTTGGACTACAAGAAGATCCAACATATTCGCACTACAAGAAATCAAGACATACTGTTTACTGGAAGATTTGATCATTGGGTTGAAGCTCAGATATTTTGTCCATATCATGAGAAAACAGAATTCCCTAGAGAGGACTCTGATGTTGGGAAAGTTTGAAGGTACATAAAAAAGTGGACGGCAGAGGCGGGGATAGATGAGGTCATTGAAGTATAAAAGTATAAAAAGTATATAAGCATGTGTGGTATACATTGAAAACTGTTCTATCAAAAAAGGAAGGACAAGAGGTGTACATTATAATTCCATTCCAACAAAACTTATAGAGCTTTACTACTTAATATCTTGAATATTTCCATAAAAAATAAACAATAAAAGATCCTTTAGAATATATTAGTGTCCAATGATACTGTACAGTAAATATATGAAGGTCCAGCACACCACTTCAGAGAAGTTGTCTAACCTTGGTGGAACCTGCAAATGACTTACGTCTTTCCATGAGTTTTCTGATGTTTTGCGAGATAGGAGTTCTGTGAAAAACATTTCCCGCATTCAGAGCATGCATATGGTTTGTTTCCTGTGTGAGTCTTCTGATGTCTAAGAAGAAGCGACTTGTAAGCAAAGCACTTCCCACATTCAGGACATGCAAATGGCTTCTCTCCTGTGTGACTCATTTGATGGGCAACAAGATGTGAATTCCGCGAGAAACATTTGCCACACTCCGAGCACTCAAACGGTTTCTCACCTGTGTGAGTTCTCTGGTGTATGACCAGATGGGCATTAGATCCAAAGCATTTTCCACAATCAGAACATTCATATGGTTTCTCCCCTGTGTGAAACCTTTGATGTACAGCAAGATGGTTGTTGGTGGCAAAACATTTTCCACACTCAAAGCACTGGAATGGTTTTTCTCCCGTGTGACATTTCTGGTGTTTAGTACGAGCAGACGTACTGATAAAACATTTCCCACATTCAGCACATGCGTACGGTTTTTCTCCTGTGTGACACATTTTATGGATAACGAGATGCGAGTTGCTAACGAAACACTTTCCACACTCGGAGCACTCAAATGGTTTTTCTCCAGTGTGACTTCGTTGATGTATGGCAAGTTGGGAGTTACTGGCAAAGCATTTCCCGCAAACAGTGCATTTACATGGTTTTTCACCTGTGTGAGTTCTCTGATGTATCAGAAGATATGAAGGCCATAAAAACCGCTTGCCACATTCAGAACATTCGTATAGTTTCTCTCCAGTATGAAGAGCTTTATGTCTAGTCAGAGCCAAGTTAGATTTAAACCATTCCCGACACTGTGAGCAGTAGTAAGATCTCTTTCCATTGGCAGATGAATAGACTGATTCACTAGCTTCACTAGAATTATCGCTATTTATATCTCCTTCAGTGTCTCCTTGACCATACACCTTAATTTCTACACATTTTGTCCCAGTATCTTCTTGGCTTTGAGCTTCTGTGAAACTTCTGTGTTCAGATAAGTTTGATTCCTCAGGCATAACTCCTCCACAAAGCTCCAGTCTCCCTCTTGATGTATTTCTCCTAATAAAGTTTGCCCCATGATGATTATGATTAACATGGATAACTTCCATAACACAATGTGGTGAAAGTTGATGTTCTTCAGATGTTTTTCTGGTCATGGAGCCACCTGTTACAAAGAAATGAACATGTGTAAATTAAACTATCTCTCAGGAAATTTTTAAAAAGTATAAGATGGATCAGAGTTGTTTTGATGACCACTGTACACAACCAGAAACGCAAATTCTGATTGGGTTGGACAACATGCAATTGACAATGCATTTCTTATGTCAAGAACACTAATTTTTTTCACTTAGTTACTGATTATGACAAACAGAGGACTATGCTAAGGATATTATTTGTAAAATGCTTTTTGTCTGGATCATAAATTAAACACTGTGTGATGAAAAGGACACTGTAGACCATGTTCTTTCGTGCCCATGTAACCAAAGCTACATTGGCATTGCAATCTGAACATCTCAACAATTGTATCCACCATCTAAGTTTATGTTACATGTCAATACAACTCTACTGATTATGTCCTACCAAAAGAAGAAAGTAAAGTTAAACATATTAGTCTACAACAGAGACACTTTAAGTTGTTATTTGGAGGGAAGATGGCATATGGCCATACGTAGTCATTTGTCCCATTGTACTGAATATGCCTTATCAATGGGGGACATCAAAAGAACATAATTTAAACAACCAATTAAAATATTCGGCATTGTTATGGGTATAGAGATTTTAGGTCTCAATATTTCTACTCATGCAGTAATTTCTATTACCCACCTATTCTAGAATATACAGGATCTTCATGCTTAGGCTGGTGACTCCTCACATATGGCTCTTCGCCTCGCTCGATCTGTGACACAACTTTAGGTTTCACACATACACGTCCTGCAGAGTACACAAAGATTAGAAGTGCTTGTTGTTTGGTTGTTCAGTCATGTCTGACTCTCTGTGACCAAGGCACATCTATCATTATGTCTCTGGTTGTGCTTAATCCATAAGGTTATCTTGGCAAATATATTATTTATCTGCCTTCTCTGTTATGACCTGCCCATCTTGGGTGACCCTACATGGTATAGCTTACAGCTCCAATGAATTACACAAATTCCTTCACCATCCCAAGGTAGCAAGCCAGAAGGCGCTTACACATACATATACAGTATCTCACAAAAGTGAGTACACCCCTCACATTTTTGTAAATATTTTATTATATCTTATCATGTGACAACACTGAAGAAATGACACTCTACTACAATATAAAGTAGTAAGTGTACAGCCTGTAAAACAGTGTAAATTTGCTGTCCCCTCAAAATAACTCAACACATAGCCATTAATGTCTAAACCGTTGGCAACAAAAGTGAGTATACCTCTAAGTGGAAATGTCCAAATTGGGCCCAAAGTGGCAATATTTTGTGTGGCCACCATTATTTTCCATTACTGCCTTAACCCTCATGGGCATGGAGTTCACCAGAGCTTCACAGGTTGCCACTGGAGTCCTCTTCCACTCCTCCATGATTATCACGGAGCTGGTGGATGTTAGAGACCTTGCAATCCCCCACCTTCCATTTGAGGATATCCCACAGATGTTCAATAGGGTTTAGGTCTGGTGACATGCTTGGCCAGTCAGTCACCTTTACCTTCAGCCTCTTTAGCAAGGCAGTGGTCATCTTGGAGGTGTGTTTGAGGTTGTTATCTTGTTGTAAAACTGCCCTGCGGCCCAGTCTCCGAAGGGAGGGGATCATGCTCTGCTTCAGTATGTCACAGTACATGTTGGCATTCATGGTTCCCTCAATGAACTGTAGCTCCCCAGTGTCAGCAGCACTTATGCAGGCCCAGACCAAACATATATACACATTTGTGTATATGTGTATACATGTTTTCTATAATATGTTGTATTGATTCTCCCTATATGCATTTACTTGATGATGTCAGATGCTGCCTCCACTCTCTCTGCATCGCTGTTTATGTTCAAACTGAGTTTCATCTCATATGAGTGTTTTTGTGTTCTTTGTGCCTTCCGGTTAATCTGTCATTTAGGGATTTTTTTTTAACTACCTTTCCTCAGTATAGATGTATACTTTTGGTGGTGGGAGTGTCATGGTTGGGGCCTGCATGAGTGCTGCTGGCACTAAGGAGCTATGTGTACTGGGACATACTGAAGCAGAGAATGATCCACTCCCTTCGGAAACTGGGACACAGGGCAGTAATCTAACATGATAACGACCCCAAACACACCTCCAAGATGACCATTACCTTGCTAAAAAAGCTGAAGGTAAAGGTGAGGGACTTGCCAAGTATGTCACCAGACCTAAACCCTATTGAGCATCTGTGGGACATCCTCAAACGAAAGTTGGGGGAGTGCAAAGTCTCTAACATTCACCAGCTCCTTGATGTCATCATGGAGGAGTGGAAGAGGACTCCAGTGGCAACCTGTGAAGCTCTGGTGAACTCCATGCCCATGAGGGTTAAGGCAGTGCTGGAAAATAATGGTGGCCACACAAAATATTGACACTTTGGGTCCAATTTGGACATTTACACTTAGGGGTATACTCACTTTTGTTACGAACGGTTTCAACATTAATGGCTGTGTGTTGAGTTATTTTGAGGGGACAGCAAAATTACACTGTTATACAGGCTGGCACTTACTACTTTACATTGTAGCAGAGTGTCATTTCTTCAGTGTTGTCACATGAAAAGATATAATAAAATATTTACAAAAATGTGAGGGGTGTACTCACTTTTCTGAGATACCGTATATCCCACTAACATTTCCAAACATCATTTTTCATCATTTAGCATAATATATATATGGAATATGGCCTAAACATATGGGAATATTTACCTAGAGACTGGAGGTTCAGGTAATTGTCCACCATCACTTGCTTGTAAAGTTCCTTGTTTTCCTCTTGTAGACAGTCCCACTCTCCCTTGGAGAAGTAAATTGCAACTTCATCAAATTCAGGTGGTTCCTACATAACAAAATTCTCTTCAAATCTGGGTATTGTTGACAAGGATAAATTATCAACCTCAAAACTACCTATATAATATCTAATTCTCCAAATAGTGTCAAACTGTCAAAAAGACGCCATACAACATTAGAGATAGCTCTGCCCTTCAGGTGAGAAACCTCTAAAAGATGCATTAGAAAATGATATCTACATATGTCTATGATTTCTCTTTCTCTGACCTGTGAGCATCTTCAAGGGCAAAAGATTCTGTCAATAACAAACTTTCTATCCAACTAATAACTTGAACTTTAAAGGGCCATGTGATCATTCATTATGGTTTTCCCTAGACAGTTGCGCTCCAAAGATTTCTCCAGAAATCCTGGGTCAATACAGGAGATGAGATCACTATTTAAGTGAATGTCTCTCTTACCTGCAATTCCATCTGGTATACAGCCTCTGTGATGGGATCCAAGATCTGATCTTTAATCTGCATCGTATCAGTTTTCATGGCTATGTCCGTTTTCAGGGACATCTGTCTGTGGAGTTACCTGTAGTCTTTGATATGGATTTAAATCTGTTTGAAAATTGATTTATTAGAAATATTGTGTCTTAATGATTACTGTCATCAAAAGTTGTGAACATCATCATTAATCATCAAGATTCAAACAATGCTTCACCTCTAATCACCTATCCCAATCCATCACTTGACCAGCTGCCCAATTATCCATTATTCACCCAGAAAGACACAGATGGGGGCTTCAAATTGTTGATTTGCTCAAAGATATTAGCTTAACCTTTGGAAGATTCCTCCACCAAGTGTCCATAACACAGCTAAACAAGTTAAGCATGTCTGGGACCAGCATAAGGTAGACTATATAGGTAGACTGAATGGGCACCAGATGAGCCATTTTGATTCCTATCATCAGCATCCAAAACCGATCTTCCTTAGAGCACATTTTAGAATCATTTATCTATAGGATTAACCTGTACGTGTATTTAGTCCACTTTAAGAGTCAAAGAAATAATGGCCCTTATCTTGTAGTTACGTTTTTTTTTTATATATATATCGTAGTATGTTTCTTTATGTATTTTCACTAGCACTTATAAAAATAATACATGTTCTGGAAGCAGCAGTTATTAATATTTATAGCACAAGGGAATATGGTTTATCACTACATCATTAGTTTTTATGTATTCTAGTGTACATTTAAGTGTTATTCCCAGTATTACAATGGATCTCTCCTCATACGAGTAGTGTCCTAAGGGGGTCTTTTAATAATTTAAATAGCAAGCACCTTTTGTGCAGCTATCAATAAAATAATTAAATTACGTTTTTTCTTTACTTTTGATAAAATGTAAAATTTGAATAAGGTGTTAAGTACCAAATAATGCTTTTTAGGATAAATAATTAATTTTTGGTTGAATCTAATATCAACAATTGTTTTGTCAAATACAAATATATCAGTGCCAAGAAATCGATTTTGATTTAATAAGATGGCAATATCAAGATTAAGTAGGTGGGACACCTTTCAACTGCAATTAGAAGCATAAAAAACTTTTGAATCAAATAATGATCTGTCAAACCGGGAAGAAAATCGTGACCTAACCACAGTATATAAAAATCTTCAGAAGGAATCAGATAAGGACAGTTTTGGATCACTAGTTTGCAGAACTACATTAAATGTAAGATTGTGCCACAGGGCATGCGTAATCAATTGCTTCCAGTATCACATCATTTAGAATCAAAATTTGTCCAAGACTGGTTAAAAATATCTGTACAAAGCTTAATACAGATGATGAACTTAATAGTGAGTAAAGAGAAGGCCAATCTAGAAATACTGAACAATAAGATAGAACAACATCTGAATGAATATGAAAAGTATAAAGAAACACCAGAGTTTGAAAAACTTCATAAAAGACTGGAAGAAAATATGTTTAAAAAGGGAGCTATCATCAAAGAAACACAAGAAGTTCATAAGGGACAAACAAGATTTTGAATCAAATAGAGCTTATAAAGTAATGACTATGCATAAAGCATCTGAAAGTGTTTATATAAGCTCCTCAGAATGCTCAGAATAGGAGGACGTGGGCCAATTATAATCCCCATAATAATCAGCAAGGACCCCCCCCCAGCAGGAGTATTTACACGATCATACGCCAGTAGAGGAAAAACTAGTGATTTTTTTAGGCAGGGGGTGAGGCCAAAATAATACAAGATACAAAAAGGGGAAGAGGACAAGTATTCAGAGATCAGAATCAATAGATATAAAAGAGGGGTCTGATAAGCAAAATCAGGAACATCTTCAAAGACCAATACCTCAAAAACAACCTGGAGAAAAAAAGACAGATCAATATGAATAATTATAATGAGAAATTAAGAAAGAAATTTGATAAAAACCGCAAAGAGGAAGAAACCACCATTCCCAATAATAAACATTTGGATGAAAATAAATACAGAGTGAAAACAGAGGAGGGGAATAAAAGTGACCAAAAAACAGTGATAAATCTATCGAAATTCTATCTAAAGGAAGAGCACATTGACATTTTAAGTAAAGGACTATCCTTTGTACCGTCGAATAACTCAGACCTTTTTTGCAACATAAAAGACCTTATTTTGTTTGCTAGAAAACATCATGAAGAAAAGAAAAAAAAAGAGATGAAATCTCTAGGTCTGACATACGAAGACCACCAAACATTGAAGAGTCTGGTGGAACTGCTCTCAGAGAATGAAACATCTAAGGAAACAACAGATGCTGAGATTGATAAATTCGTCCACAAGAGTAAGTTCAGATTTTAAAAGATATAAGAATGTCGATTTGTTTGTGAGGTTGGTTGCAAAAGACATAGAGACTTTACAAAAAAGCAAGAAAAATTATAAGAAACCCCCAAAAAATGTAACAATGAAAGAGTGGAAAGCACTCCAGTAGTTGCAAAAAAGAAATCTAGAGATTAAAGCAGTGGACAAAGGAGGAAACATCGTCCTTGTGGAGAAAGAAGATTATTTGCGAATGTGCTTAACAATCCTGCATGATCGAATGACATATGAAATTCTATCAAAAAACCCAACGAAGTAATATAACAACAAATTAAGAGCAATATTAGTGCAAGCGAGAGATAAAAATCTCATTACCACCAAAAATGTGAATTATTTACTACCGAACAGTCCAACAATAGCGAACTTCTACTCTCTAGCAAAGGTGCATAAGAAGACTATACCTGTCCCGGGAAGACCAATAGTCTCTGTAAACGAGAACTTAACAGAAAGAGTGATCAAATTGGTTGACAGTAAACTACAAGCCTTGGTAGAGAGTATGCCTTCATACCTGGCACTTTTTGAGTATGAGGGGTAGGGACCCAAAGGATTGAAATGAATTGCTTGTTACATTATTGGAATTCATTTTGACTAGAAAGTACTTTATTTTCAATAAAAAAATGGGATTGGCAAGTTAGGGGCACAGCAATGGGAATTGCCTGTGCCCCTAACTATGCAAATATTTTTATGAGTTACTGGGAGGAGACAGAGGTCTTCACAGAAGAATTTGAACACTTCACAAGGAAAGTTCTCATCTGGAGAAGGTTTATAGATGACATATTCATCCTGTGGTCTGGGACAAAGGAAGAATTTGTAAGTTTTGTGGGCGAGTTGAATTGTAATATCTTGGGACTCAAATTGATGATTGTGATAAAGGTGAATGATATGGAATTCCTGTACCTAAATGTGTGGAAAGATCTAGAAGCTAATTTACATGCGACAACATACAGAAAAGAAACCGCCACAAACTCTTTATTACATTGGGAAAGTGAGCATCCCGTGCCTTTGAAGTGAGGTATACCAATCGGCCAGTATATCCGTTTAAGAAGGAATTGTGACAAAGAATCGGATTTTAAAGAACAAGCCGATGAATTAAGACACGCTTCAAGGCACTTGGATATCCAAATTGTATATTAAAACTTGCTTACAAAAATGCACTTTCCAAGGACAGATCGCAGATATTGTATAACAATGCTACCTGGAAAAAAGATCAAGAAAATAAGGTCAGGTGCATAACAACATACGGCACTGACAATAAAGAAATTCGGGAAATAATGGATAAATACTGGCACCTTCTCAGTGAGGACATAGTCCTTAAAGAAGTAGTATTGGATAGAGACAGTCTAACATATAGACGTGGCCAAAGCATTAGAGAGAAGATAACTCATAGTCTATTCACAGAGACCCAGAAGAGATGGTGGTTACAACACACTAAGGGGCTTTACCGCTGTGGTCGATGCAAAGATGTGGTCGATGCAAAAAATTGAAAAACAGTTTATTCATCCAGTGACCAAAAACAGATACGATATAAAATATTTCTTCAAATGCGCCTCTACATCGGTAGTTTACATCATAGAATGTAAATGTACCAAAATATATGTAGGTAACATGGACAGACAGATCAGGAGGAGGATTTTGGAGCATGTGGGTTCAGTAAGGAACAATTTGTTAGCCCCAGTTTCAAAACATATCCGGTTATACCATAAAGGCAACTTAGGGTGCCTAGAGTTTCATGTGATAGGCACCATATGTCTAGGTCCAAGAGGAGGAGATAAAAGGACTCGGCTATCAAAAGCTGAGTGTAAATGGATCTACACGTTAAAAGGCACAAAGCCTGAATGGGCTCAATTAAGATTTTTCATTCACAGCTTTACTATAATCAAAAGATCTGGAGAGAATCACACAAATATACATAATTATATAATAACATTTAGTAATCAAGGTTGATATATTACTTGGACAGTTACACAAGGAAATTCAAGAAGTTCAAGAAAAATACCCCAAACGCTGATAAATGAATGTTGAAAAGGAGACTAATATTTTTGTACAAGATCATTCTTTCTCAATTCATCTGGAAGAAGATTAAAAATGTCTATTCATTTAGGAATCAAACAAAAGATTAGGACTCTATAGTGGATATGTAAAAAAAGTCACATGAAATTCATATAAAGATCCTAAATTAAATAATGTGACAAACCAGGCCAAAGAGAATTATAAACTGAGCCTGGTAGAATTTTTTAATGGTTGTGATTAAAAAGTAAATAATAATGAATACATTAATTTACTTAGTACAAACACCACCCATGTAAGAAAACTATGACCATGATAACGTAGTAAATGGATTGGATGAATCACAAAGAAGAAATATGTTGTTCACTTGATTATGGAGCAAATGGATTGAAAGTCATGTGATAACGCAGCAAATGGATTGGACGAATTGGGAAGAAGAAATACGCTGATCACGTGATTAAATAAAGCCCCCAATATAGGAAAACAGCACAGCAAATTACTATATGACAACGGAATACACGATGACGTCACTGCGCGCATAAAAGGGGCAGAGCTAAACACGATAAAAGATCAGCGAAAAGGAGAGACTGTCATGGCGGAAATCACCTTTTGAGAAAGTTACGATGGAGTAACGAAACCGGTCAGGGGAAGCCACAAACTACTCCAGCTTACCTTGGAGGGGCAAAAGGAGCAATACAAGATATGGTACAGTCTCATTACTCTTTAATCACTACTTTAAATTTATTTATATAAGAAAATATATAGGGTACCCCCCCCCCCCCCCTGCTGAAGCAGAGGGCATAATATAGCCTTAATAGCTGTTTTCTATTAGTAATCATTGTTCATTTGTTTTAGGGACATTTAGATATATTTTAGCCCCTTGTATATATTAGTATATTTTTTTGTAAGCCTCATAGAATCAAGGTAAGCTTATGTTTTTAAAGAGATATGTTTTTATCTAAGTTTACCTTTGTGTCTCTTTAGGCACTACTGATCTGATGATTTACTTGTGTACATGTGAGGATTGTTAATTAGTATTATTCAGCGCTGTATACAGGACAATGAAATTAATATATAATTTTTTCATCACTATTTATTTTGGAGGTACATTTTTACCTTTATTAGTACATTTTGGAATCATTTATCTAAAGAAAATAGATTTTTTTTCTTTATTTTTGATAACATTTGAAAATAGATACATATATACACACACCCTCCACACAGACACACATATATATATATATGAGAGAGAGACATAAATCACATAAATCGATAAAAATACAAATAGACAGAAAGATTGATAAACCCCCTCCACACTACGTTTATGTATTGATATAAATACACACCCTCCACACTATATATATATATATATATATATATATACACACAGCACACTATGTATATGTATAGATATAAATACACACTGTCCACGCTATATCTATATAGGTCCCTCCACCTAAAAGATTTCAGTTTGTTTTTCAATTGAGTTGTACAGTTTATAGGTCACATTAAAGGGGGAAAAAGTTCTGAAATTATTTATCTTTGTCTCATTTTTTTACAGCACAGAAACCTGACATTTTAACAGGGGTGTGTAGACTTTTTATATCCACTATATATATTTTTTATATATATATATATATATATATATATATATATATATATATATATATATATATATATATATATATATATATATATAAAGAGAGAGAGAGAGAGAGAGAGAACGATAAACACCCTCCCCACTATATATATATATATATATATATATATATATATATATATATAGGGACCTTCCATGTATAGATATAAATACAAACCCTCCACACTATTATACATAAAGATATAAAGACATACCCTCACAATATATATATAATATATAGATATACACACACTCCACACTATTATATGTATAGATAGATATACATACCCTCCACGCTATAATATGTATAGATATACACACCCTCCCCTATAGACTCCCCACACTATATAGAGATAAACTCACCTCCCCTCCCACTATATACTGTTACACTCCTTGTTACACGCTCACACAGACTTTCTCCTCTCCAACTACTCGCCGTATATAATCTTATTTCTTCAGTGACTCTCATCGCCGCAGTTTTGCCTCACTTCCGGTTTCTGGGGTTATACAGGAAATTCTCCCCAGCTCTCCAGGCAAGCCGCGGCCGCCATCTTTGTTATGGGCCGATTCCCCTTGTCTATATCTCACTCTTTCGTTATACAGTGTACTGTTAGGGTAAATGTGTCCCAAAGGAGAGTAACGTTTAAATGTAGTAACAATAATCATATTAAACCAGTGTACAAATTATTATGTCTCTGATAGTGTATTAAATAAATAAATAATGTATATACATGTATATGTGTGTGTGCATCTATATCTATCTGTCTGTCTCTTTTCTCATGGCTCTCTGTCCTCTTATGCTCTATCTCTCCTCCTTCACCTGTCTATCTCTCCTCCTTCATCTGTCTCTCTCTAATCCTCTTGGACCTCTCACTCTTTCTGTATGTTTCCTCTCACGTCCATTATTATGTGTCTTTCCATTTGTATCTTTCATTTTCTCGTACCTTCCTTCCGACTTTTTTTCTTCAGACTCTTCTGTGTCATTAATTTTTTTAAGTGTGTACCTTACAGTATGTGTCTGGCCTTCATCCTCTCCTGCATCTCTCTTTCTCATCCCCATTCTGGGTCTCTCTATTTCTACTTATATCCTTCATATCCATCACTCTCTCTTTTCTGCATCCCTTGCTTTCTCCTTTCATTCTCACTCTTGTATCCCATTCCTACAACCCCATCCTCTCTCAATCAATCCCTTTGTCGCTCTCACTTTCTTTTCTTTCTCCATTGTTTATATCAAGCTTACTTTTCCACCTCTCCTGTTCACTCATTTTCTCTTTATAGGTTTATTATCGGCTCCAAATTTTCCTTTCTCCACTCTCTTGACCCCAGCTTCTCAAACTTTCTTCTCCTCTTTCCTTCTTCTCTTCCTCTTATTTCTCTTTTGTCGTCCTTCTTTCCTTTATATTTTGTCACATTCTCTTGTCCCACTATCTTTTCCACTCCTCCCTTATTTTCTCATCCTCTCTTTACACAGTCTCTTTTCCACCCCTTTCCCCTTCTCTCTGTCCCCCTGTCATGTCTTCATCTCTTCTCCTATGCTGACTCCTCCTCTTTTATCTTTTTTCTGGTGTCCCCTCTATTGTCCCGCTTTCATCTCATATCTCTTGTCTTCTTCTCTTTTTCCTATATTTTAATCCACTTGTTCCCTCTTTTTAAATCCTCCTTCCACCTCTCTATTATCTTGTCTCCTTGTTTCCTCCTATTTTCTCCCTCTCTTTACCACTCTCTTCTGGTCTCCCCACTTTTTGTATTGCCTTCTGCAACTTCTATCTTCTCTTCTACCCTTTTCTTGTCACCATCCTTTTTTTATCTACATCTTTCCTCCTGTTCCACTCTCATCTCCTCCTTTGTCATGTCAATCTCTTGTCTATTTATATTCTCTTGTCTCCTTATCTTCTTTTTATCTTGTAAACTTTCTTGTCTCTCTTTATTCTCCTGTAATCTCCCTCTCTTCTCCCATTGTCATCCTTCCCTACTCTCTTCTCCATCTCTCTAGACTCCCTCTCATCTCTCTTTTTCTGTCTCTTTTCTCCAATTTTAGCCCCCTTTTTTCTCTATCTTGTCTGTCTCTATTCCTCTTGTCTCTTCTCCTACTCTTTTGTCCCTTCTCTTCTCTATCCTTCTACTCGCCCTCTTGTCTCTTTTCCCTCTCCCTTTCTTCTTCTCCTTTCTTGACTCCATTACTTCGCCTCCTCTCTTTCATCCTCCACTGCTCTTCTGCCTTCTTCCTCCATTAGTATTGCTCTTTTTTTTGCTCTTCAACATGATTCTCTCCGTATCCTCTGCCTTTGTCCTGCATTTTTTTGCCCCATTTATTCACTTCCTGGGTTTCTTACTTTTATTTATATTAAATATAATAATATTTTTCTGTACCCCAAATATATTGTAGGCACAATTTATAAATTATACAACTTTAAGGCTGTCCATATCCATGTTATGAATACAGTGTTTTATTGTATACTATATGCATTGCTAGTATATTATTATCTTATTGTGTTTGCCATCATATACCCTAGTTTTATAGGATCCTTCAAAAATATACTAAGGATTATCATGCTGTATTATAGCGGTACGTGTGTTTGTAATACTGCACATTTATACACAGTTACACTGACTACACACTGATGCAGTATATAATTGTAAATCATTGAATCTCACTGTAAGTTATGTTAGTGGGAACATTTTGATAGATAAAAAGTCATGGTTATGAGTGTGTCTGGTCAGGTAAAGTAGTGCCCCCCTTCTGGTTCGCTGCCTTGTGGTGGTGAAGGGGCTTGTGTACCTCGATGAAACTGTGAGCTATACATGTAGGGTCACCCAAGATGGGTAGGTCATAGCACAGAGGTCAGACAGACCCAGTGGAGAAAAAACTGGCAAACCATTGCTGTATCTTTGCCAAGAAAACCTTATTGATAAGCACCACTAGAGACAAGATGCGTTTGGCATGATGAGTTCCATAGGGCCACGGATTGAAACACAACAATACATAAACAAATAATTTAATTAATACCCTGATACTAAGTTTCTATCAAAGCATCTTCCAACTTAAACATTTATATTCCCACTAGGAAATTGCCCGTCAAAAATGACGGGGCAAAAATTATAAGGCTAGCAATGCTGTTTGCCACACAATGTGAGGCTTTTGCTCCTCTGTGCACCTGCGTTGGTTTTATTTTCAAAGTCCCGCTTGCCTGGCGTTGTTAATGTAAGTGTAACCGTTTTCGACGATGGGTATTTTCTAAGTACCACGTTGTTTGTGTGTGTTACTGTCTTCGGCGTCGTGTATTTTCTAAGTTCTGTGTGCCTAGCATTGCAGAGCCTCGTTTTCATCCTTCCTCCGGATTTTTTTTTACGTTTTTCGTCCGCCATTTTTTCCCTCGCTTAGCTGATTTTCGTTTGACAAATTAGTTTGCAACTTCACTCCCAAGCATCCTGGCTCTTCCCCTTTGCTGTGTGTGAGTGTGTTATTATTATTTTTATTATTTTGGTTGTTTTTCTGTGATTTTGAGTTACGCGTTTGAACCAACTGCGTGCCTCAACTGCTCGCCTCGCTTTGCGAGGCTTGCAGTGCAATGAGCGCCTTCGGCATTCATTGCAGCTTAAGTCTTGCATGTCTCAACTGCTCGCCTCGCTTTGCGAGGCTCACAGTTCAATGAGCGTCTTTGGCGCTCATTGCAGCTTAAGACATGAGAGAGGGACGCAAAAGCGTGACCAACATCTCAAACGTTCCGGACACTGACAACTATATATGTGATGCCTTTAGCTGATGTTTTACAAGATTTAATAGTTCCCACATTTATAACAATGGAATAGCTGAACTCCTGTGTGAATTCTCGTGACTAATAAGTTCCTTCTCTCTGTAAAACTGTAAGCTACATTCAGAGCAAGCAAATGTTTTCTCTCCTGTGTGCCATTTTTGATGTTGAATAAGATATGTCTGCCTGAGAGAGTTTCCCACATTCAGAACATGTTAAATTTATTTCCTGAGGATGAGTCAAAACATGTGAATCAAGATAAGACTTCCGAACAAAACATTTCCCACATTCGGAGAATGTTGTGGGCGACTAAATATTCTTTCTGACTGAAACCTTCCCCACATTCAGAACAAGAATATGGTTTGTCACCTCTGTGACTCAAATAGTGTGAAAGAAGACAAGATTTTCTACCAAGACCTTTCCCACACTCAGATCATGTAAATGGTTTTGCTCCTGTGTGCGTCATTATGTGTTTAGAAAGATTCAGTTCAACTCCAAAGGTTTTATCACATTCCGGACATGCAAATGTTTCCTCTTTTCCGTTGGTGGGAAATAAGTAATGACTTACTGGCAAAGCTTTTCCCACATTCAAAGCAGACAAATGGTTTCTCGCCAGTGTGAGTTCTCTGATGGGTGAGAAGATACAAGGGTTTTATAAATCGACTCCGACAGTTCGTCAAATTACATTTAAAGTATTTCTGACATTCAAAGCAATAGTAAGATGTCTCGGAAGAGACTTATTCACTATCAATATTAGCAGAGTTATCACTGGAATAATACAATTTCTGCCCTACTTTGTTAATCAAAACAGAACTTTGTGAAATTGTCTCCTTCAGATGAGTTTGGCTCATTACTCATAATGAGCCAGACTGGGGAGAGGGGACACACTGAGGAGAGGGGACAGACTGGGGAGAGTGGACAGACTGCAAGGCTCGCAGTGGGGGTGACCATTCACGAGATGTCGCTGGCAAGATTTTGCTGCCGATGTCATAGCGTTAGGATTAGTGTAAGGGCTAGAGGGTTAGGGTAAGGGCAATGGTTTAAGCTTGGAAATTGTGTACGATCTAAACAGCGCTTTCAAACTGTGTAAAATTTGGGCAGAGCAAACTAGCAGCTCCTTGCTGCAACTGCTGCTGCCATTGACTGTGCCTGTAAGAGCCAATATGTAGCCTGAGCCAGTAAGAGCCAATATGCAGCCTGTGCCTGTAAGAACCAAAGTTCCAAGCAATAACCTGTCTCCTCATTCTCCTCTTCTACATTGCCACCATCCCATTGGTCCCTGAAGTCCCCTCAGTACAGGTAGTACTGAAGATAGTGAAGATAACTTATATGTTATCAGCTAAAACTAAAATGGCGGCGAGGTGAAGCAGCCGAAAATCGCAAAATTCCAGAAACAGCATGAAAACGAGGCTCAGCATGAAAAAGGCGCTCATCGTGGGGCTCATGATGAGCACCGCAAGCTGGGGAGGCTGGCAATGAGCGCAAAAGGTGATCAGTGTAAAACAGGAAACTGGAAGAAAATGGTGGGAGGTGCTCACAATGAGCGCCTTTGCTCAGCAATGACTGCCAAAGGTGCTCAGAGGACCAAAAGCCTCACATTGTGTGGCAAACAGCATTGCCAGGCTTACAATTTTAATCCCAGCATTTTTGATGGGCAAGTTCCTAGTATATAAATAAATATAAATATATATATGTGTGTGTATGCGTATATATATATATTTTAAAAACACACAAGTTAGAAAGGCCTTGAAATAAAAAAATTAACACACTTTAATACGAAGAACACAGGTTAAAATAGAATTCCTTTTTTTCAGCTTGCAATGGTCTCTATAACCTTACCCACCTAACATACTCTACCCAATTATCATCTGCCATCTGTATACAATGATCTTACTAACCCTAACCACCTAATGTACACGACCGAATTACCATCCAAGGTTCTCAAACAATTGTTTCTCTAACCCTACCCACCTAACGTACCCTACCCAATGTTTATGCTCAGTCCTTATACAATGGTCTCTGTAACTCTACCCACCTAACAAATTCTATACAATACCAATCTGCCATCAGCACACAATGGTCTCTCTAACTCTACCCACCAAACAAGCTGTACTAAATTTGAGTTCACTGTGCAGATACAATTGTCTCCCAACACTACCCACCTACAATATTACTATCTGCTGTCTCTCATACCCTACCCAACTAACATACTCTACCCAATTACCATCTGCCGCCCACTTACAATTGTCTCCCCAAACGTAATTTCTCCAGGAGTGGAAAGTTAAATGGGAAGGAATATCACTTCATCGTATGGAGACCAACCAACTGAGGCCCAGAAAGACCTAGGGAGGGAAGTTCAAGTTGCAAAATCTTTAGTTGTGTTAAGATTTTTATGTTCCCTATTGTTCTGTTATATATAAAAGCGTTGGTCTTGTGGGATTTCCACATTTTCTGGTCCACTTGGCCGTGTTTCATGACAAGTAGCATAGCCTATTCCTCTTCTAATGGTACATAGTTCTACAAAATGCTGTGGCTAAAGAGGCCCATTTAACTCCAAACTGGCTAAAGAATAGTGTGGTTCCAAGAGAGGGCAAAATGAACATATGTTAGAGTATAACTGGTATTCTCCTTCCTCAAGCACAGCTACATACAATTAGAAAATTAATTAGGATTTTTCATTAGACCTCTGATTGATGGTCCAGCAATATTACATCTATATTATATTATATCATATTATATTATATTTCATCTATAAAATCCAGATGGCCTTGAATATAGTGGATGTGGTAGATGACAGTTCAATTCTTGATCTTCAACAATTCTATGGACACTGCAATGCCTAGGCAGGGGTATCATTGTGAAACCACTTTATTCCAATCTACCCTTTATTTCAGAGAGCTATACATCCTATAGGTTTTAAATAGGAAAAAGGGGAAAAAAGGAAAAAATTAAACATTTTTTACAGGGTCTCCATGTGATTTTGACTACCCTACATGATAATGCTGAGTTTTGTCCATAATTTCAGCTCCCAAAAAAGACATACACACTATTGTATTACATAAAACAGAAAACTAGAAAACAATATGTATCAATTTATACTTTATATAGATTTGCATCCATTTGCATCCAAGCTTCAGTGTCTTTAATATATCTAAAAAAATAATACTATGCCTCAATTAATTCAATTATTAATAAATGTTGTGATTTAAGGGGTAAATGATCCTTTTATACAAAAGTTATATAATAATAATAATAATAATAATAATAATAATAATAATCATCATCATTGTATATATAAAATAGCATGATATTTATATAAATGCATAATACTTGCTTTCAGTGCACAAATCAAAAAATAACCAAAAAAGAGAAATTATATTTATGACATAAAACTGGACGAAGAAGTTGAATTCAATAGAAATGCCAGAATTTGCCCATAACAAAGATGGCAGAAAATAGTCTAATGAGGGCAGCCATCTTACTAATGTACTTCCGGCTATCAAATAGGCTGAAAAAGACCTGAATGAAAGAACTTCCGGCGCTGAGAGGCAGCAGATGAGAAGAATTGCAGGAGATGTGACATATACTGAGAGGTAATCACTGTAATATATGTTTATAGTGTGGAATGAGGGGTGTATATATATATATATATATATATATATATATATATATATATATATATATATATATATATATATATACATACACACACATACATATGCACACACACTAAGAATAGAATCAAAGATACTATGGTGCCTAACACCTGATAATGTATACAGTATTAAACTGAAGAACTGGGATAACCTTTAAGCTGTCACATATGGACTTGCTTCATAAAAGAAAAATAGCCTATTTTCTACATATGTAGGGATATTACTTGCTGTACTGGTGAAGCTAAAGGCACATCAGTGATACTAATAGAAGATAATCAAACCCTCAGTTTATAAAATACATTTTTCAGAGGCCCTGCGGCTAATGTAAGTAAATATTATGATCGTATAAAAAAATAAGGCTTGATTTTCTTCATTTTGCAGCCAGTGGAAGGGCGATTGGTCACAGCAAGTATAAGCTTAAAAGCTTTTCACAAATTGACCACTTGGTGGCAGCAAGTGTTCCTGTCACATTTATTTTTGACAGCACTTATGTACATATACCTTGGAGTCCTTTATTCACACATCAACCTCTTTAGGAAGGATTCGTCTTATATTAACACCAAATTATAGAATATTATCAATGGTCTTTTTTATATGATTGTAATATTTACTCACATTGGCCGAAGCGCCTTTGAAAAAATGCTTTTTTATAAACTGAGGGTTTGATTATCTTCTATTAGTATCACTGATGTGCCTTTAGCTTCACCAGTACAGCAAGTAATATCCCTTCATATGTAGAAAAAGGCTATTTTTCTTTTTTCTTTTATGAAGCAGGTCTATATGTGACAGCTTTAAATAAAGGTTATCCCAGTTCTTCAGGTTAATACTGTATATATATATATATATATATATATATATATATATATATATATATATATATACACACACACATAAAAACCCCTCCTGAATTGCCACCTTGCTGTGATAAAAAAGGCTTTTGTGTTTGAATGAAGCTGTGAGCTGTACCATGTAGGGACATCTAAGATGGGTAGGTCATAGCAGAGAGGTCAGACAATTTGCAGCCCACTAGAGCAGGAACTGGCAACCCGCTCCAGTATCTTTGCCATGAAAAACACATGGATAAGCACAACCAGAAAAACGGAGCACTGCATCCATATGGTCAACAAGAGTCGGACATGACTGAAGGACTGATATATATATATATATAAATATATATATATTTATATATATATATATATATTATAGTTGAATAATAAGAGTATTGCAGTGAATAATGATACCTTTTTTATTAGATAAATGTATTCATAATAAAGCGACAAGCTTTCGAGAGATAATGCCTCTCTTTATCAAGTCAAAAAGCGATACTGATACAAGTATGAACTAAAAACAGTAAACAGAAAGAGACAGAAAAAAAAATTGGAAAAACAAGAAAGACAAAATTAATTGGGCAGAGTTAAGTGAGAGACAGACCAGCACTGTGAATAATGTCCTGATAGGTCAGTAAGTCTATAGATCAGGTTGTAGATAAGAACACAGCAGATAGCTTACAAACACAGCAATAGAAGGGGGGGGGGGGGGAGTGGAATGTGTGAGCTATAAGACATTAAGATAGTGGGCCAGAAAGCCTAAGTCGATGTTAATGCCCAAATCCTTTGTATTAAAAAAATTTAATCATTTTTAATTCAAAAGTTTTCCGTTGTCAGATTATTATTATAATTATCTTTATTTATATCGCGCCAACATATTCCGTAGCGCTGCACAGGGGTTGAGTACATAGCAGAAAACAAATTAAACACCTTGTAAAGAATGGAGGGCCCTGTTTTTGAGCATAAAATCAAATGTACATAGAGCTTGTTTCCAAGGCCTGACACAAGATTGAAAACTCGCAAACTTACATTCTGACAATCTAGGATAGTTCTGAAATTCCCTCTGAGTACTTTTATTTTGAGGTTCTGGATGGAGTGATTCTCCTGGGTGAAATGGTGTCCAATTGGAGTACAATAACGGTCTTCCTGGTGTTTTTTGATGGAGCTTCGGTAGAGGTTCATTCGCATGTGTAGTTTCTGGCTGGTTTCCCCAATGTAGCAGCCCCTTTCACATACAGTACATTGTATCATGTACACTACATTTGATGATGTACATGAATATGAGCCTCTGATGTGGTGGGTCTTGTTGTTGTGCGTGGCTGTGTCCTCTTTGCAGATGTGTTGGCATAGTTTGCAGTGACTTTTGTTGCACGGTTTGGTGCCATTTTCTCTGTTATGCTGTTCATTTGGCAATCTTTTGTTCACCAATGTTTGTCTTAAATTTGGTGGCTGCCTAAATGCAAGAATGGGGGTTTTAGGGAATATATGTTTCAATTCTGTGAGTTGTGGTTGTAAGTCCTTAAATATTTTGCGTATTCCTTCTAGAACCGGATGGTATGTGGTTACCAGAGGGGTACGGGAAGTTGTTTCTTTGGTTTTGTATTGCTGCAGGTGTTCCCGGGGTGTTCTGACGGCAGAGGTTACTTTCTGAGTCATAATACGGGGTTTGTAACCCTTCTGTCTGAAGGAGGCAGATAGTGTTTTTAAGTGTTTATCACGGTCCTCTGTGTTTGAAGATATGCGGTGGTATCTGATGGCTTGACTATGAATTATCTCTTGTTTAGTGTGGGAAGCTAGAGTTGTGGAGGTAACTACATCTGTCTGTAGGTTTCCTATAGATAGATGAATTCAGTCTGCCATTTGTAATGGAAATGGTGGTGTCCAGAAAGTTAACCTGTTCTGTGGAATAATCCATTTTAAATTGAATGGATGGGTGAAAGGTATTGAGCGAATTATGGAAGTCTTTGAGTTTTCCTTCCCCTTCTGTCCATATGATGAACAGGTCATCTATGTAACGGTAGTATCTGTAAGGTTTGTGCACATATGTGGACAGGAATCTCTTTTCCAGGTCGGCCATAAATAGGTTAGCATATTGTGGTGCCATTTTTGTGCCCATTGCGGTCCCCGTTATTTGTAGGTAAACATGCTGGTTGAAGGTGACGTAGTTGTGGGTCAGGGTGTATTCTAGTAGTTTGACAATGGTATCAGGATTATATTTGTGATTCTGATTGTGTGTAGAAAGAAACTTCATGCATGCCTCAGTGCCATCTTTATGTGGGATGCTGCTGTAAAGGGATTCAACATCCATGGTTACAAGTAGTGTATATATACTAGCTACTTGCCTGTCAAAAATGACAGGATTAACATTGTAAGGCTGGCAATGCTGTTTGCCACACAATGTGAGGTTTTTGCTCCTCTGAGCACCTTCGGCGCTCATTGCAAGCCTCTCCCCTGTGAACTTCAACTTTCCTGCTTTGCCTTCGGCGCTCATTGCAGGGTTCGTTAACCTGCAAGTTTAGTGCTTGGGAATGGCATGTGTGTTTTTCCAGCATCTCCCCCCTGTCCCTACCCTGTGTCTTTCTCCTCTGTGTGTGTGCTAAACGTTTGCGTGGCGCGCAGTGACTGCTGTTGGTTTTATTTTCAAAGTGCCGTGTGCCTGGCTTCTTGTTGTAAGTGTTAGTGTGGTTGGTGTGGTGTATTTTCTAAGTCCTGCGTGCCTGGCGTTGTCTGTGTAAGTGTTACTGTCTTCAGCGTTGTGTATTTTGAAGTTTTGCGAGCCTGGCATTGCTGAGCCTCGTTTTCATGCTGTTTTTAAAATTTTGCGTTTTTCGTCCGCCATTTTTTTCCTATGACGAAAAACACCAAATATGGATGTAATTTGCTTGCAACCTCACTCCCAGGCTTCCTGTGTAGCCCGCTGTGCGGTGTGTGAATGTGCTAGAATTTTTTGTATATGATTCCTTATTTTTGGTGGGGTTTTAGAGTTACGGGCTTGAACAGTGCTGCGCCGCTGTCGAGCCTCGCTTTGCGAGGCTCTCCTAAGTACTGCTCTACTGGCTGTAATGAGCGCTTCGGCGCTCATTGCATCCTAAGTGCTGCGTGGCTGCTTCGCCTCGCTTCGCAAGGCTCACATGTTTGATGGCGCGGCTGGCTCGCCTCACTTCGCGAGGCCTGCGGTGAAGGTCGCAACTACGTGACCAACATTGCAAACATCACATACACTGACAACTATATATGTGATATATATAGTAAATAAATAGTATATTTGTGTTCACATTCCAAAATTCTGAAAAATACAGTTATTGCACTGCATTCTGGGAACCTGAGCAGGGAGATGCAAAGGTTCCATTCTTTAATCCAATATCATTTTGAACATGGTTCCTTTTAGACCTATACCTGCTGTATTACACATCTTTAAAGTCTAGGATGGATAATGCAGGAGTTAGGAGACCTACCCACAGACAGCTGTCTCCATCTATTAGACCTCATCAGTGTGGGGCTGGTACCCAACACCTGCTATAGATTTATGGGAAGGTTATCAACCACATCATCATTTATCTTAAAGTGGGCAAAAGAGCGATAATTGCCCCCACCATCCAGAGTGCAGTAAATAAATAGTACATTTGTATATATTTAGCTTTTAGTGTAGCTTTAATAGCATAATATCGATAATGAAGACAAATGTTAATGTACCGTATGAGTTCATTTTGGCCTTTAGATCCGGCGCATGTGGACCTCTACCTATAGGGCCAAAAAGGGTAAAATATATGAATATTGCATAAAAAATGCAAGGGACCAAAATATATTATGTTGATACATAAATATGGAAAGGAAAAGTGTGGTTGGTGGATGGCGGGGGTTGAAGTTGGGCAGTAAGTAAGATCATGGCCTAGAGTTTGGTGAGAGAAACAGGAAGTAGGGAATGTTTGGTGAAAACGGACATATTACGTTATGTAAATAAGTATTGGAAGACTTAGTTGAGGACACCTTGAGCTAGTGAGGATAAGATTTATTGTGTATTATGGGTAACGAGATGTTGAGGAGATAATTGGTAACGTACAGGACTTGACCAACCGAGATGAAAATGGTTGGACGTGAAATCAATGTTACGTGAAAATAAATGATAGAATCAGACATTGATATTGGGTTAGAGGAGATGTGGGCTGAGTGAGGATCAGATGGGAGAGGGATAATGGATCAAAACTTAAAGGTATATCTCAGTTTCTCTGTTTTTACCTTTTTCTAAAACTTGTTTCCCACACCCCAGAGCTGCTTACATAGGTACAGTGAACCTGCCAATTGAAATACTGCATTTGGGTACAGTTTTAACCCTATACTAGCTTCAAGCCAGCAGCAGCTTGATGCAAAGATCTACAAATCAGTGTCTGACATTTCCTACTTCCTTCTACAAGGGTACTACACGTCCCATGATTCTTTCCTGCACAAACCGCCATCATTTATTGTTACATTGTATTAAAATGTATTATCTGCCTGTGATTGGCCAAAACTAATTTTGAATTGTATGCTAGTTTTACCAGAGATATCCAGGGGTGTTAAGAACAAAAGCTGCTGCTTGCAAACACAAGATATTTAGCAAACATCAGGGTGAGTTTGTAATTGTTTATTTTAATATTTTTTCATACAAAAGAATGCTTTCATACAGGACTGATTCTCCTCTATCAGATGCATTTATAATCCAGGAAACTTAGATATGCCTTTAAGAGAGAAGTCCATATGGTGGAAACTTAGTTACATAGGGCCTCATTCTATTAGCGGCTGCAGCCGTTGCGGGGCCGCAAGGACCGGCCGCAAGCTATTCTGCTATTCTATTCCCCTCCGGCCGGGGATTCCGGCAGGCTTGCGGCCGGTGCCTTGCTATCTCTTGCGGCCGCTCGCGCTGGAGGAAATCCTTTGATCTAAAACGGCCGTAAGAAATTCCTATTTGCAATTCAATTGCTCCGGGAACCCTCTTCAAGGCTAAAAGCGAGCCGCAGCTTACTTGCAGGAAAGAGGTCCCGCTAGCACCAATTAAGCACATAAAATAGCCCAAATAAAGCCATCCTGCACTTTGCAGAGTCTATAAAGTGATATTCGGTGTTAGCAAAAATAGCACATAATTACCCTATACTCAAATCCGTAAAATATTTTTTTTTTAATATCCGTAAAATATCCATGTAAAAAGTCCATAGGGCTTGGAGCACCTCAGACACGCCCACGCCGCAGCCGGAAAATAAACAGTTAATTTGAACTCGGGTTTGGGCTGATGTGCAAGCTTGAGAGTGGGTTACTTTTAATCCTCATGTCCCCCAATATGATCCCTAGCATTTACAGAGCTGTACAGTGCAGGCTTGAATTTATTTTTGAGTTTTAAGTTTTCAGAGCTTACGGCCGGTAGCAAGATTTACAGCCGGTTTACGGCCGATAATAGAATGAGGCCCATAGTAATTAAGGTTGAAAAATACTTTCAGTCCATCAAGTTCACCCTTTTAAGATCTCCTCTGATCTGCAATATGAGGATTAGTTATTCATTAATTAGTTGTTAATTGTTAATTCATTATTAATCAACTATTTATTTATGTATTTATTTTTGTAATTATTAATAAATCCAGAGGAAGGCAAACAGAAAAAAAACCCAAGTGAAACTTAGTCAATCGTCTAAAAGGGAAAACAAATTAATTCCTTCCTGACCCCAGATACTGGCGATCGGATTTCTCCCTGGATCAATACACTCTCTCTAATTATCCATGATAACCCTGAATTCCCTTCTTAATTAGAAATAAATTCAGTCCCCTTTTAAAGTTATCTATCAAATCCACTGTCACCACCTCCTCTAGAAGATAATTCCACAGATTAACCACCCTTACTGTGAAGAACCCTTTTCTTTCTTTGAGGTGGAATCTTTTTACTTCTAACCTCAAGGGATGTCCTCTTGTCAGTTGAAAACCTCTTGGCACAAAAAGCTCCCTTGACAATTCTTTATACTGACCCTGGATGTATTTATATAATGTAATTATATCTCCTCTTAGACACCTGGAGTGAGATGAGGTGATAAGAAAAATGAAAGAAGAAGACCATTAGCAGAGAGAAGATGAAGAAGGCCATTAGCAGAGAGAAGAGGGCGGGTTGGGGAGTATTTGGAGATGAAAGCAGAGATATAAGGGGGTGCACTGTTGTTGAGGGCTTTATAGGTTTGGCTCATGATTTTACATTTTATTCTGGAGGCTAAGGGCAGCAAGTGAAGTTACTGACAGAGAGGTGCTGCCGACACTGAGCATTTAGTATAGTAGATTAATCTAGCAGAGGCAGTCATTATAGATTGAAGTGGGGATAGACGAGTGGTGCGTACACCAGTAAGGAACGTGCTGCAGTAGTCAAGATGGGATATGATGAGAAAATATATTAGAATCTTAGTTGTTTCTTGTGTAAGGTAGTGATGGATTTTGGAAATGTTTTTTAAATTGAAAAGACTATATTTTGTCAGTCACTGTATGCAAGGAATGAAAGAGAGGACGGGGTCCAGTAGAACCCCAAGACAATGGGCTTGGGAGGTGGGAGTGATGATGGCATTGTTGACAGAGAGAGAGATGTGAGGAATTGACGCTGTAGTACATGGTGGGAAGATTAAGAGTTCAGTCTTAGACATGTTCAGTTTGAGGTGGTGGGCGGACATCCAGGAGGATAAGCTAAGGAGGCAGTTGGAAACAAGTACTAGAATAGGGGGTGCTAGAATAGAGGGGGGAAAAATCTGATGCTGAGAGGTAGATTTGAGTATCATCTGCATAGAGAGTCCAAAAGAGTTTATTAGGGTGCCAAGTGAGGATGTATCAATAGAGAATAGAAGGAGGCCTAGGACTGAGCCTTGGGGTACACCAACAGACAGAGGTTAAGTAGAAGAAGAAGTGCAAGAGAAGGAGACACTAAACGTTCAATCTTCTAGGTATGATGTGAACGAAGATAAAGCAGTTTCTCGGATAGAGGAATTAGAGGAAATGTGGGCTGAGTGAGGATCAGATGGGAGAGGGGAAATGGATCAGAACTTAAGGAAGAAGTCCTCATGATGAACTTGAGAGAAGTCCACATGTTGGAAACTTCATGTACTCCTTTGAAAAGGCAGACTATTTGTGAATTGTTTTGTTGTTTATTTGTGTCTGACTCTCATTGACCCTGTGGATCACAGCTCGTCAGGTACAATGGTTATGTCTCTGGATTTGCTTATCCATAAGATTATATTAGCAAGGATACTTGGGTGGGTTGTCAGTCCCTTCTCCAGTGCAATGAGATGTGTCTGGCCTCTCTGCTATGACCTGCCCATCTTGGGTGACTTTACATGGTGTAGCCAACAGCTTTGTTGAATTCTTCTGTTTCACGTGGGTTTGTTATTACTCTCGATTCTGAATATTCAAAAATATTCAAATGGTCATGTTAAATCTTAATCAGTACTGCTTCTGACTTGATACGGAGAGGTACAATTACTTTGGTTGGATTATTGAAATATATCAGGGCTGATATGTGTGTGTGTATATATATATATATATATATATATATATATATATTGTAACGGCTACCCCGGTAGTGAGAGGGTACCAGCCGTTGGAGACGTCCTTTTCTTAAGCAAGGTGCTGTGCAGTAATGAAATGCTTATTCCCCTCCACGATATCCCATTGTATAATCCAGGAGTGCTGTAAAATGCGGCAGAGTAACGGTACCATAAATCCCCCCCAAAGAACGAGACAATGCTACGTTTTTTTGAAGGGTCAAGTAGAACTAAATTTTAATGACAGGGAATCTCCTTTTATGCAATGTGCCCTCTGAAGGACTACACCCACATATTTATCACAACAGCCAATTATCTGCATGGTTCAACCCCCACGTCTCCTCCCCTCAGATAACAGGTAACACAATTAAAACAGACACAATTTTAACCACATTCTGGATGTACCCCAAATACAGGGGGTACACCTTTAAGTCCCGCACCATTCAATATCTCTCACCCAGGGGAACAACATATACAAAAATGGCATGAATCAGACCAGGGGTTCAAAAGTTAGTAAAAGTATGTTTTTACACATAACACACAGACATTGCACATATCCCCCATACAATACACATATAGGACAATAGGTGAGTCACACCTCCCTGGCAACTTGGATACAATCAGACATTAATTAGATCATTCTTATCAGAGAATGAAAACACTTTGGAAAATGCAAGGATCCTTTACAACTTTCTTATCTCTTGAATCTCTGTAACAGGATTATCTATTAGCCTAGGTCTGCAAAAGTCTGGCTAATATTCTGAGCCAATATATTCTGTAGAACATCAACCAATATATATATAGTAGGATCATATTTTAACCATAATAATTAAATAAACATAAAACAGGGTAAAACAGTGATGGGTTCCGTTACACACCTCCCCCGTGACCATAAGCCGGCATACACGGTCTGATCCCAACGGATCGGCCTGGGGATGTCCGGACAAATCAATTTGTTGGTCACTTCTACAGTTTGACAACCCATCAGCATTACTGCAATTCACATTTCTTCACATTTCAAGAACAAAACAAACGCACACTTCATACAGCATTCACAGCAATAAACATTTCAAGGAGAGGGAAAATAAATTTTACAAACTGGTTTCAGACAATTAAATAATGAAGCAGAAAAGCATCAGCCTTCCAAATGAACTGAAGTCCTTTAGCAAAACCGTCCCAAGTTGCAGAGTACATTCCTCCCCCAGCTCGTGGTCGGGCCCCTATTGTACAGGGCCCACTGTTCTCCCCCTGTACACCCACCCAAAAAAATCCAGGATCCCATCCCAACAGTCCAGGATCCCAGTGTCCAAAAGGTGGGCCACAATCTCTGTCCCATAGAAACCTCTTTCCATATAAAACGTTCCCGCTCATCCCCTCTATCGTCGGCTAATGCTCGGTACTTTTGGAGGGTGGGGTCCTGTCTAGTTTCCCTCACAAGCTCTTCGGGGGTGTCCCACGCTATGGGTCTCTCTGTGGCGGTAGTGCTAAGTGTCTGCTTGTGGCTTACCTGGGTCTCCCGACCTGTTGTAGGAACGTCCTCGGTACGGGTCTGTGAGCGGGTGGTCACGGGACAAGGAGCAGCAGTCGTGGGTAAAAAGGCTGAGGCTAGAGGGCCAATGTCGTTGCCCAGCACGACCTCAGCAGGTAAATTGTCCATGATGCCTACTGTGGTCTTTCCCGACCCGACTCCCCAATCCAAGTGTACCCGGGCGGTGGGTAAGCGAAAAACAGCCCCCCCTGCGACACGAACAGCAACGGTACGATTAGATACATGTTCTGGTTTCACGAGATGTTTCTGCACCAAAGTGATGGTAGCGCCAGTGTCCCTTAGGCCTTGTGCTACCTGTCCATTTACATGCACCTCTTGGCGGTGATGCTGGCGGTTATCCGGGGAGGCAGCCTGTACAGGGTTGGCCTCATACAAGATTCCCAAACACTCCTCAGGGCTCCCTTTGATTTCCAGGCAGTGAGCAGCAGAGGGACGTGATGGCGGGGTCTCTGTGTGGGGTGTTGTGCGCCTCCATTTGTTATTGGCTGATCTCAAAGAGCAATAACGGGCAATATGCCCTGTGTTGCTGCAGCGATGGCACGTCATTTTGTAAGAATCCCGGGGTTGGTGGTTAGACCCCTGAGGCCGTGGCGGTCCTGGGGGTACTGGGGCCCGAAATTCTGTGCGTGCAGCGGGCATTGAGGTGCGTGGCTCTGCTCTAGACGTTGGTCGTGTGGACCCTTGGCTCACCTTTCTGGACTCTGCGTATTCGTCCGCTAGCCGTGCTGCCTCGGTTAAGTTAGCAGGGCGACGATCTCTCACCCAATCCTGTATGTCTGCCGCCAGATCTTGGAAGAAATGTTCCATCAGGAATAGCTGTAGTACTTCCTCTCCTGTGTTGGCATTGCACCCTCGCACCCAATGTGATGCCACCCTTTGTATATTGCTGGCCCATTCCATGTGGGAGTCTGCAGACTTCTTTTTAGACTCCCTGAAGCGGCGGCGATAAGTTTCTGGGGTGACGGCATATCTGGTGAGCAGTGCAGCCTTCACCCGGCGATACTGCGCAATATCTTCCTCAGTAAGCGCCCGAAAAGCCTCATTTGCTTTTCCTGATAGCTTTCCAGCCAAAATAGTGACCCATTGGTCTGGTGGTACCTGGTGTAGTGAGCACTGCCTCTCGAAGTCAGCCAAATATCCATCAATTTCTTCCTCACTTTCCACAAACGCTTTGAAGGCAGTGAAGGGTATTTTCTTTACTGTAGCAGCGGGTGGGGGAGTATGAACTGTATGTGCCAGGGGTTGTCTAGCTCTTGCCAGTTCAAGTTCGTGCCCCCTCCTATTTTGTATCTCCGTTCTCGCTTCCCGGAACAGCTGATCTATTAGCTCCACGGATGTTGCTGGGTACATGGATAATCTCCGCTGAACCAGGTTTGTAATTTCCTCCTCCTCGCTGGCAGGGGAAGGTTGGTCCACGACCTCCATGGATCGATCCATCTCGTCCAGCTCCAGTAAGTCAGCTATCAGCTCTCTCCGTGGTCGGTTGCTGGCACTCCTTCCTCTGGTTTCCAAGAGATCCTTTAGTGTGGATCTTTTCAGTTTAGCGTACTGGGATTCCATTCAGCACTTGCGTTGGGGATGAAAAGGACCATCCCACCACTGCCATCCAATGTAACGGCTACCCCGGTAGTGAGAGGGTACCAGCCGTTGGAGACGTCCTTTTCTTAAGCAAGGTGCTGTGCAGTAATGAAATGCTTATTCCCCTCCACGATATCCCATTGTATAATCCAGGAGTGCTGTAAAATGCGGCAGAGTAACGGTACCATAAATCCCCCCCAAAGAACGAGACAATGCTACGTTTTTTTGAAGGGTCAAGTAGAACTAAATTTTAATGACAGGGAATCTCCTTTTATGCAATGTGCCCTCTGAAGGACTACACCCACATATTTATCACAACAGCCAATTATCTGCATGGTTCAACCCCCACGTCTCCTCCCCTCAGATAACAGGTAACACAATTAAAACAGACACAATTTTAACCACATTCTGGATGTACCCCAAATACAGGGGGTACACCTTTAAGTCCCGCACCATTCAATATCTCTCACCCAGGGGAACAACATATACAAAAATGGCATGAATCAGACCAGGGGTTCAAAAGTTAGTAAAAGTATGTTTTTACACATAACACACAGACATTGCACATATCCCCCATACAATACACATATAGGACAATAGGTGAGTCACACCTCCCTGGCAACTTGGATACAATCAGACATTAATTAGATCATTCTTATCAGAGAATGAAAACACTTTGGAAAATGCAAGGATCCTTTACAACTTTCTTATCTCTTGAATCTCTGTAACAGGATTATCTATTAGCCTAGGTCTGCAAAAGTCTGGCTAATATTCTGAGCCAATATATTCTGTAGAACATCAACCAATATATATATAGTAGGATCATATTTTAACCATAATAATTAAATAAACATAAAACAGGGTAAAACAGTGATGGGTTCCGTTACATATATATATATATATATATATATATGTATAAAATCACTGCAGCACCGTGTAAATTCTATTCTTCATCTGTCCTTGGGTATCATTGTTATCTATTGCCGTGGAGACTGAATCCATAGCAACCACATCCTGTGTACAAATGACTAATTACACCTAGGAAAATATAATATGTAGGTTATCATGTCATATATTGCCCAGTGCTTATTGTATTATAATATAAGTTTTTAAGCAAATTGATAGAAATTGATAAAATGTACATTTAAGTTTAAAGTTTAAAATTTAAGTTTAAATGGAAGTGTAAATTTAAGGTAAGATTAAGCTTTAATATATAATTAGTTTATATAAATAGAAGTTTGCAATACTTAGCTGTCAGACCACCTTTCTGATTCACTCACAAAAAGAGATTTTCATATTTTCTTAATGAGAGAGTAGGTCTATAGAGATGAGTCTTATGATTCCTATGGGCATGTGTATAATTGTTGGCTGAGTGGTGCCATATTTTCTCCCTTTGTTGTATTTGTTGTTGAGAGCTGATAGTAATTTTGTCTTGTCATAGATATACCTCATTTTAGGGTTATCCCAATGAATTGTGAGTCCATGTTTTGGCAGTGGTTTTCATGTTTTGGAATATTATACAGAAGGTTTATAGGGTTTATATATCCCAAGACTAATATCTTTTTTTGTTAGAGTAGGCAGTTCCTCTTCTGGATCGCTACCTTGCCATTGTGAATGGGGCTTGTGTACTTTAATGAAGCTGTGAGCTAAATCATGTGGGGCCACCCTTATGGGCAGGTCTTACAAATCTCGGTCCACAGGAAAAGAAACTGGCAACCCACTTCAGTATCTTTGTCAAGAAACCATAACATAAGCACAACCAGTTCATAAGGTAACTACTGGCGTAACGGTTCATAGGGTAACTATTGGCAATTATTATAAAGAAACTGAAAACATACACCATAATCCTATTCTGGCTCTATTGATAAAACTGGTGTTTCTATTGACCTCTTTTTTTGTAGGAAACAATGCATCTGTTAAACAAAATAGGCCATCATTCATAACTGTCAACTACATTTTTGATGCACCCATTACCCGGAATATTAAATGGATATGAAAGTTTCCAGGGTTTCCTAATAAACAGCCAGTGATTAGTAGAAAGATATAAGTATTATACTAGCTACTTGCCCGTCAAAAATGATCGGAGTAAAATTGTAAGCCAGGCAACGCTGTTTGCCACACAAAGCAAGGCTATGGCCCCTCTGATCACCTTCGGCGCTCATGCCGAGACCCACGCTGAGCGCCTTTAGTGCTCATCGGGTGGCTCACAATGACCCTTTCCTCCTGCCTACTTTCCTCCTGCCTTTCCTCGCTCATTGCAGGTTTCATTAACCTGCAAGTTTTGTGCTTGGGAATGCCATGTGTCTCTTTCCACCATCTCCCCCCGTCCCTTCCCTGTGTCTTTCTCCTCTGTGTGTCTGCTGAATGTTTGCGTGGCGCCTGTTTTTATTTTCAAAATCCTGCGGGCCTGGCTTTGTTGGTGTGTTACTGTTTGCGCCGTTGTGTATTTCCTAAGTCCCGCGAGCCTGGCTTTGCTCAGTATCGTTTTCATCCAGTTTCAGAGTTTTTACGTTTTTCGTCCGCCATTTTTTTCCTCGCTTAACTGATTTTGGATTGGCGAAAAACCCTGTGGATTGGCTCTCCCCCTGTGCTGTGTGTGAGTGTGTTATTATTTTTGTGAAATTATCTTATTAGTTTTTCAGGTTTTTAGAGTTACACGCTTGGGTTGCATTTGCGACCCTCGTTGTCACGTGCCTCAACTGCTTGCTTTGCGTGGCTCGCAATGCAATCAGCGCCTTCGGGGCTCATTGCAACCTAAGTCCCAGGTGCCTCAACTGCTCGCCTCTCTTCGTGAGGTGAGCAGTGCAATGAGCACCTTCGGTGCTCACTGCAGCCTAAGTCGTGCTTGCGTCGACGGCTTGCTTTGCGAGGCTCGCAGTTGCGGCCCTTCTGGCTGCAAACAGCTCACCTCACTTTGAGAAGGCTCGAAAAATGTGACCAACATCGTAAGTATTCCCAACACTATAATATTGATTGAAAAGTTGAATGTACTTACATATTTATATGCTGGATACTGCTATCTGGATTTGAACACCCCTATGATGTGTACCCTGCTGCATAGCTTATGGGTACAGGTTGTGACCTCCAACAGGAAGTGCTTGCAGTCACATGGTTGGTGGGGTCACAATTGAAATTCACCACAAGGAGACAGGCAGAGAGATAAAACAGACAATCTGCAGTGATGCAGAGGACAGAAACCCTGCTTGGTTTTAATCTAGTGTGAATGTGCTGCACAGATTGGCACATGTTAGAAAAGTTCTATGTATTTTCATATAAGTCTGACTACACATCCCATGCTGCTTTGCAGCACAGACAGCAACTCCAAGAATGTTTCAGCCTTTGCTTCCTCCTGATTGGCCAAAACAGTTTTGAATGTGATGGTAATTTAGCCTCGGTTTGGAGAGGGTGTTAACCCTGATATTCAACTTTCAGAAATTACAAGATATTTTGCCATCTTCAAAGTAAGTGTTTAAATGTTTATTTTGGTATTTTTTCATGCAAATTTTTTTTTTATACACTACTGATTCGCGTCTGTCAAATAATCCAGGAAACATACGTATCCCTTTAACTTTGTTTTGAAATTGATTTGTTAAGTTATTTGTTGATTTTTACATCTTGTTCTCTTGTTACAGGGGAGCACTGATCTGATCTATCGATGACAGTGAACTACAATAAGGACCCACTATCGCCACATCTGGTTCTCCTGATACAGAGGAGCATTGCTCTGACTTATCAATGATAGCGACTTGCAATAAGGACTCACTATCCTCACATCTGGTTCTCCTGATGCAGAGAAGCACTGATCTGACCTATCAATTATATCGACCTACAATAAGGACTCACTATTCTCACATCGGGTTTTCCTGATACAGAGGAGCACTGATCTGACCTATCAATAATAGCGACCTACAGTAAGGACTCACTATCCTCACATCTGGTTCTCCTGATTCAGAAGAGCATGATCTGACCTAACAATGATATCGACGTACAATAAGGACTCCTTGTCCTCAAATCTGGTTCTCCTGATACAGAGGGACACTGATCTGACCTCACAATCATAGCGTTCTCCAGGAAGGACTCGCTATCTTCACTCCTGGTTCTCCTGTTACAGAGTAGCACTGATCTGACCTCCTGATGATAGCAACCTACAATAAGGACTTAAAATCTTCACATCTGGTTCTCTCTTTAAAGATGGGTACTGATATGACCTCCCGATCATCTTACTCACTATCTTCATATCTGGTTCTCCTGTTAAGGAACTGAGGAAGTGGCCATATTCATCAGATCTGACGTTCTGTTTGTAGTCTTCCAACAATAGTGATGCACAGAAACTTGCACCCATCACAGTCTGTTAAAAGAGGATTTCATATCATTACTTCAGGGATAGGAATTAAGGTTTGGAGTACTTGAATGTCTGGCCTAGGATGAACATGAAGGAGATGCAGGATGATCAGAAGATTCTGAATTGTACAATGGACACCAAACACCAGCCAGCAGGTCAGGTAAAGGAGATTGTCACTTTGACACTACATTTATTTGCAACCGAATTGTAAAGGAGAGTTATCGTAGATGAGGCAGCATGAGATGAATGGGTTATTTCAGAGATTTCACTTAAAAAAATCTCATTGTCCCATCTCGACTGCCATAAATCACTCAAATTCTATTGAATGTGAGTAGTCTAATGGAGATGAGACAACTGAAGATTTGTACTAAGCAAAAATGAACAAATTTTACTTTCTTTTAGGAGCACTCCAATTCTGATGGAGTTACAGAAGAATTCTTACAGGAGGAGGCATGTGATGGCTTAAATGAGGAAGAGACAATGGAGAACTCCATGGTCCAAGGTTCCTTAGGTAAAGAAAATATCGCTCCTTTTTGTACTATTGTTCTTTATTGACCTATTGCTTATGATAAAGTTTAGGTGGAAGTAGATCCTCAATTTCAAATATATTTTTCCACCCCACTAGAGGCAAAAGATTGAAGCAGGCAGAAAATTGCTTAGGTTCACTAGACCCTGGTATAACTTAATATATCAAAGTCATAACTAAACTTAGTATAAGAGCAACTTGTGTTTGGATCAGATCCCCCCTTTCATAGGACGCAACGGAGGTTACAAATATGGTATATTTTAAAACTATATATAGGTAATAACAAGAAATGTATCCATTGAATGCTATTAAATAAAATTGAGTTTTACTACAGTAAAATAAGATGGAAGTTTGCCATTTTGAGATTTCAGTCAGCCTTTCTAATCCGCCCAAAAAAGAGATTGAAGCATTATCTTAAATTGATCAATTTCCCCAAGCCCGCAAAGTCCTTCCGACTTACGTCCTTGCAAAAAACGTAGTTTTTTTTTTCAAGGCCATAACTCGAAAGCCGTTGGGAGGCAGAGAGCCAACAAGCTAATTTCCTATTCAATTGGCGTCTTTTGGAGGCCTCTCATTGGCTTCCAAGTTACAGGCTTGAAACAAAATGGCGGTGGTTACATTTTCAAGTTCGTAACTCGGAAGCCGTTCGGAGCCTCTCTCACCCTCTAACTTGCGGGCCTCGCCAGGAGCGTCTTCGGCGCGCATCTTGGGCCTCGCAACGAGTGCCTTTGGCGCTCATTGCAAGCCTCTCACCCCCTCTACTTTACGGGCCTCGCAATGAGTGCCTTATGCTCCCTGCATGCGCAAGCCCATGACTTTTCGAGCGTTACAGACAAACGATCTAACCTCTCTTTCCCCCCCTCTCCCTCTCCTGTGTCTCTTTCCCCTCCTCTCCCTCCCCTGTGTCCCCCCCCCCTCATGTCTCTTTCCTCCCCTCTTTCATCCCTGTGTCTCTTTTCCCCCACTCCCTCCCCTGGGACTCTTTCCCCCCTCTCCCCCTCTCCCCTGTGTCTTTCTCCCCCCTCTCCCTACCCTGTGCTTCTTTTGCCATTTACGGGTGTGAAAACATTTGCCATCTTGGGGAAATCCCCGCAAAGTACTTCTGAGTTACAGCCTTGTCAAAAAAGTTACATTTTAACAGTCAACCTTTATTTTCAAGGACGTAACTCCGGAGCCGTTCAGAGCCTCAACCCCCACTCTCTAAATTGCAGGCCTCGCGATGAGCGCCTTTGGCACTCATTGCGAGTCTCTCTCACCCTTTAACTTTCGGGCCTCGCAATGAGCGCCAATGGCCTCTCCCCACCTCTACTTTACTTCGCTTCTCTTTGCAGGCCTCGGCAAACCCGCAACTTGCGGGCCTTGCGAGGAGCGCCTTTGGCACTCATTGCGCATGCGCAAGCCTGTAACATTTAACATAGCGTTACCAACAAACTCGCAATTACGACAACTATATATATGATTACAATCAGGTAAGCAACATCTTATGTCAATTCAATATTTGAAAAATTAAATGATCACATCCCCCAGGGAAATCAAACTAGGGGTTTACTCAGAGATTTAACGTGTACCATCAGGGTCAATGATCAGAAAGACCATTTATAGAAACACAGGGAAATTTACGTTCTCATTTAGACCCATAGGAATGATTTTGTTTAGTAAGGTTATCCATTTACTTTCAGTTTTTAATCATTCCTTTTCCAAATTCCCTTTTCTGATGCCTAAGTCAAGTTTTTCTAAAATTCATCATTTCAAATCCGGTTTAGAATTATGGAATAAGGAATAGTAACGTGCCACTGTTTTTAGTGTCTTGCTTTTTCAGCGTCTTACTGGGCATTTTTGATGTCGCCTATATGCTCACCCAACCTACGTCTGATTTCACGGCTGGTCATGCCAATGTACCCTAAATTACATGAGTATTCAATGCAGTAGATCACTCCTTTTAAAATGCAGTTATTGAAGTCAGGTGCCCTATGAATCTTACCAATTCTATCAATTACATATTCAGCTCGTACCCTGTATGTACAGAATTTACAATGACTGCATTTGAAGGTCCCTTTGGGGAGTTTACTCTGTTTTTTCCTCCTTGAAAAATGGCTTCTAACAATCATGTATTTTAAATTCCATGATCTACGGCAACTGGTCTTAATCCGGTCACCAACACACGTATTCAGATCAGGGTCTGATCTTAGAATTTGGTCATATTTATTGAGTTTATTATTAATCTCCCGTCATTGTCGGCTAAAATCCCCCACGTATCTGATCACCCTTTCTTCATGTGTCCGTATTTTTGGTTTTAATAACTGATCTTTAGCTTTTTTTTTATCCACGTTCTGTCAATTTATGTCTTAGTTCTTTAAATGTTGAGATATCGGAACAGTTGCTGCGTAGCCTAAGGAATTCTCCTACTGCTATTGCCTTTTTTGTGGCGGGATGGTGGGAGCTAGAGAAGTGTAATGTACTGTTTGTGGCTGTGGTTTCTGGAATAAATATGTTTGTATCCCTCCATTATCACCCTTCTTGATGATTAGATCTAAGAAATCACTTTGTTTCAGGTCAGTTTGATGGATCTATTTTAGATTTAAATCATTATCATTGAGAGTCCGGATGAATTCCACAAAATCTTTTTCACTCCCATCCCTTAGAATTAACAGATCATCTATGTATCTTAGCCATAATGTGATCTTATCTGTGTATTTTGTGCTGGAATCACTGAATACCTTTTCTCTCTCCCACCACCCCAGGTAAATATTGGCTGATCATGGGCCATCTACACCACTAGAACAGTATAGGAAGTTATGCAAATCTTGTGATTAACTGCAGACAGTGTATCAAAGGGGTATCAGTCACAGCACTTAAACCTCCTTAACCTCTGTAGCTTATCACAACAGGACAGGTTTAAACGGATCAGAAAGGATGACTGATGGTTCCAAATATGAACTGCAATGCTAGTTTACTGTAGGAAAATACAATGTTTAATAACATTCAGTTGACAATTGGTATTGTTTTTAAATTATATCATATTTGGAACCTCAGCTGTGTCACTTAACTACTAGGTCCATTGGTTGATCATAAATTATTTGTTTATATTTACAAAAGAACCTTTTAGTTTTCTTTTTTTTAAGCGTTTGATGTGTCCTATAATGATTATTCTGAGCCATTTAAAATGTACCTATGTCAACATAAACTTGCAGTTCTGTTCACGTGTGAGGATGATGACGATGAAGAGGAGGAAGAAGAAGATCCACCTGAGAGTGGTCCCCAGCAGGCAGACGATGACTTGCTTCTAAATACCAGTGATGGTGAGTCATACTGAGATTGTATTATTTTCTTGTGTTCAAGGCATTTGACAAAATTATTATAACAGTACAATTAGTGATGGTACAAAATTATAACAACAGTACAATTAGTGATGGTACAAAATTTATAATTCAGTATAATAATAATATAAAATTATTAACACAGTACACTTAGTCATGGTACAAACGTATTACAACAAAACAGTTAGTGATAGTTTAACATTATTATAACAGTACAATTTGTGAAGGTACAAAATCATTACAACAGTACAGTTAGTTATAGGGCAAACTTATTATGCCAGTACAATTAGTCATAGTATAAAATTATTGCAAAAGTACCATTAGCGATAGTACAAATTATTAATTCAGTGTTACATTATACAATTATTAAAACAGTACAATTATACATGGTACAAACTTATTACAACAGTACAGTTAGTCATAAAACAAAATTATGAAAACCTTACAATTATTCATAGTACAATGTTTTTGCAGCAGTACAATTAGTCATAGTAGAATATTATGAAAACTCCATAAGGGTGAGAGATTAACCATAATTTGTATGATGGGTGGGTTGGTGACAATATTTCATTAGATTAGGTGTTAGCTGTTATAAGTTAATGACCAGGTGCCTTTCCAGTTCTGGGTATCATATATGAAACTGGAGCAATCCCCTCAACCTGTATATATAATTTTGGGATTGGTCCAGTTATGTATACCGTAGATATAAAAACATCCTTATTGAAATTGCAGGTCTTTCAGTGTAAAGCAAGAAATCAAGTTAAATCATGACAGATATTTTTCCATCCTTAATGGGACCTTTCAACCCACACAATCCAAGAGAAAAACAAATAAATGACTATTATGGAGAATAGTTCAAATTTAAAACCTGATTGGATAAGTGTTCACCTCCCTCCCCTAAACTAATACTCTGTGGAAGCACTTTGGCATATGTCTTTGTGCATAAGTCTCCATCTCTACCTTGCTCACCTGGGGCCTCATTCTATTATCGTCCGCAGCCGCTGCGGGGCCGCAAGGACTGGCCGCAAGCTTTACGGCTATTCTATTCCCCTCCGGCCGGGGACTCCGGCAGGCTTGCGGCCAGCGCCTTGCTATCTCTTGCGGCCGAGGAAAGCCTTTGATCTAAAACGGCCGCAAGGAAATCGGCCGTAAGAAAAGCCTGGTTGCGATTCTATTGCACCGGGAACCCTGTCTGCAAGGCTAAAAACGAGCCGCAGCTTACTTGCAGCAAACAGGTCCCGCTAGCACCAATTAAGCACATAAAATATCTCAAATAAAGCCATCCTGCACTTTGTGGAGTCTATAAAGTGATATTCGGTGTTAGCAAAAATAGCACATAATTACCCTATACTCAAATCCGTAAAATGTTTTATTTTTAATATACGTAAAATATCCATGTAAAAAGTCCAGAGTGCTTGGAGCACCTCAGACACGCCCACGCCGCAGCCGGAAAATAAACAGTTAATTTGAACTCGGGTTTGGGCTGATGTGCAAGCTTGAGAGGGGGTTCCTTTTAATCCTCATGCCCCCCAATATGATCCCTAGCATTTACAGAGCTGTACAGTGCAGGCTTGAATTTATTTTTCCGTTTAAAGATTTCAGAGCTTACGGCCGGTTGCAAGATATGCGGCCGGCCGTAAGAGGAGATCCTTGCGGGGCCGTATAATAGAATCGGGAGTTAACTGAACCCCCGCAAGGAATCGCAGCCTTACGGCCGATTTACGGCCGGTAATAGAATGAGGCCCCTGGACTTTACAATTTTATCTCATGCTTCCTTGCAAAAAAGTGAAAGCACCTTCAAATTACCATAGGATCTCCTGTGCACAGGCCTGTGCACAGGTTATTCCTCAGGTTTTCATGAGATTGAGGTCTGTGCTCTGACTGGGCCATTCCAAGACTTTGATCTTCCTTTTCTGAAGCCATTCTTTGGTTGACTTGAATTGGTCGTTATCATGTAGACTAGCAGGTTTTCTACCAACATTGACTACAGCCTCTGTCCAGATAAAACATGATCAACACCATGCTTCAACTTAGGTACTGCATTCTTTGGATAATGAGTTGTGTTGTCTTTGACCCGAGGCCAAAATGTCATCAGACCATAAGACATTTTCCCATATGGCTTGGGGTGATTGAATATTTTTTGTTGTTGTAAAGTTTGATGGGACAGGGTTAGATGTTCTTTGGTTGCCACCCTACACCATAGTCCAGACATGTGGAATACAGGTGATTGTTGTAAGATACAAGGAGTGACCAGTACCTGCCAGAGATTACGGACGCTCCTTTTAATATTGCTGATAGCCTCTTGGTAGTCTCCCTGTGGATCTTTCCTTGTCCTTTTATCAAAATTGGAAGGTTGTCTGGATCTTGGCGATTTCCCTGTGGTGCCACATTATCTCCACTTATTGATGATAGTCTTCACAGTGCTCCATGGTATAATCCAAAGCCTTTGATATTCTTTTATAACACTCTCTTGTTCAGTACCTTTCAACAATAAGATCCTGTAGATGTTCTGTCAGCTCCTTCTGGACCATGGTTTTCCCAGTAGAATGAAACCACAAAAGATTCAAGGAAATCCAACAGGAACAGCTGATTTTTATTTAGGTTTAATTAGAATATATACTTTGTAGGGTCACACAAGATGAGCCGGTCATAGCAGAGAGGCCAAACAAACCCACTCCAGTATCTTTGCCAAAAACACCTTATGGATAAACACAACTAGACACACAATATGCCTGGCGTGCTGCTGTCCATTTGGTCATGGAGAATTGGATATGACTGAACGACTAAACAACAACAATATCACATTAAAATGGAAAAATTATTAACATGATTTATCTGACTTTACATCACAAAAACTTGCAATTTCAATAAGGGTGAGGATTATATCAAAACTTCAACCTACTGAGCTTCTTTTGGCTTGTGGTGTAGGTTACAGAGTGAATACATGTGAGGAATATAGAGGGAAAGTTGAGAGAAACAGACTAATCAGAGGAAGGGTAATATAATTGGGTTAAAAAATGAAAGGCATTATATGTGGTCTAGATTGATTGTCTAAATTGAGTTATAATTGAGTACGGAAGGTCGTTAAAGAACCACTTTAATATCCAACTTTACTGTGCATGGCTTTATCTTATTACATTATATAAAGAAATGGGACCGATGGGCCTGTTAATTAATTCATTTATATTCCTGCTAGCTCGATTATCAGCATAGTAGTATTGTCATGTCACTATGATGTAATCAAACAGGAGCATGTGTAAATTATTCTATTTATAATGTAGTAATAATGATGTAATTGGATGGAGGCGTGCGAAAACATCTACTGTAAATTTATTGATAAAAAACAGTTTATAACAACTTAAACATGTTTTAGCAATAGCCCATTGTTTTTACTTAAAATTAGAAACACTTAACACAGTTAATTGTGAGATTGACATTCTGTTAAATTGGATGCCTTTTCAATGTGCGATAATGTTTTGTTGCCTGAATAAAGATTTCCTTGACAAATTTAAGTTATAGAGGTCAAAAGGTAACAAAAATACAAATATTAAAGGGACTGCAATCGTCATATACATTTTCCACTTAACTTACATCTAAGAAGTTCCCAGCTTGAAATAGTTTCACCTTCTGGAACCTCCCTTTCTCTTTTTGTACAAACCATGTTGAAACAGAAGCTGCAATAAGCAGCCTAAGACTGAAAATGGAACATTGTAGTAAAGAATAATTACATATAAAAGTGAAAATGTCAAAGGCTGTGCTTTGAAAATAATTATTAAATAATATAATGGAAATCACATTTCACTTCCTTTTTTGCAGATTTTGTAATGGAAGATATTGGTGTTAATCAACGAAATCTTGGGGAACCCAATGAGTATCAACGCATAGAGACCAGGGCAGTATATACAGGACACGCGTCTCCCACCGGAGATAAACCATTTTCATGTTCTGAATGTGGGAAATCATTTAACTGGAAGCCAAATTTCATAGCACACATGAGAATTCACACTGGAGAGAAGAAACCCTACGAGTGCTCCGAGTGCGGGAAATGTTTCAACTGGAGTGCAAACCTTATTGCACACATGAAGCTTCACACCGGGAACAAACCATTTGCCTGTACAGAGTGTGGTAAATGTTACATTAATAACGCTAGTCTTCTTCGACACCAGAGGATTCACACTGGGGAGAAACCCTACGAATGTACAGAGTGTGGGAAATGTTTCAAGCAGAAAGAAGGTCTTATTTTACACTCCAGACTTCACTCAGGAGAGAAACCATTCACATGCTCTGAATGTGGCAAAAACTTTCCTAGTAACCAGTATCTTGTTAGACACCAGAGGAGTCACACTGGAGATAAGCACAGCTTTGGTTGTCCCGACTGCGGGAAGTCATTTACCACTAGCTCGAGTCTCGTGAGACATCAGAGAGTTCACACAGGGGAAAAACCATTTACATGCTCTGCGTGTGGGAAGTGTTTTACCAGTAACCAGTACCTTGTTATACACCAGAGGGTTCACACAGGTGAGAACACTTTCAAGTGTTCTATATGTGGGAAGTGTTTTACTAATAGCCCAAGCCTAGTACGACACGAGAGAACTCACACAGGAGAAAAACCGTTCCCCTGTACGGAGTGCGGGAAATGTTTCACTAGTAAGTCGAACCTTGTCATGCACCAGAGAATTCACATTGGAAACAAGACTTTTGTATGTTCTGACTGTGGGAAATGCTTTATTAGTAGCTCAAATCTCGCTGTACACCAGAGAATTCACACTGGTGAAAAACCGTATGGCTGCTCTGAGTGTGGGAAGAGCTTCTCCAGTAACTCACACCTTGTGAGACACCAAAAGAGTCACACAGGATAAATATCGCAGATGAGTTTTACCATTAACTCACACTTTGTTAGACACCAAAAGAGTCACACTGGATAAACATCCCACGTGAGTTCTAGGAGGAACTCGCACCTTGTTAGACACTAAAAGTGTCCCCACGGTAAATAACCCATAGCACGGCCTGAATATGAGATAAGTTTTTTTTTCTCCCATGGAACATGTGTAGGCTATGTATCAGGAGAAAACAAAAGTTTATATATTTTTGATCACAAAATATACACTGGCAAAACTAGTTTAAAATGAACTTACCAATTACTCACAGATACTCAAACGACCACTGTGTTTAGTGTATTTTCATTTATTTATATAGATACTGATTAGCAATAAAATCGTTATTTGCAGTAGGATAGCGGTTAAAAGACAGGTGGAAAAAGTGTGCAGAGCTAACCCAGGGTATACCCTTCTACCATTACTATTCTGTTCATGTTTGGCTGATGCTTAACCTGGCACTCTGATAAAAGCCTATACAACGTGTATGTCTAATGAGAGTGAAATCTGATTACTGCCGCTGCTTTTTTCCTTAAGACTTAATAACTATCTGTGGGCCAAGTCTCCAGCTGCTTATGGGAGGTATCAAAGGCTACACAAACAAAATAAAATACCAATAACTAATTAAATTCTTGATCAATGTAGAAAACTGCTTCCCAAATTGATTTTCAAGTCTCAGTCTGAGAATTATGAAAGATTGTTCCCCAAGAGTGGCACACGTGCCAGTATTTCATAATGTCCCTACTGTGTACATGTGAGTCAATCACTATCACAGTCATTCTGACTGCCTCAGCTGTGTAAGCAGGGAAATTCTCAAATCCTGACATGGGCTTGTCTACATTTGCTCTAGTAGATGGTGCAAAGCAGTTTTGGCGAGCTACATATCCTTTTAATTACAAAATGCGCTTCAAATTTTGTCACTGTATATTACATGGTACATGCAAATATGAAATGATGGACATGTACAATTTCCCAATATTGACCTTTTTGATACCATTGTATTACCACAGACACTCCATTTTATATTGTAAATGGGTTGCATAGAGATAGGTCCAACTTATTTTCCATACTTGGACCTTTGTCCAAATTATCTGCCTACTTTTTAATCTCAAACACAATTGTCTGTAGAACATAGCCTCAACTAATCTTATGATCCACCAGGATCAATCTTCTTCTCTCTGGGTAATACATGTTTGTAGAATCATATTCCTTGGCCACTTAAGTCATTTATAGATGTGTGACTATTTGGGAATATTTAATTTTATAAAAAAAATAAACATTTCGAGAAACTTAATTTTACAGAAGTGTAATAGCAAAAAATTGGAAAACAAACATTCCCACATTTGAAGAAGTTAAGAGAAAAATTCAATAGGTATAAACAATGAGTATTATTTCATCAGAACTAGATGAAAATTATTTTAAAAAATCAAGTATCACATATTATAATCGTCGTCACGCTGTTTGCGTGGTCTGTACGACTTAGCAATGAGTGCCGCAGGCGCTCATCGCTGGAGAGCCTCACGTAGCGAGGTGAGCTGTTAAATCCGGAGCACTTAGGCAATGCGCGCCAAAGGCGCTCGTTGCGGCGAGACGTTAACCCTGGAGCACTTACGAGACACTGAACCAAAATCCCGAAAAACACGCTAACTTACCGAAAAACACACTAACTACACCTAAAAAAATTACAAAAACATCACAGACAGCATGAGGCAACAGCCAGGATGTCTGTGAGTGAGCTGGAACGCAAATTTTACTTGATTTAGACGATTTTCGCCACACGAAAATCGCCTATGCAATGAAAAAAATGGCCGCCGAAAAAAATGAAAACGAGGCTACACGACCCTGGACCGCGCAAAACACTGCAAAACGCGTAGCACTTTACACATTACACTACTACCTACAAGATACACTATTACAAAAGCCGGAAAATGCTCTCGAGACGCGTACCACATTAATAACATTACGACTATACTATGCCGCTTTACACAATAAACCAACGGCTTTACCTCGCGCACGCAGTCTATTTAGAATGCACAGTTCAAACATTCATTACACTTTATAAGCAGGGCACTAACACTCAAAATGTATATTGTATGCTGATGCAAAATACAAACAGATTGTTAGCTCTTCAGCCTATTGCTCGCTGCATATATCAATTATAAATAATTAAAGTATTTTTATTTATTGCAGAAATACTTATTAATTAATTAATTGAATAAATCATTAATTATTACTTAACTACATATACATAGAAATATATATCTCTCTCGGAGGAACAAAAGTACACAACATGAGAGGCTCACTCAAAGGTGCTTAGCGCAAGCCTCGCAATGAGCGCCGAAGGTCCTCACAGTAAAAAACTGTTTCAATTATGTCTCAAACAGCATTCACATGGCTTCAAATTTTATTGACCGTAATTTTTTGACGGGCAAGTCGCTAGTTTAATATCACCCACTGGGAGTTGCACATAGTCCACCAGATGTAGGCACATTACTTGAATTACCCAATATATAAAAACTATTGAAATAACTACAATAATGGAAGGAGACAGTAGAAAAGTATGAAAAGTTTTATAATTTGAGGGCAAATGTCTAAATGTTCATGGAAATAGTTGATATGCTAACTATGTCTAACAGATTTCCATTTCTGTGGCTGTATCTCATTAGACAACATGTCAAGTCATATAATTAATAGTTCAAAGATGGTGGAAGACTATTTGTTGATCAATATTCTAATGATAACATATTGTGGAAACAAATCTGATCACCTATCCAGATACCAGCCCAGGTCATGGTGACCACAAACACTTCCTCTGGAATATTCAAAAACGGTATCACACTATTGCTGAAATACTATTCACGATATTGATTTTGGTTTCTTCAGCCAACAGTGACAATGATTTGCCTCAAAACATACCAGTACCACATAGCCATTGGTGGACTCCCTTGATATTGAGTGAGCTCCAGACATAAATATGTTATTTTGGTTAATTTAATACTAGTTGGTGTAAAAAAGACATCTGAAAATGTTGAGGTGTATCCCATCTTAGAGGATTCAATTATTATTATTTATATTTTTAGCAAATTGTCAAAAAAATGGGAGCCAAAAACCACAGAACAATTGGCTACCACCATCTGGGCATCTTCTATGGATTAGCCGCTCCATAGAGAAACATTGGATGAAATTACCTTTTTTTTTAGACTTCAGTTCTATTTTTTTACTAAAACAATGTGAATTTGGGGTGGTGGTGGTGATGGAATACCAATTTCAAAAAACAAATAAAGCCATTTTGAAGTGTCAGGGTCCTTTTAAGGTAAATTCTATTTTTTTATTTATAGGTGTCATGGTATATTTATGAATAGTTATTTGTTTGTGGATGTTAGGTGGGGAATATTTCAAAAATCTCTTTTGTTATGTTGTCCAAACGATGTTTAATCTGTGTTGTAAAATTAGACATGATAGCGTAATAAATTTGTGTTCTTTGCAATATATTTTGTTTATTTTGAGAATCTTGTTAAATTAAATGTAAATATCTCACCGATTATTATTTTCCGTGAATTGTTGTATTTCTTTTTGTTGAAGTTACAAATATTTGTACAAAATGTCCTTTGTTTTGTATTGTAGAATTGAAAATTATTGAGAAAAAATAAAATAAAAATGTGTAATAAGCTTGGATTGTGTAATTTGAGGTATGTTTAAGGAAAACGTTCATGTGTTAAAATAACTAATAATTAATAAAATAAAATTAATATAAATAATAAGTGTTTTAATTATTACTGGTTGCTGTTAAACTGCTTGAAGGCCACATGATAGACACAACACATATTTGTTATTGTTTAGTCATGTCAGACTCACCATGACCCTATGGAACACAACACACCAGGCACATCTTTCAGCCACTGCCTCACTGAGCTCCATCAAGCTCATGTTCATTGCTTCAATTACCTCATATATCCGTTTCCATCTTCTTCATGTACCTTCAATCTCTTCCAGCATTGGTTCATAGTTCTAACATTCCAGGTTCCTATGCTGAATTGCTCTATGCTGTAATGGACTTTACTTCCCCTCAAGGTACATCCGCAGTTGGGTGTCCTCTCAGCTTTATCTCAACAACCTCATTAGATCTGGTGCTACAAGTACTTGCCCTATGATCTTCCCCAGTAATAAGGTAGTCAACTTCTTACTTGAGGGGCTCATCTGCCTGTGCTATATTGTTATGTCTCTGGTTGTAATTGTCCATAAGGTTATTTTGGCAAAGATACTGAAGTGGGTTGCCAGTTCCTTCTCCATTTGTTTGACCTCTCTGCTATGACCTGCCCATCTTAAGTGACCCTACATGGTATAGCTCTCAGCTTCATTGAAGGTAGTGATCCAGAAGGGAAAGAGGGGGGTGTTGGGAATTGAACTCAGGGCCTCATACATGCAAAGCATGCGCTCTACCACTGAGCTACATATAAATCACTGATGAGACCCAAGACATCAGACTCCAAGCCATACTTTTGGGATTTGCTGTTACAATTGAATAACTTATTTTTTCTTTCAGTTCTGGACCATCCCTATATGGTGGACCACAATATATATAAATTTCTTACATGTTTAATTCATCCTTGGTAAAACTTACTGCACACATATACTCCGTTTTCTATTGACCAATCCCACAGAAATGCAAAAAAAAATGGAGGGTTTAATAGGGGAGGCAAACCTTGGGTCCTAAAAGGTAGTTGATCTTGGATAGTTACTCAATGTTTGCCACACCTTATGCCCTGTGAGCTATACCCAAGAGGGGCAGGTCATAGCAAAGAGGTCAGGCAAATCGCGGTCCACTGGAGAAGGAACTAGAAACCCACTCTACCAGATCTATCATTTATCTGATGTTCACATTACATTTTTGAAATCAGTAAAGAAGATGAGTAAAAGCAGGAGTAGAAGATGAGATGCTCGTCTCTTGCCATACTGAGATTCCTGGCAACCGATACTCCCAATAAGTCAGTTTCTCCATTCCAGATTCCAGAAGTTATTATTATTTCTATATATTTATAAAGCGTCAGAATTTTCTGTAGCGCTCTTTGCAAAGTAGAATAAAGTAGAGTGGATACAATTAGCAAATTACGAAGGTATAGACAAATTCTAAGATTTCATAAACAGACAGACAGGGACAGACAAAGACAGAGGGACAAAAAAAGATACAGAAAGAGAGAGATGGGCATGGAGAAAGACATGGACAGAAACAGGCAGGGACATAAAAGAGACAACCAGGAACAGAAGAGACAGACAGTGACAGGGAGAGCGAGAGACAGTAGGAACAAAATAAATAGACAGACATAAAAGCAGAGAGAAATATGCGTAGGAAAAGAAAAGAGACACAGGTCAGAAAGAAAGATAGAGTGGGGGAGGAGGAGAATTAGTTTCTGCTATGGCTGTTCATTGGTTGAGAGGTTTCCTCCATTATCAGATTTGCTGTTCGAGCCACTTGGACTAATCCTCTTTCATCACATTGATTGGTGACATAACAATTCCTGATCAGTGTAAATAGGACCACCCACAGCTCCTGCTCACTCTAAGTTGAGCACCTCTAGTGACCATTGCCTTGTCCAGGACTGAACTGATGTCCAGATATGCCACGGGTGCATCTACAGGAAGGTGGTGTTCTTTTAGGGTCAGGTCTGGCCTAGCTGCCATTACTGGATGCCTCACATACCTTTCTCCAAGACTGGCTCCTTCAGTACGCAACTGCAACACTCACTGGCCACATCCATCACATGGGCCTCACACACCTATCTCCGAGAGAGAGAGAGAGAAAGAAAGAGAGAGAGAGGATTTGTTTCTCCTCTGGCTGCTCAATGGTTGAGAGGTTTCCTCCATTATCGTATTTGCTGTTCGAGTCATTTAGACTCCTCTTCTTCCATCACAATGTCGGTGACATCACAATATCTGATCAGTGTAAATAAGACCACCCACAGCTCCTGCTCACTCTGCATTGACCATCTCTGGTGACCACAGCCTTATCCAGGACTCAGTTGATGTCCAGGTATGGCCATAGGTGCATCTACAAGAGGAAGGTGTCCTTCTAGGGCCAAGACTGGCCCAACTGCAAACACTCACTGATCACATCCACAGCTAGAGCTGAGCATGATGGAGCCATAGTCTTCCCACACCTGTCTCCAAGACTGGCTCCTTAAGTAGCCAACTGCGACACTTACTGGCCACATGCATCACTTTGCTAAGCTAGATTGAGCCAGACCTTGCACACCTTTCTCCAAGGACGGCTCCTCCCGTGCTCACTGCTGAAACTCCCTGCTCACATCCATCAGTGGACGCCTCACATACCTTTCTCCAAGACTGGCTCCTCTAGTAACCAACTGCGACACTCATTAGCCACATCCATCATTGAGCTGAGTAAGATTGAGACAGACCTTGCACACATTTCTTCAAGACCGATTCTTCCCATGCTCACTTTGGACACTCACTTCCCACATCCATCATTGGATACCTCACATACCTTTCTCCATGACTGGCTCCTCCAGTACCCAACTCAAACCCACTGGACACATCCATCACTGCATGCCTCACACACCTATCTTCAAGACTGGCTCCTCCAGTACCCAACTGTGACGCTCTGTGGCTACATCCATCACTGGAGCTGAACAAGGCAGAGCCAGCGTCCTCCTATACCTGCCTACAGTGCTGGAGTAGGAGACCTTAGAACTGACCCTTGGGTTAAGAGGTAGGTTCATTGTAGTTCTGAGAAGTTCATGAAATAAGGACTAAGAAGTTCATGAGATAAGGGAGAGGAAAGGGGGATTGATGATTAGAGTAGATGAAGAGGGTAGTGGAGAATGAGCAAAGGGGTTGAGGAGTTCAAGAGATAGAGGCGAAAAAATGGAATGTAGGGCTGTGTTAGAGGAGATGAAGCAAAAGCTGTAGCGAACTGAGCAGGGGACTGGAGAGTTGAAGATAGTTGGAGAGGGAAATGCGCATATAGAGTTGTGTAAGAGGAGATGAAAAGGGGTTGTGAAGAATTGAGCAGGGGATTGAGGAGTTAAAGATATAAAGGAAAAGAAAATGGAATATAAGGTTGTGTTATAGGAGAAAGCTGTGGCAAACTCTGCGGAGGATTGAGAAGTTCAAGGGTTATGAAGAGGAAAAAGTGAATATAGTGTTGTGTTAGAGGAGATACAAAGATAGCTGTGGAGAACTGAGCAGGGGATTGAGAAGCTCAAGAGTTATGGACAGGGAAATGTGAATATAGGGTTGTGTTAGAGAAGATGAAGTGATAGTTGTGGAGCACTGACCAGGTCACTGGAGAGTTCTGGAGGGGGAAAAGTGAATATATGGTTGTGTTAGAGATGAAAAGATAGCTGTGATATATGATTGTATTAGAGGAGATGAAGAGATAGCTGTGGAGAACTTAGCAGGAGATTGAGGAGTTAAAGAGTTATGTATAGGAAAAAGTGAATATAGGGTTGTGTTAGACAAGACGGAGAGATAGCTGTAGAGAACTGAGCAGGGGATTGAAGAGGTCAAGAGTTATGGAGAGGAAAAAGCAAATATTGGGCTGTGTTAAAGGATATGAAGAGATAGCTGTGGAGAACTGAGAATGAGATTGAGGACGTCAAGAGTTGTGAGAGGAAAAAATGAGGGTTGTGTTACAGGATATGAAGAGATAGCTGTGGAGAACTGAGTACAGGATTAAGGTGGTCAAGGGTTATGGAGAGGAAAAAGTGAGGGTTGTGCTAGAGAAGATGAAGAGATAGTTGTGAAGAACTGAGCAGGGCATTGAGTAGTTCAAGAGATAATAGTAGAGGAAAAAAGGGTAGATCAAGATCAAGAAGAGACCAGAGTGGATAGTGAGCAGTGGGCTGTGGAGTTCAAGTAGTAGAGGGGGATAAAAATGGGACTGTGGCGTCGAGGAGGAGAAGAAGACGACTGAGTAGGAGATAGGTGTTGTGTTGTGATGAAGAGACATAGTGGAGACTGAGCAGGGGTTGATAAGTTCAAGTGCTAGAGGAGAGTAAAAAGATTAGTGGTGGTGGTGTGGAGACTGAGTGGTCGGTTTAGTTGTTCCATAGAATGGTGAGAGGAAAAACAGTTTAAAGCAAAGGGAAATATGTGGAGAGGATGGATAGAGGGAGAAAGGGGATAATGGGGAAAAAATGGGATAGAGTAGAAGCGGAGGAGAGAATATGGGAAACAAGAAAAGGAATACAGGAAGGAGGGGAGCTAATGGAAATTTAGTGTATGCTGGGAAAAAGAGGATAGGACAGCGGAGAGAAGAATGTAGATGGGAGAAAAAAATGGTGGGGAATAGAAAGAAAGGAGGAATGGAAGAAAGGAGAGTTGGAGGAGACTAAGCTGTATGTTAAGAAGGGGTAGTGGATGTATGAAACTGTGTGTATCTATTTATCTCTCTCTCTTTATCTATCTGTCTTTGTGTCTATCTATTTATCTATTAGTATATCTGTCTTTATCTCTCTCTCTACTGGTACCTCTCTACCTCTATCTGCCTATCTATTTATCTCTCTCTTTCTCTATCTGTCTTTGTGTCTATCAGTCTTTATCGCTCTCTATGTTTATCTCTGTCTTTATGTATCTACCTATTTATCTATCTGTTTATCTCTATATATCTCTTTATCTATCAATCTACCTATTTATCTGTTTCTTTATCTATCTATGTATACTGTTTATCTCTCTCTTCTATTTTTTCTGTCTTTATCTATCAGTCTACCTATGTATCTGTCTATCTCTCTCTCTCTCTACCAGTACGTCTTTACCTCTATCTGCCTATATATTTATTTCTCTTTATCTATCAGTCTACCAATGTATCTGTCTTTATCTTTCTCTCCGCCTGTACCTCTCTACCTCTGTCTGCTTATATATGTATCTCTCGCTTTATCTATCAGTGTATCTGCCTATCTATCAGTCTATCTGTTTATCTCTACCAGTCTATCTGAATGCCTATCTATCTGTATTGTGTCTATCTCACTCTATTTTTTCTATGTCTATCAGTCTACCTATGTATCTATATCTTTATCTCTCTCTCTACCTCTATCTGCCTATATATGTATTGCTCTCTTTATATATCAGTCTATCTGTTTATCTATCAGTCTATCTTTATGCCTATCTCTCTTTATTGTCTATCTATCTGCCTATCAGTCTACCTATCATTTTTTTTAAATCTATCTACAATGCTATTTATTACAATGTAACTAACGGATTTCATTAGAAGTGTTATCGTTTCAGAGGTCTACTTTTGTATCGTACACAATAAAGAAAAAAAATAACAGATAAAGAGGTCAGCGCCCATAACAAATATGGCGACGCAATTGTCATTTAAAGAGCCATGCGTGCGCCACTCACTTCCTGTCCCTAGGAACAAAGAAACCGGATGTATATAATGAATTACAAGTTCCCGGGTTAGAGAGCGACAGAGAGAAACAGCGGTGAGTATTAAATATGTTTTTGTATCATTATAGAGTGAAGGGAGGAGTATATAGAATGATATACAGTGTGAAAAATAATGGTGTATTATATATATGTATATAGTGTGGAGGGAGGAGTGTATATAACTATATGCAGTGTGAGAAACAATTGTATATTATATATATGTATATAGTGTGGTTGGAGGAGTGTATAGAACTTTATACAATGTGAGAAACAATGGTGTATTATCTATACGTATATAGTGTGGTTGGAGGAGTGTGTAGAATTATATACAGTGTGAGAAACAATTGTGTATTATCTATAGGTATATAGTGTGTTTGGAGGAGTGTAGAACTATATACAGTGTGAGAAACAATGGTGTATTATCTATACGTATATAGTGTGTTTGGAGGAGTGTGTAGAACTATGTACAGTATGAGAAACACTGGTGTATTATCTATATGCATATAGTGTGGTTGGAGGAGTGTGTAGAACTATATACAGTGTGAGAAACAATGGTGTATTATCTATATGTATATAGTGTGGTTGGAGGAGTGTGTAGAACTATATACAGTGTGAGAAACAATGGTGTATTATCTATATGTATATAGTGTGGTTGGAGGAGTGTGTAGAACTATACAGTGTGAGAAACAATGGTGTATTATCTATATGTATATAGTGTGGTTGGAGGAGTGTGTAGAACTATATACAGTGTGAGAAACAATGGTGTATTATCTATATGTATATAGTGTGGTTGGAGGAGTGTGTAGAACTATATACAGTGTGAGAAACAATGGTGTATTATCTATATGTATATAGTGTGGTATTAGAAGCTGCATTTAATTATCTGTCCTGTATGTATGTTTGTATGTATGTATGTATGTGTATATATATATATATATATATATATATATATATATATATATATATATATATATAATTATATAGTGTGTGGGGTATCTATAACTATACATTGTGTAAGAAACAATGGGGTATTATCTATTCTGGATGTACTGTATATAGTATGGAGGGAAGAGTGTCTGTATAACTTTACATTATGTAAGAAACAATGGGTGTATTCGCTATTCTGTATGTATGTAGTGTGGAGGGAGTAGTTTCTATATAACTATACATTGTGTAAGAAACAAGGGTGTATTATCTATTCTGTATGTATAGTGTGGAGGGAGGAGTGTCTGTCTAACTATATACAGTGTGAGAAACAATATGCAATTATCTGTCACTCATCATGTTCTCCCTTCTTTCCATTCAGTCTACCTGAAGTTGCACATCATTGTGGCAGCCTTTATGTAGTAATAGATTGAGGTCTTATCAGCATCCAGGGTGACTAATGTCTGCAGGCATTGTGACTTTCTTCCTAACTAAAGGTTTGAAACCTGGAAGGAATAGGTGGGGCCAGGTATTCTCTACTTTTTCTGTTGAAAGATAAATATTCACTTTTTGTTCAGGTCCTGAAGACTCGAAAATATGTTTGAAAAGTAATTACCAGTAAGAGTCTTTTTTATGTCGAGTTTAAACAATACGCAGCCAAATAAATACTTATAGATCTGCAATTCTAATCCAACAGCGCCATCTAGGGGTCATTTTAAAACATATTTTAGAAATGTTCAATTTAGAGTGTGAAATAAAAAATAAATAAAGCAAAAATACTATATTATTAGTAGTATTCTTTATAATGAATATAGCATTATATAATTTCATTTAGGAGATACCTGAGACATCATTACTTTATAGAGCAAATACCTCAGGCATAGGGTAGTATTGATTATTGTATAGGGTGGACAGCTCAGACACAGGACAATATTCATTACTGTATTGGGTAGATACCTCAGACATAGGACAATTTTAGAGACCTCAGACATAAGGCAATATGCAATACTGTATAGGGTAGATACCTCTGACATAGGACAGTATTGATTATTGTGTAGGGTGGATACCTCAGACACTTGACAATAATGATTACTGCATTGGGAAGATACCTCAGACATAGGACAGTATTGATTTAATGTATAGGGTAAATACCTCAGAGATGGGGAAAGTATTGAGTACTTTATAAGGTGGATATCACAGACACAAGCCACTATTGATTACTGTATAGGGTGGATACTTCAGACAGAGGACAAAATTGAATACTTTTATAGGGTAGACACCTTAGACATAGGACAATATTCATTACTGTATAGGGTTGATATCACAGACAGAGAACAGTATTGATTACTTTATAGAGTAGATAACTCAGATATAGGACAATATTAATTTCTCTATAGGATAGATACCTCAGACATAGGACAGTATTAATTATTGTGTAGGTTAAATACCTCAGGCACATGACACTATTGATTACTGTATACGGCTGATACCTCAGGCACATGACACTATTGATTACTGTGTTGGGCAGATACCTCAGGCATGGGACAGTATTGAATAGTATATTGGGCAGATACTTCAGGCATGGGACAGTATTGATTACTGTATTGGGCAAATTCTTCTCAGACATAGGACACTATTGATTATTGTATAGATTACATACCTCCGACATAGGATGATATTGATAATTGTGTAGGGTGGATACCTCAGACATAGGACAATATTGACTACTTTATAGGGTGGATACGTCAGACACAGGAAAATATTGATTACTATATAGGGCACATACCTCAAACATAGGACAATATTGATTGTTGTATAGCATGGATACCTTGTAAAGTGAATTTAATTTTATCTCTTATTACCTTTGTATGCTATCGACATGAGCAGGGCAGTTGTCAATCTGCTTTATAGCGCAGCACTACCTCCCCTTGTCATTTCATGTGGATTAATCTCAAATAAAACTATATGGGCTATGTGGATGATGAAAACTAACTCTGAAGTGTTAAATGGGAATGCCTCACATTTTATGCATAAAGGATTAATAAAATCATTTTTTTTTTATACTGAATCAAAATTAATTTCTTCTATATTAACATTTTGCTGCAATTCATGAAATATGTGTGGCTTATTTGCTTTTCTTATTTACTATTATTTCTCAACTCAAAATTCTGCATCACTGACACTTCCTTCAACTTGTTTAGCTCCTGCTTACAGCTGTGTATGTACACGTAATGTCGCTAGTGGGCAGAGCCATTTACACAGCTGGACATATATAATATGTATGTGTGTGTACAAAATATTTCATATATTTCGCTAAAGTGTTCATAAAAAATTATAGAAGAGATCCTTTAAGACGGATTTGGTAGAAACCCGTACTTGCTGTAGTGTAGGCCACGTTCATGCTACCTTCATACTATGCCTCTTTTCCTTGAAGTGTTTCACAACCATGAAACCATGACTCCTAATTCTGCCTTCACATAGCATCTGTATGTTGACCAATGAAAAGCAATATTTAGCAATATTTCTTCTTCCTATGCCACATGTCCACTTATTCTGGTTAATGACTCTTAGACATTATAGCTCTTTGATGTTTGTAGATGAGTAAATACTTCTCCAATGAGTAGGTGATTGCCATTACCATTGAAACTCATCCCATACCATCCCTTCATGAGACTGTTGCCAGACTCAACTCAGCCCTACTACTTTTGCAGAAGTTATTTTAAAATCGTGCAGTTATGAATCCCTTTCTCATAATACAACTTTGCATCGCCCAGATGGCTACCTGGGTATACAAGTCACCTTCTTTGATACAAACTTACATTGGTGTTTAAATAAGTCTTGCTAACACTGTACAAACCAGCTCATGAACAATTGTGTGGCCTTGACAATTTCACAGATCTGGCACACTTGACACCTGGTCCACATGACCACTTCAATGTAACACCAATAACACTATATTCTAAAATGTTGTTTTCTTCCATTCTTTTTTTTGTTTTGTTTTTGTACGGAAAGGTATTTTTTCTTCTTACCTTTTGTCCGTCTCACTTGCAGGATTGAATAATTCAAGTACTCTTGAATTTTTTCTTACCTCAAATCAGTATTCTCCTCAAGAACCACCATTAACTCTAAATGGACAAATGCTTCTACCATGATCAGCTCATGAATCTGACTCTGTTGTCATGAACATGGAGGAGAAGAATGAGACAAGTGACTTGCTGATAAATGATCCCAAACCGGTAAGGGAGATGTTCTCTTTATCTGATGCTGATCTCTATCTATTCATGGGTATGAGACCTTTTTAGATGTACAAGATGCCATAAGAGCCTGTTTCTATTCAGTTTAGTTGTCAGAACAGTTTTTATTTTTTTAGGAACCATGGGACTTTGATGAGATTGCAATTTACTTCTCTAAGGAGGAGTGGGATGGTCTGAAAGAGGAAGAAAAAGAACTTTACAAGGAGGTGATGATGGAGAATTACAAGACTCTCAGAGCTCTAGGTAAGACAGAAATGTACTTATTTTAGAACATTTTCATTTATCTAATTAATTTCTTTGTTAACAAGTCATTTATGTTCCAGCTTTAGATAGTGGAGGAACAAAATCTACAAAATATTTGTAGGAACATTTAGTAAACGCCCAAAAGTGAAAGTGAGGAACAGCAGTTATTGTTACTGATTGGAAATGCATCTAAGCACGGGCAAGTTCTAATGATGGGAGATTCTAACTACCCTGAAATAAACTGGATGAATGAGACAGCAGTTCAGCTAAAGGGAGCAGGTTCTTGAGTACACTTAGAGATCATTATCTGGCCCTGGTTATACAAGAAAGGAAGGTCAGTGGTGCTCAATCTGAGAATAAACAAACTTTAAAGGTCCATTTACCTCACTGTAATTTACAATGTGCAAGAGCACAAGATTATATGTTCTATTTATTTTTTTAATTACACTATTACCAGCTAAAAAAAATAAAGTTTTAATTCTATCCTGCTTACTGATTGTCGCATGAATAATAACATAGCTAAGAGTGCGCGGTGAAGAGTGTGATTGATAGTAGATTTTCCTTGGACTGCACTGACCAGTTAAATCATAACTGACTGGTTTAGGTGATTCCAGCATTCCATGCTCTGCACAGATAGGTTTGTTAAGGGTTAATTTCTTTTTTATTTTGCTCACTACATGGAGCTGTAGCTGCTGGTCTAGCAGTGGACAGTCAGTGACTCTTGTAAACACAGATTGTATTTTATTTGTCAGTGAAAAATGCACGTATTTAAAAACATCTAAAAGTATTTCAACATGCTTTTTAGGAGTCATTCACTGTAATGACGTCCACATTGCGCTGCATTCAGTGTTCCTTCAATAGGTTTGCTGTATAGTCATGATAACACACTCTGACAGCAGCCTCCTTTTGCTTACTTGTACCCTTCACAGGGAGAAATATCTTGTAGTAAATAATTCTCCTCTTACTCAATAGAGTAAAATACCAGGCAATTCTACCCTGAAAGGTAGAAACGGCAAACCCCAGATGTACGTTTCGGCCTCTCTTGGGCCTCATTAGTGGGGTGTAGTACTCCCTAAGATACAGTAAGTAAGGAGTCAACATCTGGAGGCTACTATCACCCTTAGGGAGACCAGACTGATATGCAGCAGATTATTTATCCCTGTTAAGGGTACAAGTGTGTTAAAAGAGGCTACTCTCTGATTAGGTTATCAGACCTATAGAGCAAACCTACTTAGAGGCGCTCAATCTGAGAACATCTGACTTTGTTTGTTTCTTGTATAACATGGAAAAACAAGGACCTATTAGAAATTCGGCCATTTTGGATCTAGTCATCACATATATAGTTGTAAGCATACGAGCCGTTGCTCACGCTTGCAGGCTCGCATAGCGAGCCCGCGGCCGTCGCGTTACGACCCATTACGACCTCGCAAAAAACGTCCGCAACACGCGCACTTCAAAACATGAAAAATACAACAAATACACACAACAAATACATAAAAAGCTTACTTACAGGAAGAGGGAGCATCTAGGACCTCGAAAACTAAAGTTACACCTCAATTTAACTCAAATTAAAAGAGTTTAGATACTAAAAAAAATCTCTAAGCGAGAGAAAAAATGGCTGCCAAAATACGAAAACGAGGATACAGCAGTCTAAAGACGCAAAATACCACTAAACACCTACGTATTTGCTGAAAAACACCTACGTGATTAGAAAACAAGGACGCAACCCCAAAAACATTACAAATACAAACAGCAAACACATAAAAAGGTTACTCACAGCACGGGAAAGCACTGAGGACCTCTGCAAGTGAAGTTAATTTTGGAGTTTAGAGACCTGAAAATCACCTAAGCGAGAGAAAAAATGAAAAATTAACAAAACAAAAACGAGGCTAAAGGTCCCTAAACACGCAAAACGCCACCAATCAGCTACGGATATTCCAAAAAACACGACATAGAAAACGAACGACGCTACATCAGCCACATTATATACACCAAACACCCTTAGCTCACTTACAATTTCATTGCCGTCATTTTTTGACGGGCAATATTTTAGTCACAAATAATATTGATATAATATCAAATGTTGTAGAACCGTGATTATAACAATTTTAATTTAAAGGTGAGTTTCAAAAACAAAGTTATAGTGGACAACAAAAACTCTTACTTTTAAAAGTTGTAATGGTTTAAAGGGCAGCATTGCAATGTATAGACTGGGAAAAAAGAACTGATAGGTAAAAATACTTAACATAAATGGACAACATTAAAATCCTTACAAAATATCCTTACTTATCACCATATACAATGTGGGAATAAAAGTAAAAGGAGTAAATAACACCCGATTTGGCTTAACAATGATTTAACATACAAATAGAAAATTTATATGACATTCCTTGGGCAAAAAAGAGCATCTGACAATCCCTATAATATCTAGACTAAATAATATATTATTATTTATTATTATTATTATCGTTTATTTATAACGCGCCAACATATTCCGTAGCGCTGTACATAAGATAAGTTCAAGACAAAGATACATACAAATTAACACATAGTAAAACAAGGATTGCCCTGTCTTTGAGTTTGGAATCCAGTGTCCGTGGTGCTTTCCCTAAAACACCTTGTGGGATTGAAACTCGCAGACTTACATCCTAAAGGTATTGTGTGAGGAAAAGGAGGGAGAGAGATTTGAGAGTGTGTTAGGGTGAGAGGTGATACACTTCTTTAAAGAGATGAGGATTTGAATGATTTGAGGTTGGAGGATAGTCTGGTGGAGCGAGGCAAGGAGTTCCAGAGAATAGGGGCAGCACGAGAAAAGTCCTGAAGGCGAGAATGAGAAGAGGTGACAAGAGTTGTGGAAAGAAGAAGGTCATTAGCAGAGCGAAGAGGGCGTGTGGGGGAGTATTTGGAGATGAGACCAGAAAGGTATGGGGGAGTGCACTTGTTGAGGGCTTTGAAAGTAAGGGTCAGGATTTTAAATTTTATTCTGGAGGCTATGGGAAGCCAGTGGAGAGATTGTGTTCGGAAGACGAGTCTAGCAGAGGCATTCATAATGGATTTAAGTGGAGATAGTCGGGTGGTGGGGAGGCCAGCAAGAAGCGAGTTGCAGTAGTCCAGTCGAGAGATGATGAGAGAGTGTATAAGGATTTTAGTTGTGTCCTGTGTAAGAAAGTGGCGAATTCTGGAGATGTTTTTTAGATGGAGAAGACAAGATTTAGTTAGTGATTGTATGTGAGGGATGAAGGACAGGGCGGGGTCCAAAAGAACCCCAAGACAACGGGCTTGGGAGGAGGGGGTGATGATGTCATTGTTGACAGTAAGAGAGATGTGAGGAATTGAAGCTGTGGGAGAGGGAGGGAAGATTAGGAGTTCAGTTTTAGACATGTTGAGTTTGAGATGGTGGGTGGACATCCAAGAGGATATACTAGAGAGGCAGTTGGAGACATGTGTTAGAAGAGAGGGGGATAGATCTGGTGCTGAGAGGTAGATTTGGGTGTCATCTGCGTAGAGATGATATTGCAGCCCAAAAGAGTTTATAAAGGTACCAAGTGAGGAAGTGTAGATGGAGAAGAGGAGCGGGCCTAGTACAGATCCTTGTGGTACGCCAACAGACAGGGGGTAGGTAGAAGAAGAGGTGTCAGAGAAGGAGATACTGAATGATCGATTTTGTAGGTATTATATTATATCTCTCTTAAAACCTGGTATGGAAGAAAAATATAAATGTAAGCAAAAAAGTCTCCCGTTTGATGCAGTATGCCCTATTACATTACCCTTCTTAATTATAAATAAACAAAATATTAGTGTAGAATCAAATATTTAGAATTTATTAGCAAGTACAACACTATTAAAATACAAACGGTTGCCCTTGCAGCCAATAACACCCTCACAAAAAAATTACATCAATATATAAAGTCTATGTGCAAAGTATTGCTGGTGGTATCTCCAAACCACTAGGAAATAAAGTGCTTAAGTGCAATATTATATACCTATATACAACCTCATAAGAGTGGCCTAGGAGGAGCCCGCCACTTACTCCCTAAATGGGCATAGAGGTGAAGACTAATCTGACCCTTCTAAAAAACCCTATTAGGATGTGGCAGAATGAGGATTATCACTTATGCCCCTATCTTCATGTGAAATAGACCAGTATTATACTATACAATACTCATTCCCTAAGTGGAATGTGTATACCACTTGTTATACCTAAACACCAATATATATTGCAAAATTGTTTAAATAGCTAGTATATCAGACAATATCTGTATCCCCAAGATATAAAATATATAATGTTAATCCCAAGTATTGATTTAAGATCAGTCTGATTACTTAGCTTTGTATATATCATACTGAGGATGTTAAAACATTAAGTGAGTCCAATCCGTCATCACTCTAGTGAAGTTGCTCCTGCTTTTTTCTTTTTTGTTTACATTAACAATGATTTAAATATCAAAACAAGGAGTAAAAAAGCAGGTATTTAAATTATACAAGGAAGACCAAACCGAGGCAAATTGGCTTAAATAGAAAACATTTTTCTTTTAAATTATTTAATGGAAAGAAAGCCAGGCTGATAAATAGAGACCAGTAAAGCCAAATGGGCTAAATACATTCTTGTCTTCTGTGTACACAAGGGAGGCTTCAGTGATTGGGACACTGCAACCTACTGGGCTACACTACCATCATCAAATAATTGGTTAACACAGGAAGAAATCCAAAAAAGGTTTGAAAAAATGAATGTTAATAAAGCCCCAGGTCCTGATGGAATACATTTAAGGGTACTGAGGGAACTGGGTTCTGTTATAGCCAATCCATTATATCTAATTTATTAAGATTCACTCACCACAGGGTTGCTGCCAGATGACTGGAGAAAAGCAAATGTGATACCTATATTTAAAAAGGAAGCAAGAGCAAATCCAGGAAACTATAGACCTGTAAGTCTCTGTAGTGGGGAAGCTTTTAGAAGGGTTAATAAGGGATAGAATTCAGGGAAATATTCCCCCAGGACCTAAAAGCGTTTGTGATTCAGAAATTTATGGTTGCAAAGGGGCTAATTGTTTCCAAGTGGAAGAATAGAGACTTACCCACCTGGCAAGAAGTGACAAACAGGCTAAGTAAAAATCGATTGATGAATTTAGATCTTATTGCTCTTGGTATTAGCCCTACTCCCCAGCATAAGTGGGTGGTATGGGATCACTACATTGAATCTCTAGATTTAATTGCAAACTGTAGTAATACTTAAAACAACATAACTGTAATCAGCTGGGCCGCTGTACCCTCCCTTCCCCTCCCTAAACCCCATAGGATGTTTTTTTTTTTTTTTTTCTCTCTTTGTCTTTGTTTCTTTTTTCATTTTCTTTTGTTTCTTTATTTTGGGTCAATGTGGTTGTAGAATAAAACTATACGAATAGCTCAGTCCGCAACCTAAACATAAGGCATTTGGAGGAACTAATGGGTATTCAATTGTTGGACTACTTTTAAACTCTGAGCGTCTCTAGATAAGAGAATAAGACTAAAATTGGACAGTTTTAATGATTTCATGTAATTATCGAAACGTGTGTATACACTGTCGCACCTAGCATTAACACTGTTCTATGTAACAGGAGGAATATGATATTTAACTTTTTTTTTTTGTGTGTGCGACAATTTCTGAGCCAAATGGTCTATTGTTAGATTTGTTCATGATTTATTGCGGACTTGAAGTTGGAATTTATAAACTGACCATTTTCTTGTAGGGTATTGTGTATTTGTATTGAAAATAATAAAAAAAAAGAATACAGGAAAATACACATGCAAACAAGATAATAATTAGTATTCAACCTGGTTTTTTGAGGGATAGGTCATGTCAAACAAATCTAATTAGTTTCTTTGAGGAGGTTAGTAGGAAGTTGGATCAAGACAACTCAGTTACTCGGCTTTTGATGCAGTGCCACATGGAAGACTATTGTATAAGCTAAGGGATACAGGAATTGCAGTAAATATCTGCTCATGGATTGAGAGCTGGCTAAAAGACGGGAAGCAAAGGGTTGTTGTAAATGGAACATACTCCGATTGGACTAATGTGGTAAGTGGGTTTCATCAGGGTTCAGTATTAGGTTATTTCCGTTTGTAAGTCATTAATAAAATATGTTAAAAGTAGGACTTGAAAGTATTGTCACTATATTTGCTGATGACACTAATGAGTATGAAGTACAATTTTGGGCACTGCTTCAAACAAAGATTGTTGTATAGCTGGAAAAGTTTCAGAGAAGGGAAACAAAACTAATAAAGGGAATGGAAGGTTTCACAACCCGCTCTTTGTTTAACCTTAAAAGTCCAAGAGACCAATCCTACCCACAGGTTGTTATATTCTTTCTATCCATTCGTGACATGGTGGAATGGGCTCTTGGAAGCCCATGGTACATAACTATGGCCTGATGCCCAATATTACACAACAACTTAAGGATAACATTATCATAGTCCATTCATAGTCTGTTGTCCATGAGTTCAGAGGGTCATGACAGAGGGACTAAGCTAAGTAGAAAGACTAACCTTATTAAACTTAGGCACCTCTTTTCTAGAGAAACTAAGAGGGGATACAATTACCTTCTATAAATACATCCAAGATCAATATAAGGCATTGTTAGGGGAACTTTTGCTGCCAATATGTTTTTCAGCTAACAAGATGTTATCCCCTGAGATTAGAAGAAAAATAGTCCACCTTTAAAGAAAGAAAAGGCTTTACACGGTAGGTATGGAACTTTCTGACAAAGGAGGTTATGACAACATATTTTTTTTGTTTGGTCATTCAGACGCTCGACTCTTCATGACTCTATGGACCGCAGCACGCCAGGTACATCTATCAGCCACTACTCCTCTGTGCTCCATCAAGTTCATGTTCATTACTTCATTGACCTCACCTATCCATCTCTGCTGCTGTTGTCCTCTTCATGTGCCTTCAATATTTCCGGACACCAGAGTCTTCTCTAGTGAACCCTGCCTTCTCATGATATGACCAAAATATTTGAGCTTCAGTCTCATGATCATACTTTCCAATGAACAGTTTGTCTTGATTTCCTGTAGTATTGATTTATTGGATCTTCTTTCAGTCCAATGGACTCTAAGCAGTCTTCTCCAACACCACAATTCAAAATGGTTGTTTATACAGCTTTCAGACTTCATGGTCCAGCTCTCGCATCTGTTTGTTACTACTGGGAATACCATAGTTCTAACTATGCAGACCTTTTTTGATCGTGTTATATCTTTTTTTTTAATAGCTTGTCCAAGCTTGCCATAGCTTTCCTCCCTAGAAGCAAACCTCTTTTACTTTTCATGGTTACAGTCACCATCTGAGGAGATCTTGGATCCCAGGAAAATAAAATCTGTCACTGCCTCCACTTCTTCCCCATCTATTTGCCAGGAACTGAGATTGCTGTTTGCCATGATCTTCGTCTTTTAACGTTGAGCAGCAGACCAGATTTTGCACTCTCTTCTTTTACCCACATCAATAAGTCCTTTTAATTCCTTTTCCCTTTTAGCCTTCAAAGTAGTATCATCTGCGCATCTGTGGTTGCTGATATTTCTTCCAGCAATATTGATTCTGGCTTTAGATTCATCAGCCCAGTTTTACGCATGATGTACTCTGCATATAAGTTGAATAAATGAGGTGATAATATACAACCTTATCGCACACCTTTTCTGATTTTGAACCATTCTGTTGTCCCATGTTCGGTTCTGACTGGCTTCTCAGTCCACAGAGAGATTCTTCAGGAGGCGGATGAGATGATCTGGCACTCCTGTCTATTTAAGAACTTGCCACCTTTTTTGTGATCCACAGTCAAAGGCTTTAGAATAGTCTATAAAGCAAAAGTAAATGTTTTTCTGGCACTCGCTTGCTTTTTCGATTATCCATCGACCATTGGCAATTTGATTTCTTGTGTCTCTTCCTCTGCAGAACCTGGCTTGCACATCTGTTAGTTCCCAGTCCATATATTGTTGGAGTTGAACTTGTAGAATTTTAAGCATTACCTCTTTCGCATGTGAAATAAGTGCAATTGTTCAATAATTGGAGCACACATCCTGTTTCCTGGATAATGTTGCAAACCTCAAGCCAAAGTTCTTCAGGCAATCTCTCTTCCATGACTTTGCATAGTTCAGTTAGGATTCCATCAACTGCTGCAGCTCCTTGGATAAATTATTGAGGTCATCCGTGCTTTTAAGATCCTTCATGTATAAGATCTTCAGTGTAGTCCTGCCACCTCTTCTTTGTCTGATCTTCTTCTGTTAAGTCCCTACCATTTTTGTCTTTTATCAAAGGTTTTATTAACGGTTCCTTTGAGATCCCCAATTTTCTTGAAGAGATCTCTTGACTTACCCACTCTGTTATCTTCTTTGATCTCCTCTTTACATCACTCATTATAGAACGTTTCCTTGTCTCTTCTTGTTATCCTCTGGAATTCTACATTCAGTTGGACAAATCTGTTCTTATCTCCTCTACCTTTAGCTTTTCTTCTACTTTGGCTACTTTTCAGATAGAAAGTTTGCCTTCTTACTTTTCTTTCTTTTAGGGATATTCTTTGTTGCTGTTCTGGATAATGTTGCAAACTTCGGTCCTGAGTTCTTCGGGTATCCTATCTTCCATGTCTAGTCCCTTAAATCTTTTCTTTACTTCCACTGCATATTCACAAGGGATAATATTCATTTTGTATGTATGTGGTGTGATGATTTTCCAGTCTTTTCTTCAGTTTAATTCTGAGCTTTTACAATAAGAAGCTCATAGTCTGAGTCACAGTCAGCTCCAGGTCTTGTTTTTGCTGATTGTATAGAGCTCCTCCATCTTTGGCGGCAAAGTGTATATAGCCAATCTGATTTCTATGTTGTCTATGTGTATAATCGTCTTGGAGACTGTTGAAAGAACGTGTTTGCTATGACCAGAGAATTATCTTGACAGAATTCTTCTAATGTCTGACCTGCTTCATTTTGTATTCCAAAGCCAGACTTGCCAGTTATTCCAGTTGTCTTTTGGTTCCCTTCTTTACAATTCCAATCTCCTAAGATAGTAACATATTTTCTTGATGTTACCTATATGACGTGCTGAATATCTTCATAGAAATTTACAACTTCAGCATCTATGGTTTGCGCATAGACTTGGATCACTGTGATGTTAAATGGCTTGCCTTGAATTTGAATTGAAATCATTCTGTCATTTATTTGGTTGTAACCGAGCACTGCTTTGGCTACCCCATCAAAAAATGACGGCAATGAAAGTGTAAGTGAGCTAAGGGTGTTTGGTGTATATATAATGTGGCTGATGTAGCGTCGTTCGTTTTCTATGTCGTGCAAGTTTTTCGGAATATCCGTAGCTGTTTGGTGGGCTTTTTCAGAATATCCATAGCGGTTTGGTGGTGTTTTGCTTGTTTAGGGACCTTTAGCCTTGTTTTTCGTTTTGTTCGGCGGCCATTTTTTTTCTCTCGCTTAGGTGATTTTTGGGTCTCTAAACTCGGAAATTTGTGCTTAAATGGAGGTGTAACTTCACTTGCAGAGGTCCTCGGTGCCCCCCCTTGTTGTGAGTAACCTTTTTATGTGTTTGTTGTTTGTATTTGTTGTGTTTGTAATGTTTTTGGGGTTGCGCGGGTTGCGTCCTTGTTTTCAAATCTCGTAGGTGTTTTTCGCCAAATACGTAGGTGTTTGGTGGTGTTTTGGGTCTTTAGACTGCTGTAGCCTCGTTTTCGTTTTTTTCTGCGGCCATTTTTTCTCTCGCTTAGAGAATTTTTTAGTGTCTAAACTGCTTTCATTTCAGTTAAATTGAGGTGTAACTTTAGTTTTCAAGGTGCTGGATGTTCCCTCTTCCTGTAAGTAAGCTTTTTATGTATTTGTTGTGTGTATTTGTTGTATTTTTGATGTGCGCGTGTTGCGGACGTTTTTTGTGAGGTCGTAACGTGTCTCGTATTTTGTTCGCCAGGGCCGCAGGTTCGCTGCGCGAGCTCGCAAGCATTAGCAACAACTCGTATGCTCACAACTATATATGTGATATATATATATATATATATATATATATATATATATATATATATAATGTATACGTATATTGTTGCTGAATTGTTCTTTGCAGCAGTGGACTTTCCTTTCCCATTCAGACACATCCGCAGGTGTACTGAAGGAACTTGCCACCCACTCGAGTATCTTTACCACAATAACGATAACACTAGATGTGCCTATCATGCTGTGGTCCATAACTGAAAGACTAAACATCCACAAGAAAACAAAAGAACCTGCTAACCCAAGAAATACTTTATAGCTTTCTTGGGCTTCGTCAGGGGTGCACCTGATGTCTCTAGGCAAAGCGAGAAATGGTCCATATCAGAATATTAATACTCTATTGACTTTCTTCGATTTAGAGAAAAAAGACTGAAATACAATTAAGACCGAAAATGTAGGAAATAGGATTGAGACCAGAATAAGTCATCATCCTTTTTGTTTTTAATTTTTATTAAGATGATACCCATATATCGGTGTGGTATAGATATAAGGAAAATCTTTTCAATGTATACATCATCATTAATATTGTGTCTAGGGTGAGGACAATAAGTCCATTGTGCCTCTGGATTTGGTTGAGAGAAATGATAAACAGGGTAAGTTGGGAGTTGGAATTGAAAGAGGGGAATTGGAAGGATGAAGGAAAACATATCAGAAACCATGTTTGGACCATACAACATAGTTAGACACCGCAAAAATAAGTTTTCATTAGTCTATTGATGGCCATGTTCATTAGCCCAATGTTGATTACCAAAAATCCAGTCCAAATATTAAATACTAAGTGCGGTAAAATGTTTATGGATAATTCAATAGAATGTTCATATTGAAGTATCTTCTACATGACAGCAGTTGTTAGAAATTTTCATATAGTCTGTTAGTTATAGCCACTTGGTAGTCAGAGAAAGTTGTCACATATTTGAGATAAAATGAAGACCAAAATGTGCTTGCTGTCTTCTTAACTCATTTTACCTCTTGAGGGCCATATTCAATAGCCCAATGTTGATTACCAAAAATCCAGTCCAATTGGCCAATTCCATGGCTAAGGGATGTTTTAATGGAAGCTCCTATAGTGTCTCAGAAAGGGCTTTGCTTGTTTCCTCCTTGGTGGGAGGACTGAAAACAATGCACAATCTAATATACCAGACTCATGTAGAGTCCCTGGCAATCCATCTCAGACAACCAGTCCCATGACAGAATTCAATGTTGTTGGGTCTCTGGCCCCATATCCAGTAGTCGGACAGTGCCATAGACATTTCTAATTAGATACAATAAGTGGGAGCCTTGTTGTCTGACTTCCCGCTGTTCTCCAGGATCCTTTTGTCATAAATTGGTAGGTATCATAGTTCCATTCAATTAAGAATCCAGAATGATGCTGAGCAAACATTTCCCACAAAATCCTTGTTTCCAGACAAATATGATTGTGCCTTTACAGGATGTTCAGGGGAGATCAAAATAGAACTTCTCAATGGGATAGCAGTGTTAAATTGGTAAGGCTATGATGCCACCCCTATCTTGAGGTTAGCATAATAGCCAGTCATCCATTTGGTTAAAAATCATGAGTGATGCTTCATTTGTGGGTATGGTAGTGGGTTGCTCATCTTTCTTGTTCCACTGACTCAATCAATATCAAGAATGGGATGAGGATTCTATTTTAGTGCCTGCCTATATAGTTCCAATTAAGGGGAGTTAGATTTGTATTCCTGGAGTTAACAGTTAAACGTAGAAACCTAGAAATGACCGCAGAGAATAAGCAAAATGGTCAATCTAGTCTGTCCATTGTATCTGCATAAAAGTTAGGCTTAAATAACCTTCAGGGTAGCCTTATACTTCTCCTGGCATGCTTAAATTCCTCTTCTAAGGCCCACAGCAAAGTCAGTGGTAGTCGGCGCATGAACACGTTTTACATGTTTTGTGCATTCTAAGATGCAGTATGGAAATTCAAAGAGTTTTGCATTCCCACTTCAGATAGAGATGCACACTGAGGAACTGAAGATGGTAGAGAGCCCATTCAGAGGACAATAAATATAGTTTTTAATAACCATCTCTAAAGGCAAGCAGAGGATGCATAACATAAATAGTCACAAATTGCCCAAAACACACTTCCCATTCGTGACCTAAGATCTCTAAACAATTTATATTTATACACCTCCAGGAAATGAGGAAATAAATGGTAAATATTATGCCCAAAATCTGATTGGTTAAACTCCAGTGGTCTCCTCTCCTTCATTTGTTTTTGTTAAGTAAGTATCTTTATAATTTAATAACTACCGTATAAGCCAAGTTTTTCAGCCCTTTTTTTAAGGCTATACTCGAGTCAACCCGTGTCTCTCTACCCCCCCCCCTGTGTTTCTTTCCCTCCCCCATCTTCATTCTAAACCCCCCCTCCTCATACTAAACCCCTCCTCACTTTACCCCTCTAAATACCTCTCCCTTTCCCCTCACTTACCTCCATCTGCAGCTTCTCCTCCGGTCTCCGCTCCTTCCTGCGTCGGCACCAGGTACATGCGCGCCACGTCATTAGCATTGGCCGGGTCAAGACGCAGGAAGGAGCGTGGTGGCCGGAGGAGAAGCTGCAGATGGAGGTAAGTGAGGGGAAAGGGAGGTATTTAGAAGGGTAAAGTGAGGAGGGGGGTTTAGGATGAGGAGGGGTAGAGTGAGGGGGGGTTAGGATGAGGATGGCAGGGGGGTTTAGGAGGGGGGGTTGAGGATGAGGATGGGGGGTTGAGGAGAGAGGTTTTGGAGAGGGGTTGAGGATGGGGGGGTTGAGGATGAGGAGCGAGGTTAAGGAGGGTGATAAGGGAGGGGTTGAAGAGACACAGGGAAGGGAAAGGGGTGAAGAGACACAGGGGAGGGAGAGGGGGGGGCACAAGAAAAGGGCACACAAGAGGGGGACACAGAAGGCACAAGAGGGACACAGTGGGCAGCACATTTCCCACCCTCGGCTTATACTCAAGTCACTCATTTTACCCAGTATTTTGTGGTAAAATAGATGCCTCGGCTTATACTCGGGTCGGCTTATACTCTAGTATATACGGTAATAACCATAAACAACTAGTTTTGGAAATATTTGCATTTGAGATTGTAACAATCTTCTGTGTATATGTACAGGATGTGTCAATGGGAAGCCAACGATTGTATCAAAGATCGAGGAAGGAGAAGAGCCATATGTGAGGGGCGAACTGCAGACTAAGGAAAAAGAAAAACCTATAAATCCTAGAACTGGTGAGTATTAAATATGAAATAAAGATTTTGAGTTAACTGACATCAGACAGGCTCCATAAAACATCATGGAAAAGTTGTATTTCATGTTTAATATGAGTAAAACCATAAAAAGGCTGCTATAGTAGTTCTACAATAGAGTTTCAGTTGAATATCTAGTTACTAATTAGTGAAGAAAACATCAGTATAGGTTCTAAAATGTACTTTTTAAGTTGGCATTATAGCATCCAAAAAAGGTGCTTCTCTCCATTAGGTGTCCAGAAGGTGAAAGAGGGTTCTGACTGGTGTAGGTTTTACTACAATAGCCACTATAGAGAAGTAGGCAGACATACACACAATTCCACTGTGTCACCAGGGGAGACAGATCCCACAATACATCAGATATGACAGAGCATTCACATTATTAGATAACCACAATTAGCCTGTGAGTTACCAAATTAGGCATTGACTCTACAAAGCATAAACTGAAAAAGCACTCTTAGAAACCACCATATGAAAATAATAGTGCTTCATTTAAAATATAACTTTTATTTAGAATTGTTAAGCTAAAAAGCTATAAAATTACTATTAGTAATAGGAAACACAATGATGTAATGTAATTAGAGCAACCATTTGGTTATACCTATATTTAGCTTTAACGTCTACCATAGTTTGTCCTTTTACTGCGTCTATTTTATTGCTATTAGTGAAATTATTAATTCCCAGTGATTTTTTTTTTTTCTACAGATGGATGCATGACCAAGAATAACACTGATGGACATCACATTTCCATTACTGCAACAGATTTTTTGAGGGGGGATCTTGGTGTTAAGCCATGTTACCATGTAGCAAACCCTATTACAAGAATTACACGAAGCCAGAGTCTAAAAAAAGAATCACAGGGAGAAGGGAATCCCAAAGAATCTAACAAATATCAATACACCGAGGCAGAATATGTTGTTACTTGTGTTAGAAGGCGACGCAGAGGAAAACTGAATGCAAAGAAAAAAAACAAAACAAACTTTAATTCTAGTGAAAATGTAAAAAACGAAAATGAATATGCCCATAAAACTCCAGAGGAACATTATAAATGCCCTCAATCTAAGACAAACTGTAAAATGAGAGATCAGACAGTACAAAATGAAGTAAAGCCACTTGTATGTTCTGAATGCGGGAAATGTTTTATCTGGAACTCCCATCTTATTGCACATATGAGAACTCATACTGGAGAAAAACCTTTTGAATGCACTCTTTGTGGCAAATGTTTCAACTGGAGTTCAAATCTTCACTCGCATATAAGAACCCACAAAAGGAAAAAAACATTGGCGTGTTCTAAGTGTGGAAAATCTTTCCGCAAGAAAGAACGTCTGGCCATACATCATAGAAGCCATAGAGAAGACAAAGCATTTGTATGTTCAGAATGTGGGTTGTCCTTTGAGATGAAGACTGCTCTTATTGCACACATGAGAACGCACTCAGGAGGGGAAACATTTTCATGCGAAGAATGCGGGAAATGCTTTAACTGGCCTTCTGGCCTTATTGGGCACATGAGAATCCACACTGGTGAAAAACCATTTGAATGTCCGCAATGTGGGAAACGATTTATGAGTAATTCCCATCTTGCTCGACACCAGGCAATTCATTCAAGTGATAGACCGTTTCCATGTCCTGTTTGTGGCAAAGGTTTGAAGTATAAATCCACTCTTGATTTACATATGAAGGATCACAAGGGAGATAAACCATTTGTGTGCTGTGACTGTGGGAAGTGTTTTAGCAATAAGTCATCTCTTCTTGTACACCAGAGAAGCCATACTGGAGAAAAGCCCTTTAGATGTTCTGAGTGTGGGAAATATTTTAACAGTAACTCGTATCTCATTATTCATCAAAGGATTCACACAGGGGAAAAACCATTTACATGCTCTGAATGTGGTAAATGTTTCAGATGTGAGTCCAACCTTCTTGTCCATAAGAAAACTCACACTGGCGTAAAGCCATTTGCGTGCACTGAATGTGAGAGACGATTTGCCAATAAGACACTGCTCACTGTTCATCTAAGGATTCATACTGGAGAAACACCATATGTGTGCTCTGTATGTGGGAAAAGTTTTAGACATGAGTCACATCTTACAAGCCACAAAAAGATGCATACAGGATTAAAACCATTTGCGTGTACGGAGTGTGGGAAATGTTTTACAAGAAACACAACCCTTGTTATGCATTGGAGGACTCACACAGGAGAGAAACCATTTACCTGTTCGGAATGCGGGAGAAGTTTTACCTGTAATTCACATCTGTTTAAACATCAGATGGTTCACACAGGAGAAAAACCTTTCTCGTGTTCTATATGTGGAAAACGTTTTACTAGAAGCACAACCCTCTCCAAACATGTGATGAGTCTTCATGGAGCAGAAACACCCAGTTGAATTCTCTTAGGTACATTGGTAGCTCTGTTGGTGGCTTGATACATCTTCTCAAATTCCATAAGTAGGTAACATGGGAAACATTATTTGAAACAGATATGACTAGATCAGGTACATGTGCATCTTACACATATTTTAATTAGTAAGGTACACATAGATATAAGATGTCCAAAAGATAGATCTAGTACTAATGTTAGATCTTCAAAGGGTTTAAAGGTAGACCTGTTCAGCCTCCATTGAAATTTGAATCTTATAGTTCAGAGAAAGGAAGTGCTGGTAAAGTCAAGTTCCAATTGACTGTGGCTTTGAGAAGTATATGACAATATACTAAAATCTGGGTGCAAATGAGTCCACAATACATTAGACATGGCACAAGTTAGGAGACCTACTCACAGACCATTGTTTTAGACCTTAAATTGATCTCATTATTGTGGAGCAGTTTCCTACCTCATGCTATTGAATGGTGGGATGGCAACTAACCACAACATAATTTTGGTAGGCAAAAGAGTGATAGAAGCCTATATATATATATATATATATATATATATATATATATATATATATATATATATATATATATATATATATATATATATAAAATTTACCAGCCTCAATTAATCACTTTTCTTAACATTTATGATTTGTCAGGGCTAGTAAGTCTTTCTGATGTATTGATGGGCTACTTAATGAGTTGTTTATGCCTGAGATCTGTTCCCCTACAATCAATAAAATCTAAAAGAATAAATAAAAGATAATACAACTGTACTACTTTGTCATGGATTTTCAGGAATTGTGATCATATTGTGTCATGTATAATAGTATAAGTATAAATCCACAGAGTATTTGGACTTAATAATATATGCTTCAATAAAAGTTTATATTTTAGCTATCCATGGGCCCTATTCTATTGCCCAATTCGTACATTTATACACACTTAAAGTCACTCTTAATATTGCTACATATTTGGCAAATATTACTTATTGGCACTAATTAATTCTTAAGTCATTAGAATGCATATAAACATTTATAAAAAAAACAAACACCCGAAGCCAAATTTATAATTTCAAGTCATTTGCAAGTAGCTAATAGAATATGGCCCCATGTGTCCAAATGTGTTGTGAATGAATACTTATGCTGTTAACTTTAGGACCTTGGTGGAGGGTCTTACAATAGGTACTTTTCACATGGAAAGGAGTGCTGCTTAATGAACATTTATTTATTTATTTATTTATTTATATATATATATATATATATATATATATATATATATAATCTAAAAATGTGGTGCACTAAGGAGGGGTTTTGTTTTTTAGTGCACTGGGCTGGCTTCTCACTTGGGTACAATCTCTATAGCAGGGATGGATTGCACCTTAGTGATGAGGGAGCTTTTGTTCTAGGGGATAGGATGGTAGAAAGTCTGGATGAGTTTTTAAACTAGTAGGTGGGGGGGGAGGGACAAAATGAATGTAATGGGGTAAGAAGTGTAGAGGGGATAGGGGGTGAATTAACTACTCTTGGGAGAGGAGATTGGGGTAGGGTTAGTATAGTCAATAGGGAGGTATTATGAAGTAACTCAAGTACAGTGGCAGGCATTTCAGAACTACAGACTCATAACATAAGGTGTATGCTTGCTAATGCCAGAAGCTTGCCAGGAAAAATGGGAGAGTTAGAATTATTGGCAATTAATGAAAAATGGGATTTAATAGGCATTACCAAAACATGGTGGTATGAATCTCATGACTGGACTGTTAATCTGGATGGTTATAACCTATTTAGGAAAGATAGAGGCAATGGTAAAAGAGGAGGAGGGATTTGTCTGTATGTTAAGCCTGAATTTAAGCCTATAGTCAGAGAAGATATTTATGTAGGCGTAGGCTATAAACCCCCAAATATAGCTGAAAGTGAGGAAATACAATTATTGTTACAGATTGGAAATGCAGCTAATCATGGGCAAGTTCTAATAATGGGAGATTTTAATTACCCTGAAATAAACTGGATGAATGAGACCAGCAGTTCATCTAAGGGGAGCAGGTTCTTGAGTACACTCAGGGATCATTATCTGGCCCAGGTTGTACAAGAACCTACTAGAAATGAGGCTATCTTAGATTTAGTCATCACAAATAATATTGATATGGCATCAAATGTTGAAATAGGGCAACCTTTGGGAAACAGTGATCACGACACAGTGTCATTTAAAATTGAATTAAAAAGGGCCAACAAAAACTCTTAATTTGAAAAGGGCAGATTTTAACGGTGTAAGGGCAGCAATACAAAGTATAGACTGAGACAAAGAACTGGCAGGTAAAAATACTGAACATAAATGGACAACATTTAAATCCTTACTAAATATACATACTTATCACCATATACCATGTGGGAATAAAAGTAAAAGGAGTAAATCACATCCAATGTGGCTTAACAATGACTTAAAGACCAAGATACAGAGTAAAAAACAGGCATTTAAATTATACAAACAAGAGGGGACAAAGATTGCTTTACAGGAGTACAAGGAAATCAACAAGGCTTGCAAAATGGCTATTAGACTGGCTAAAATAGAAAATGAAAAATTACCGTATTTTTCGCCCTATAAGACGCACCGGCAGATAAGACGCACCTAGTTTTTAGAGGAGGAAAACAAGAGAAAAAAAAATCTGAATCAAACACAAATACACTTTACACACAGATACACACCTACATTACACACAAATATATATATATATATATATATATATATATATATATATATATATAGATACACATACATACATATACATACACACATAAATATACATACACATACATACATACATACACATACACACACATACATACATACACACACACATACACATACATATCCATATACTGCAGCATTTGGGAGCCCTTGACCCTCCCTGACCCTCCTGATCCTCCCTGACCGTCCTGATCCTCCCTGACCCCCCTGATCCTCACCTTTCTTCTGATCTCTGCCATCTTGATCTCACCCCAGCGCTTCCTACCAGCACTCCTCGTGTACTGCAGCGTTGCGTGTGTGACGTCACTAGGACGCACCGGCCGACGCGAGCGATGCTGGTAGGAAGCGCTGGGGTGAGATCAAGAGGACAGAGGCAGTTTGAAAAGGTATATTCGCCGTATAAGACGCACCAACTTTCCTCCCCCAGTTTTGGGGAAGAAAAAGTGCTTCTTTTTCGGCGAAAAATACGGTAGTTGCAAAAGAGAGTAAGACTAACCCTAAAATATTTTTAAAATATATTAATGGGAAAAAGGCGAGGAAGGAAGCTATAGGAGCATTACAATGAGAAACAGGCCATCCAATACATTTTAAATGTGCATCCATGGATACTTCAATTGCCTTCTAGCTCACGTTATCACCCCTGCCTGCACGTCCAAGAAGAATTACCCATTGTTTTCCCTTTCCACTGCTGTATTCTTGGTAGGGGGCAATTACATAAAATAGGCATGGAGACACCAGTCTGAGGCTTGTGATACATAGAGAGAGATACTGGTGTCATGTAACTCCTAGGGGTCAATTATCTACCTAATCTTTTTAATAAGGGACTAGTCCATTACTATGAAATATTGGGCATATACAATATTTCCCTTGTAAGTGCTTTTTTTAACCTCAATTACTATGTAACTATGTAGCTATGTAAATATATGAATTGTGTTGTTGTTTGTCGTCTCCCTCTCTCCATGACCCTATGGATCACAGCACGTCAAGCACATCTGTTAGCCACTGCCCCTCTGAGCTCCCTCAAGCTCAGGTTTACTTCTTCAATTACCTCATCTATCTATTTTCACCTCTGTCGTCCCCTTCTTTGTGTGTCTTTATTCTTTCAGAGCATCAGAGTCTTCTCTAGGGAATCCTGTCTTCTCATGATATGGCCAAAATATTTGAGCTTCAGCCTCATGGTCGTACCTTCCAGTGAACAGTTTGTCTTGATTTCCTGAAGTACTGATTTATTGGATTTTCTACCTTGTGGCAGGGAAGGGGCTTGTGTACCTCACTGAAGCTGTGAGCTATATCATTTAGGGTCACCCAAGATGGACCGGTCATAGCAGAGAGGTCAGACACATCGCGGTCCACTAGACAAAGAACCGGCAACCCACTACAGTCTCTTTGGTAAGATAACCTTATGGATAAGCACAACAGATAATGATAAATGTACCTGGCATGCTTCTGTTACAAAGAGTTGGACATAATTGAATGACTAAACAACAACAAATCGTATAAACAAACATAAACTCACCTTTTTCTGGTGTTTATAGACCAGAGTATCTAAAGGTAAACTACCATGCAGCAGAGTCAAAATATACATTAGGGATTACAGAGGGATAGTAGAACATACATTACCTACCTATATCACAGACTAGACAAATCAAAAATGTAAAATATATATTTTTTTGCTGAATCCGCACACATTTTTTGGGGCTCCTGTCCCATTGCATTTAAAGCCAGGCACCCTCCCTGGGATATCAATATAAGCAATAACACTGTATACAACTTGCTGATATGCAGCAAGGCTACTAACAAACAAGACATCTCTTGCTCCTGTCACATAACACCCATTGTTCATTCTCCACACTGGTTACCTCTGAAATGGTGAATGTATTTCAAAGTTGGGTTGAACAGGGCCCCAGCTACCTGAAAGAACTATTGGGCCACTATATTTCCTATCTATTCCCCGTTTGTCCTTTTGCTACACCTAACTGTTTTCTCTTCTTATTTCTAACAATAAAATACCATCTAAGAAATTAATTGATTACTGTGAATTTAATGCTATTAGTATTTAGAATTGGTACCCATTGTCACTCATATCCGTAGTGTTCAATTTGTATGAAGGACACACAACTAGACCAACAGGGAGCCTACAACTTTGTGCAAAGTTTATGAAGGGGATGAATGGAAGATGGCATCCCTAGCAGGTTTACCACCTTGTAGTGTAATTAAGCCTCAGCAATGCTACCTTCCAACACTTCATCAACAACATGTTCCCATAACTTCTGTGTATATCCATAGTAGTATATTTAGATAATATCCTGGTCTTTGCATCCTCTTTAGAAGAATAGATGTTCCAGATTCCTTCTCACATGATCATTCATAGATTATATTATAAAGTGCATCAAAACTACTTGAGTTTAATTTCTTGGCTTCATCATCACCTTCAAAAGTCCTCACAATAGATTCCAATAAAGTTTGGGAGGTCCTTCATTATCAAAAACAAGTTTGATGTTTCCTTGGCTTGCCAGTTAGTACCAGAGCTTATGTTTCCTTGGTTTGCCAGTTAGTGTCCAGAGTTAATCTCCACTCGGATAAGCATTAAAAAATCTGTTCCAATGGCTTAATCTGGCTGAGGTTACATAGCACTTGAATTATTGAGGCAACCCGTGTCTAGCAAAAGCATTCATCCTTGAAATTGATGATTGAGAAACAGAACCTCTGCTGTCCCAAGACATGGAACCCAAACCTTCTCCACCATGTCTATACTTTAACAAAAAGTTTACTCCAACTGTGGTCATTAAATAATGCAAACATATACTTAAAAGGGCATCCCACCAATTTGTCATACACAAAGAATATTGGAATACATTCAATCAGTCAAGTGAATTAATCAAGTCAGTGGGCTCATGTTCTTTACTTAAATCAATATACACATTACTTACAGACCAGGGATTAAGGGTTGGATTACCTGATCCCCATAAGGACTCTTGTAATGCTGATACGTAGCTATGGGGGTTCTTACAAATACATTTGTGGAGCTGTTACACGGCTACCTCAAAATAAAATTCCATAAGATTTACTGACTTATACCAGGGGGTTTTACTCGCTCGCAGCCAGTCTTACAACTACCCATAGGAGACTATGGGTTTGAAACTTAGTATACTCCATGGCAACCCTACCTATCATCTAACGAGAACACTAGCCAATATGTCGTCCTAATTGCTATATGCCATCCATTTACCTATATAAACCTCTCACTATGGCAGGGAAGGGGTTAAATAAAAATAAAAAAATGGTTGTGGGAAGTTAAGTATCCCTCCGCCTATCACTGCTACCCCTATAAACCCTGAAATCCCACAGGACGTTTTTTTTGGTGCCCTTCCCCCTTATTCCTTTTGTCTTGAAGTGGGGGTACCATTTATCCTATGGGGCCTCTAATTATCTGACTAATTTTCTCCAATGGGTAGACTTCAGCAGGACTGTCACACACCCACCCCTCATAATTTCTCTCCCTCTGTGTTGGGGATTGATTTCCTAGTGTGACCTCCTCACCCTGTCACTAGGCCATAAACCTCCGTCCCATCGCCAGATACACCAGAGCGTGGGGGTTATCTAGCCAGATCACTCCATATTACAGACCTGTGTTTTGATGTTAGGTAAAGCCTATCACTTTATGACTAGGAAGTAGAGAAGCATCTGGAGATTCCACATAGTAGTTTCTTCTTAATGTATCCACCCACATCTCCCACTTAGTGCCCTCTCTGACCAAACAAACATCCCAGGCCATATACACATTCAAATTCCTGTAGAGTTAACTCATTGTTATCACACTAACATACGTAGCAGAAAGTCTATCTCTGTTGGTTACTGGTAAAATAATATTATATAGTAACCATAACATTAATTATTATGGCCTACACTACACTCCCCAAAAAAACAACATGTCACAGTCCTTACAACAAGTATCATGTCCATTTGGATATTAGCAACCCAGTGTGCCAAAGTCCCAAATAGCAAGGTTACCTATGGGGTTCAGGGGGGTCCCATCCTGGCTCCAAAACCAGTTATGACAAGGGCTATCCATTGTGGACTTCGGAGAAGTTGTAAATAATGATAAAAACTTGTTTTGTGCAACATGAGTCTTCTCTGTATCCAAGTACAAATGACTTGGACTTCTTGAATGCAACTGTATAGGTGGCTTTTTGGAGTGTTGACTGGAAACTTTTATGCAACTGATGTTTTTGCCAAATTAAACCAGTTCTGTAGTGTTGTCTAATATTACCCATGTTATGTATCGACCTGTGGAACATGTCCTATGTGTGTGATCAAACACTCAATGCTTTATACATACAAGGTATGTGCTAGACATAAGCTGAGAGGAGAGGTACAACCAGAGGAGTGGAGTGGATTTGGTATTTTTATAGTTAGATGAACACTGAAGTCCTATATTTTATAGTGTATTCTCTTTTTAAGAATTAGATTTGATTATGGACAAATTGTTTTTGAAAAATAAAATATAAATACAGTATATACTTTATTATTGACTATTATTTGAAATTATGAGTTAATGTGGAGAGCCATCTCTATGTGTATATCTCTGTCACTCTTTTGTCTATCCATCTGTCTATGAACATCCTGAATGTGCTAGTTGGTTATTATAATACATGTCTTTCTATGTAGCATTTCCCCTTCTGGATGGCTACCTTATCGTGGTGAAGGGGCTCAATGAAGCTGCAAACTATACCATGAAGGGTCACCAAAGATGGACAGGTCATAGCAGAGAGGTCAGACAAATAATAGTCAACTGGAGAAAGAACCAGCAACCCATTCTAGAACCTTTGCCAAGCCGTATGGATAAGCACAACCAGAGACATAACTATATGTCATATGGCCACGTAGAGTTGGAAACGACTAAACAACAACATGTAATATTTCATTAAAATAGTTGTGTAAGCCAGTATATAATTACACACTACAGTACACAATATGAAATATTAGATATGATTGTTTAAACCACTCTCTGGTATCAGTCTCAGTAAGTGGGACCTACCAGTAGCCCAGTACTTGGGGATTCCGATTCTGGTATGGCTTCAGTATATTCACGTGGTTCGCCTTGTGAATCTGCTGTTGCTTATCCAGGGCTACCACACAGGTGGTGCTGGCTAATTTCTGAACCCTCCCAAATCACCTTGAGCTTGTTCTTGGGTAGCAACATGCATACCTACCTGGAATTCAAAAGCCATGGCTTTCTGATCATATCAGCACTTTTATTTGCCTTGCCTACAAGCAGATGCTCCTTGGTTAGCCCAATCAGTATCTCCAGCCTAAACAGAAAAACAGAATATATATACCGAGATCATTTTTAGTGACAGATTTTCAGTTACAAAGTTCCCAAAAAGGTTGTGTAATAGAAAAAAAACATATCTTCTTCTCAGAACAAAGATAGAAAGCCATAGTTAGCAGTAAACATAAACAAATACCAAATTGGCAAGTTTGTGATCTTAGTATTAAGATTAATTAATATAAAACATAAAACAGACCAGCAAACTTTTGGGAGGGAGTAAGGGGGAGGATGGGCACTGCCACATTTCACACATAATACAGGGTTCAGGGCCATTCATTCATGTTCTTTCAGAAATTTGTCCCATACCGACCATTTTATCTTATTATTTTTATAAAGGTTTATTAAGGTGAATTCCCTTTCAAATTCTCTGTTCCTCGTTATTATCAATTCTACTTCCTTCCAAAATGGGTGCTCTGCTTGCCTCCATTTCCTAGCTATTAACCATTTGGCGACCATAATGATCTGAAGAATGAAGGCCTTAATTTCTATATTCATTTCTTTAGGGAAGATATGTAGTAAAGCCATCTCTGGGTTAATTATGATCGGGAGTTTAAGTATTTTTGCAATGTGGTTGATAGGATCAGATTAGTGAGTAATCATGTATTCTGATGTGTGTATATTATTATATCTGAGTACCAAGATATAATGAGAGAAAATAATGCACAGAAGTCAGAGTGTCATCAGAATAATCTCTGAATTTATTTGGGCGGCAGAATCTTATATAGCATAAAACACGTCACAGTTGAAAATAGTGTTAAATACATATTTGCAAGCAAGTGTCTTTTGTTTTCTGTCTAACTCAGCAAAACGATCCTTATCTAATCTTGGCTTCCTATAGAAACCTTGTCTCAGTAGTATCTGAAAGAAAGACAGGATATAGGAAACAGATGTTTTAAAGAACATTAACGTAGACATTCTAGTAATATACAAGACAAGAAACAAGCTAATATACTTTTTATAATCATGATATTCTTAGCTAATTAATTTCATAATGAGGAAATTAAAATCTAACAGTCCCTCCTCTAAATGTATTAAACAAAGGTCCTAAAGCAAGGTTCAGTTTAAATGGTAACATTGCCATTGACGGTCTGGCAGTGGAACAGGTTCCAAATAGATGATCTGTGAGGGCACAGTCCTATTCACAGGGCTCACCTTGGTGAGATCAATAGTCTCTCTGGGCTCCTCTTTTTGCAGTACCTGAATATGCAAATATTCCATGTTGTTACCTCTGCCTGAGGTATAGATTCCAAAAGTATGTCTCCCTTCATCACACTTTTGTATAGCTGATTTTGGCTGCAGGAGAATGGCTCCACACCCCGTGTCAGCTTTAAGCGTCTCTTTGTACTTTTGCACTTCATGTGATTAGGTGGGGAGTAACCCCAGTCAGCTCCTGTATTCCATAAGGCCAGTTTCCAGCTAGGACATCTCTCATTTCCATACGGAGAGGCTATACACAAGCATACTGGTGCTTTTCTCACCCTTCCACTACGTCTTCCTCCAGAAAGTCCACATCTTAGTACTTGACATAGGTCTATTTGGTTGGTTCATATCTGTTCTTCCTTGAACACTAGGATCACTTGGCCAGTTAAATTGACTTCCATCATGTCTCTTTTCATTCTGTGCATCCACATCTCTCTAATAGATTGCGTCTGGTTGCCTCTGGGTCTTGTTACTTCTTCCCATATGATTATGGCTGCTACTATGCAAAGAGTTATCAAGATGAGGCATGTCAGTGAGATTCTTAGGCCACACCAGTTAGGTCTTTTGAACAGGTGCCAGGACATTTTCTTGGGCCAGTTGAGAACCCCAAAAACCCACACCATTCGGTTCTTCACTGGGTTTGAGACGAGTTTCCCCCCCTTTGTAGCCCAGCCTGACTCGCAATGAGTCAGCTAGCAGGTTTTAGGAATCAACTGGCTCAAGCTCTGGCACTTTTACTCTCTTGCAGTGAGTCAGGTGTATCCAGGTGGCTCGTTCGGCAACTTTCAAGGCAGTGGGTGTTGACAGCAGAACTTGGTACGGTCCTTCCCACCTGGCCGATGCCCAATTTTTGCGCTTGATTACTTTAATTAGGACCCACTGGCCTGGTTGTACCAAGCAGGGTCCCTGCTGTTGCTGTGGATGAGAGAGAGAGATGGAGATAATATCTTTCTTACTTAACATTTTTCTCATATAGTCTGCTAAGTTTTCACTCATGTTCTCATCTTCTGAGATAAATGGTCTAAATTCTGGTAGTAGGAATGGTCTCCCATACAATATTTCAAACGGGGTTAACTTCTTCCTGCCTGAAAGCATGTGCTTGTTTAGCATGACTAATGGTAAACAGTAAAGGCAATTTTTCCCTGTCGCTGCCATCGTTTTCCTCAATTTATTTTTAATAGTACCATTAGTTCTCTCCACTAATCCAGCTGACTGTGGGTGGTACGCACAGTGGTTTTTCAACTCTATGTGTAATGCTTTACTCAAGTGGTCGATAATTTTGTTCACAAAATGTGTGCCGTTATCGCTATATATTTTCTCTGGTATACCAAACCTAGGAATTATTTGTGTCACTAAGGTTTTAGCCACTGTGATTGCGTCAGGGTGAGCACATGGTTTCGTTTCCACCCACCTAGAGTATACATCAATTATCACTAGGCAATATTTCTTCCCTTCACACTTTGTTAGTTCAATGAAATCCATACATATTGTTTGGAAGGGGTATGTTGGTTCTGGGAATGTGCCTCTTATGGGGTGATAGTTACCCTGAGGGTTGTGTTGTGCACAAACAAGGCACCCTGCACAAAATTTTTTTTAAATAGGTGTTTAATCCATAGGCTGAAAATATTCTGCTGACCATGTCTACCATACTCCCTCTTGAGACATGACTAATGCCATGGCTCAACAAAGCTGCATATCTGAACATTGATTTTGGTAAAATTGGTTTCCCTTCTAAACTCTCATAAATATTATCATACCTTTAACCAGTATGTGTTTTCTTGTGAGGGTGCGTCTGTCTGTATTTGCTGTAGAATACTCTTGTCAATTTGGTCTACGAGATACACAGATGTGTAGCTGTGTAAGAGGAAAATGTGTATGTTTCCTGTTAGAGCCCCTGCTTTGCAGCTACATCCGCTCTGGAATTTCCTATTGAAATATCAGTCTTTTGTTGTAATATGAGCCACACATTTAAATACCGCAATCTTCAAGGGCAGTTGAATGGCTTCAAGTAACTTCAAAAGGAGTTGTTTATGAGTGACTTGCCTGCCGGTAGATGTGGCCATGGCTCTATTCTTCCCTAATTGTGCAAATATGTGCACAGGTGAGAATGCATATTGGCTGTTGGTGTATGTTTACTTTGTCTCAGTTACCCAGTTCAGGCTTTTCCGATATATTTTTGTACTCGGTGAGTACTGCACTCTGAGGTCATAGGGCAAGTACTACCATGGTGTTTTATCTTTCTGAGCCTCTTCTACCATCCCTCCTACCTGTACCCACCTTCCACCAGCCGGCATAGCCAGGGATATGTGTGGCACTGTGTGTCCTGCATAGAGTAACTGGTCTTGATCATTCAATTTTACTCCCACCCCTGTATACCCATTTTCTGTCCAGTATATGTAATCCAAAGTTATTCTGGTATTGGTGTGTTTGAACAAATGTTTTTGCATAGTCCACATCCCTCCCCGGTGTACTTTCAAATTACATAGTGCAGTGTAATGACTCTGTGCTTTGTTTTACACTGGAAGATAGAGCTAGGTCATTAGCCATGGCTACCAAAGTGCTGGATACTTGTCCTGGCCCTTTCAACACCATGTCTAATGTGTAAAAGTAATGTGGTTCACCCATCCCCTGCACTACATTTACATCGACAGGTATGTCCCCCATGTATGCTTTCATGCCTTTCTCTGTGGGAACCACTCTAATATTGCATTTCAGCATCAGATCTCTACCCAAGAGATTTATCGAGCATCTAGGGGAGAGTATAAAAGGATGCTCAAATGTTTGGCCGTTGAACAATCTCCCTGTGAGTGGGCATGATATAGGTTCGCTATTTGTCTGTCCTGCTGCTGACCTAACCAGTATGTTTTGTGACGACGTGTAACTAGTCCATGTGCCATCATCGCTCAATACTGACCTACATGCTCCTGTATCGCATAAAAATGTTATCATTACCCCCTCTACATCTAGTTGAATGACTGGTTGTTCTGCTAGAGCCATTAAGTCTATACATGATTCTAAATTCAACACATCATTTATTTCTGGCAAGTTTGCATCATTATTACCATACTCATACAATTCAGATTCATGCAATTCTTGTTCAGCAAATACTTGTAAAGGAAGGGTACAACCTGGTTCTAGTCATTTGTCGGTCTGGTGGTCATCGTCGTCCGCTCCCTCTTCCTCCTGGTACTTTCTGTTTCTGCAGGAACGTGCTAAGTGGCCGGCCTTGCCACATACGTAACAATTTCCATAAAATTTTCCTCTGCTTCCACCTCGACCTCGTCCACATCCACCTCCTCTCCCTCCATGTTTTTGGTTATTTCCACCATCACCAGAACAGAAAGCAAAAGTTATAGGTTGCGCTTTCCCATCAACAGAAGTCATCAAATACACCTCCTTTGGTTTACTATCTTGCTTTATCTGTTTCTTTTCATTTGCTCTCTTACACTGCTCTTCTGCATGTCTAGCATATTCTATGGTTTCCCTAAGGGCACATGTTTTGTAAGTAATTTGGTGTTGTATCACAAAGTCATTTATTTTTTTAGTTGCTGAGCATATGGTCCAGCATCATCATATGGGTTAGGTCTGGCTACCCCGCTATGGCTGTCAAATACTACCCGCAACCTCCCCATATATTGTTCCACACTTTCATCATCTTTTTGTACACACTCGTTTATCTTAGTCCAGTCTGCGTGCTCTCTGTGTCTGTCAGCGATTCTGCCTATTAGAGCGTCTACTCGTTGGGTCAGTTCTCTTGATCCATATTGCAATGGCTCCCCCCTTGGGTCCAGTGGATTCCAGTCACCTTCACTAAGGATCCAATCGCACCCTAATATCTGCCTCAGACACCGTACAACCTCAACACCATTTAATTTAAAACTTTGCTGCAATCACTGGAACTTAAGTCTGAAAATTCCCATATTGTCATTTGGGTGGGGGACTCCTGCTACAGGTCTCCTCACATCTGCATCTGTCCATGCTCGGTATACTAGCATTGTGGGTGGCAACACATTTCCCCCATCTACAAGCTCTCCCCCCCCTAGGATTGGGAACCTGAATTAAGGGATAAAATGGCACAGATGTTATTCCCTTACCTCCGTATTGATGATCTAGTGCCCGCCTGGTGCTGGCGGGCCGTCATTCATAAGGTGGTGGTGTTGGAGGAGGTGGATTTGGAGCGGTGGCGGCAAGCAGGTATTTGCGTCCTCTACATCATCACTATAAGTGACCATATTCCCAGGAGTTGGAGGGGCGGTCAGTCGTGGAAGTCTTTTCTGTGTACACATAAACATATCCTCTTTCGAAGGAGAGAGGTGGTTAACATTACATGTCCCTCCCCCCGTAGGCACCGTCATTGTGATACACATTTGCCATTTTGTTTTCATCTTCAACAATTTTTTATTTTTAGTATAAAAAATGTATTTACTTTTTATTATTTTTATTTCCTTAATTAAGTAACGTTGCGTCTACTTTTACTTTCGTATACTTCTTTGTGTATAGTAAAGCTCAATAAAGTTTGAACGTCTCCTATACCTTCCTTGTAATAAGGATTAATATTGCCAAGAAGTAGTGGATACAGGGCACTGATTCCAGCAGAGGTAGTATAGTAGATGCTGTGTATCCAGTGGGTGCGGTGAGCATTGTCATCACTTAAAAGGGGTTGGAATAACATGCCTTTGTCTCTCTTTACAGCAACCACACTTTCTCCCTTCTGCTATGTTCCCTTAAGGTTACAGACAGACATATTTCACATAAAAAAAACTAACACACACACACAGAGGAGAAAAAAAAAATGGAAGCAGGAAAGGGGAGTGGTCTGCTATGTGTGGGGTTGGCCAGACCCTGCACATCTTCACATAATGCAGATCAGTCACCTCCCTGCCCAAAGGTCAAGCATCGAGTAAAGTTACAAAGACACAGAAACTTTATATATATACACAAATACACATAAGAAAACAATTCTAGAATAAGAAGTTATGAATACACAGAAACTGCAGACAAAATATTTCAACATTGTATAACCAAGTAAAGAATGAGAAAGATGGAAATTCAAGCAGTTAGATGCCTGTCGTGCTCAACTGCCACAAATTTTGGTTTGTGCGTCTTCCATAAACACAGGCAAGTCACAGGATTAGCCCTTCGGAGACTAGGTGGGTAATGCGTGACCACTCACTACCAAAAGTGGATAGTTTCAGGTAAGAATTTTGAGAACAACACAAAAGAATACATGTATATATATACATACACTCACAAGTACACAGAAATATACAGAATGTTGACAGGTATATACAATAACCAATAAATCTGTTATGCGTGTTACACCCCTCACAAACATACATACACCCGGTACCGGTATTTAAATCATACAAAATGGTAACATGCACACACATACATATTTTCTTGCAAGAGCTCATTTGAAAGTCGGACTCATTTACCCCTTTTTCATGGTAAGCTTTCTCAATAAGGTTACGAACGGAGAACTTATTTTATAGTCTTTTCCTCAGGATAATGACTTTTTTACCTCTCTGTGGGTAAGTGTCAACCCTTCTACCTATTACTAGGCTAGAAACCTAGTTGTACAACTCTTTTACCTAATATCACTGTTAGGCAAGGACCTGGGACATACACACACATGCACAATGCAACAGAAATTCATATACAACAGAAATTCAGCTATACAGTTCGCTGTAAGCTGTGCCTTGTCATTCCTCGGAAAAACACCTTGCCTCTGTGGTCCAACTGATCGTATATATCAGGCCTGAGGTCTTTCTCAAGGTAAGGGAGTCCTCAGCGACATACCCCCCCCCCCCCCCCCCCCCCGTGCACGGTAAAAGGCGTTTTACTCCGTCCGAGGAATGATAAGGGAAACAACCACGGCTCGAAGGACCAAAATGATAGGATCAGATTAGTGAGTAATCATGTATTCTGATGTGTGTATATTATTATATCTGAGTACCAAGATATAATGAGAGAAAATAATGCACAGAAGTCAGAGTGTCATCAGAATAATCTCTGAATTTATTTGGGCGGCAGAATCTTATATAGCATAAAACACGTCACAGCTAGTTGAAAATAGTGTTAAATACATATTTGCAAGCAAGTGTCTTTTGTTTTCTGTCTAACTCAGCAAAACGATCCTTATCTAATCTTGGCTTCCTATAGAAACCTTGTCTCAGTAGTATCTGAAAGAAAGACAGGATATAGGAAACAGATGTTTTAAAGAACATTAACGTAGACATTCTAGTAATATACAAGACAAGAAACAAGCTAATATACTTTTTATAATCATGATATTCTTAGCTAATTAATTTCATAATGAGGAAATTAAAATCTAACAGTGGTTAAAGGTGGATGTCCAACTTTTGGATCGTTTTGCAACACCACCATATATGGTTGTAAGCCCTGATTTATCCACAGTTTCTTCAACATAACTTCAGTTTTTCGTTTCTGGAAATCTGGGTCAATTTAGTAGGTACCATATACCATTTATTCAAAAATTTAAAAAGGTTTCTCTATCGGATGGATTCTTAATCCATTTCTCCATCGAGGCAAGAGAGTTCTCCTCATCCCATTTAATTTGCAGCTCTGATTGCCAAAATTTGGCTTTTCCTAATTTATTCCCTGATTCGATATAGGTACACAGTAAACAGTTTGCTGAAGACAAGCAAACTAAGGACATGGATTACTGGAACCATGTCCTGTGGCCCGATGAGACCAAGATAAACATATTTGGTTCAGATGGTGTCAAGCGTGTATGGTGCCGACCGGGTGAGGAGTACAAAGACAAGTGTGTCTTGCCTACAGTCAAGCATGGTGGTGGGAGTGTCATGGTCTGGGCCTTCATGAGTGCTGCCCGCACTGGGGAGCTACAGTTCATTGAGGGAACCATGAATGTCAACATGTACTGTGACATACTGAAGCAGAGCATGATCCCCTCCCTTCAAGGACTGGGCGCAGGGCAGTATTCCAACATGATAATGACCCCAAACACACCTCCAAGATAACCACTGCCTTATTAAAGAAGCTGAAGGTAAAGGTGATGGACTGGCCAAGCATGTCACCAGACCTAAACCGTATTGGTGGGGGAGCGCAAGGTCTCTAACATCCACCAGCTCTGTGATGTCATCATGGAGGAGTGGAAGAGGACTCCAGTGGCAACCTGTGAAACTCTGGTGAACTCCATGCTCATGAGGGTTAAGGCAGTGGTGGAAAATAATGGTGGCCACACAAAATATTGACACTTTGGGCCTAATTTGGACATTTCCACTTGGTGGTGTACTCACTTTTATTGCCAACGTTTTAGACATTAATGGCTGTGTGTTGAGTTATTTTTAGGGGACAGCAAATTTACTCTGTTAAACATACGTGCTGTACTCTTACTACTTTACATTGTAGCAGTGTCATTTCTTCAGTGTTGTCACATGAAATATATAATAAAATATTTACAAAAATGTGAGGGGTGTACTCACTTTTGTGAGATACTGTATATTATTATAATTAGTCATATTATTATTAAATAACCTATAACCTTCATATAAAGCCGGTAGATTTTCTCCAGTTGGATTTGGTTCCTCTAATGATTGATGGCAAGATGATGAGATGATAGACACTGGTTTCAGTCCACATGATTGTTTGTATTTATTGGCATCTATTATCTGATTATCACATCTATAACAAAAACAAATCTTTTTAATAATTAAACAAAGGTAAATAGATTAATCTCTTGAATGTATAAGTTAGATAAGACCAGGACTTACAGCTTCTGTTTGTAATGAAGATAAAAAAGAGAGAAAACATTTATTAATAGAGATATAAAAGCGTAGAATGGATCTGGGAGAGTAATTAGTGGGAAGTTTGGTAAATGTAAGTAAAATGTGTTGTTTATAATGTACTATATGATCTCATGTATCCTATATAGTGTAATGATTGATACTTACAACAATTTTCTGAATATTATCCATACAATAAAAGAAGAGATTGAGATGAGTAGGAAACTGGAGAAAAGAAGAAACGATAAGTAAAATCCATCCATAAAATCATATGTATGAGTTACCAAGTCCATAACACTATCTTCCATTTCAGCTAGTTATCAGTAATCCATCTGACCTGCCCTAAAAGTCAAACAAATACTGTAGGCTTTAATCCATGGGGCCATAACATCAAAAGCTTCAAATTAAGAATAACTTTTCTTCACCCTATACATAGAGCAAGGATCAAAACACTTATTATTTCCTGACAGGCTCAACTTTGCCGACTATGGTTTGGGTAAGACTTACTGTATAAAGTGATGCTACTACACAATTCCAGTATTGGCCAAGGTAGCTGATCAGTCGCTCCATGAACTAATGTTAACTCAACACAGAGGCAGTTTTATTCTACCCATCAAATATCTGGAAAGCAGCAATAGCTCCACAAATACTAAAAAAAACATAGAAACCAGGCTCTCCTACACCAGACTTAGAGGTCCTGATCAAATCACCACCTTAAATTGGCAAGTGGACAACACCACCAATAAAGGCTTCCTCCTGTTCTACATACTGTGATGGGTTACCAGTCTCCTGTTGGTTTGTGCACTGGTTTTATAACAATAATGTGATGGCACCCTGATGGGGAGAAGCCTGTAATAAAGTACCCACTTCTATTTCTTTCCTAAAGGAGCCTAATCCAGTCTTTCTCAAGGTTAATACTTCCCCAGGGCAAGCACAAGAGGGACATGGCACCCCTGGAATTTGTTGTTTCAATCCCAGGCTACCCCCATGATAACCATGGTTTCTCCCTTTTGGACAATCTAGGGTCCCTGTGAATACCACTTGTGCCTGTGTGTTTTGGACATTATGTGGCTAACCACTTGTTGTGCTGATTTGATCAATGTCAAACAGGTCTGATATTGATATATATTTTTATATGTACTTTTGTTTATATACTGTGATCCAGTTATTGTTTCCAAGGACAGGTCTAAGAGCCCCATTTTAAAACTAGCACAATGGGCCACTTCAGCTTTGAAGACTTCATGCTGAGTGATTGAGGTTAGCTGGCATTTCTACATTAATTATGGTATATCATGACTGATTTAAAGGCTAGGATGGGACCTACCTGTACCCCACAAGTAACACTGTTATCTGGGACTCTTACACATCTGATTGCGAAAATCAAGGCTATCAAAATGGACATGCAACTTGTTGTAAGGACTGTGACATGTGTTTTATGTGTAGTATAGTGTAGTGTGGGTTGCTATATGGTGTTATGTGTACTGTAGTAGCGTTATGTTACCTGTAACTAACAGATACACTTTCTGCCATACTGTGTTAGTGGGACAGCAAAGGGCTAAACCAAAGAGTTCTGGAATTATTTATATGGCCCCCTCAGAGCCGACCAGGCATCCACTCTCTGGACTCAGATAGTCATAAAGTGATAAGCTTCACCTAACAGCAAAACACATGTCTAGGATATGAATTTACCTGGACAGATAACACCAAGCTCTGGTGTATCTGGTGATGGCAGAGGGGTTTATGGCCTAGTGACAGGGTGAGGTGGTCACACTAAGAATTCTGACCCATCAGGCAGGGAGGGGCATTGCGAGGGGGATGAATATTTTTTTGTGTTTGTGTGCAATATGCCATTACTACATACAATATAGTCCATAAGCTGACCCTCCCCTGCTCCAGTACCATGCTTACATAGGGCTTGCCCAGGTGTTGCTAATTAACCTTGCACATACATTAACTCCTTCAGACCTCCTGAAGGAACAGAGCTTTACAGAGTATGTGGCTCAAATAGAAACCTTCAATATTTCACAATACATGCTTGAGTATTACAAGACTAGATGCAGAATTCCCAATGGAAACAAAACAATGGCCATCTATTAGAATACAACAGCAAATGCAGTTACTACTTACCAAGAGATTAACATTCTGTAATATGTATTCATAAATAGGTACTTAGGTTCTTTATCTATGAAACAAGCTTGTGAAATGTTATCTCGGGGGTTCTTTTTAGCCATATTTTAAGGACAGTGATTTATTCAACTGTATTCAAACAAGGATGTCTTGGAAACATTAAACAGAGACTACTTTTTAGGGCATTATTATGTGGTAGGGGACTTGAATATCTCTTACTTTTTAGGGTATACAGTATACAGCCTGGTTTACAATAATAGCATCTCCAAAAAACAGGTTTTGAATTAAGAATTTAAAAAATGTTTACATTTTGAATAATATAAAAATACTTTTGCTCAATAAACATATAAACAATGTTTTATCACACTGTTATAGTGTATATTTCAGTCTTACTTTGTACTCACATCATTGTTATAATGTATCTTTCAGTGTTACTGTGCACTCACATAATTGTTATAGTGTATCTTTCAGTGTTACTGAGCAGTCACATCATTGTTATAGTATATCTTTCAGTCTTCCTGTGCACTAACATCATTTTTACAGAGTATCTTTCACTGTTGCTGTGCACTCACATCATTGTTATAGTGTATAATTCAGTTTTACTGAGCACTCACATAATTGTTACAGTATATATTTTTGTATTACTGAACACTCACATCATTGTTATAGTGCATCTTTTAATGCTACTGTGCACTAACATCATGGTTGTAGTGTATATTTCAGTTTTCAGTGTGCTAACATCATTGTAATAATGTATCTTTTAGTCTTGCTTTGCACTTACATCATTGCTACAGTGTATCTTTCAGTGTTACTGTGCACTCACATCATTGTTATAGTGCATTTATCAGTCTTCCTGTCCACTAACATCATTGTTACAAAGTATCTTTCAGTGTTACTGTGCACTCACATCATTGTTACATTATTTATTTTAGTATTATTGAACACTCAATAGTCTTCGTTTGCACTCACATCATTGTTATAGTGCATCTTTTAGTGTTACTATGCACTCACTTCATTGTTATAGTGTATCTTTCAGTGATACTGGGCACTAACATCATTGTTATAGTGTATGTTTTAGTCTCCCTGTGCACTAACATCATTGTTTAAGTGTATCTTTAAGAGTTTCTCTGCACTAACATCATTGTTATAGTGTATCTTTCAGTATTACTGTGCACTCACACCATTATTACAGCATATATTCCAGTATTACTGAGGACTCACATAATTTATACAGAGTATGTTTCAGTGTTGTTGTGCACTCACATAATTGTTACAGTATATATTTTAGTATTACTGAACACTCACATCATTGTTATAGTGTATACTTTAGACTTCATTTGCACTCACATATTGTTATAGTGCATCTTTCAGTGCTACTGTGCACTAACATAATTGTTGTAGTGTATCTTTCAGTGATACTGAGCACTAACATCATTGTTACAGAGTATCTTTCAGTGTTGCTGTGCACTCACATAATTATTATAGTGTATATTTCAGTGTTACTGTGCACTCACATCATTGTTACATTATATATTTTAGAATTACTGAACATGCACATCATTGTTATAGTGTATCATTTAGTCTTTGTTTGCACCCACATCATTGTTATAGTGCATCTTTTAGTGTTACTATGCACTCACATCATTGTTATAGTGTATCTTTCAGTGATACTGGGCACTAACATCATTGTTATAGTGTATTTTTAGTCTCCCTGTGCACTAACATCATGGTTTAAGTGTATCTTTAAGTGTTACTGTGCACTCACACCATTATTACAGCATATATTTCAGTATTACTGAACACTCACATCATTGTTACAGAGTATCTTTCAGTGTTGCTGTGCACTCACATCATTGTTACATTATATATTTTAGTATTACTGAACACGCACATCATTGTTATAGTGTATCATTTAGTCTTTGTTTGCACTCACATCATTGTTATAGTGCATCTTAGTGTTACTATACGCTCGCATCATTGTTATAGTGTATCTTTCAGTGATACTGGGCACTAACATCACTGTTATAGTGTATTTCTTTGTCTCCCTGTGCACTAACATCATTGTTACAGTGTATCTTTCAGTGTTACTGTGCACTAACATCACTGTTATAGTGTATCTTTCAGTGTTACTGAGCACTCACATCATTGGTACAGTATATATTTCAGTGTTACTGTGCACTCATATCATTGTTGTAGTGTTTCTTTCAGTGTTACAGTGCACTAGCATCATTGTTATAGTGTATCTTTTAGTTTTGCTTTGCGCTTACATCATTGTTACAGTGTATATTTCAGTGTTACTGTGCACTCACATCATTGTTATAGTGCATTTTTCAGTCTTCCTGTTCACTAACATCATTGTTACAGTGTATCTTTCAGTGTTACTGTGCACTCACACCATTGATATAGTGTATCTTTCAGTGTTATTGAGCACTCACATCATTGGTCCATTATATATTTCATTGTTACTGTTCACTCATATCATTGTTACAGTGTATCTTTCAGTGTTACTGAGCACTCACATAATTTTTTATAGTGTCTATCAGTATTACTGAGCACTCACATCATTGATATAGTGCATCTTTTAGTGTTACTATGCACTCACATCATTGTTATAGTGTATCTTTCAGTGTTACTGTGCACTAAAATAATTATAGTATATCTTTTGGTGTTACTCTGCACTCACGTCATTGTTACATTATATATTTCAGAGTTACTGTGCACTAGCATCATTGTTACAGTATATCTTTCAGTGTTTCTCTCCACTCACATCATTGTTACAGTATATCTTTCAGTGTGACTGTGCACTAAAATAATTATAGTATATCTTTCGGTGTTACTGTGCACTCACGTCATTGTTACATTATATATTTCAGTGTTACTGTGCACTAGCATCATTGTTATAGTATATCTTTCAGTGTTTCTCTGCACTCACATAATTGTTACAGTATATCTTTCTATCTTTCAGTGTTACTGTGCACTAAAATAATTATAGTATATCTTTTGGTGTTACTGTGCTCTCACGTCATTGTTACAGTATAGATTTCAGTGTTACTGTGCACTGACATCATTGTTACACTATATATGTTAGTGTTACTGAACACTCACATCATTGTTACAGTGTATCTTTCAGTGTTACTGTGCACTTGTATCAATGTTACAGTGTATCTTTCAGTGTTACTGTGCACAAACATAATTGTTATAGTGTATCTATTGGTGTTACTGTGCACTCACATCATTGCTACAGTGTATCTTTTAGTGTTACTATGCACTCACATCATTTTTATAGTGTATCTTTCAGTGTTTCTCTGCACTCACATCATTGTTTAAGTGTATCTTTCAGTGTTACTGTGCACTAAAATAATTATAGTATATCTTTCGGTGTTACTGTGCACTCACGTCATTGTTACATTATATATTTCAGAGTTACTGTGCACTAGCATCATTGTTACAGTATATATTTCAGTGTTTCTCTGCACTCACATCATTGTTACAGTATATCTTTCAGTGTGACTGTGCACTAAAATAATTATAGTATATCTTTCGGTGTTACTGTGCACTCACGTCATTGTTACAGTATAGATTTCAGTGTTATTGTGCACTCACATCATTGTTACAGTGTATCTTTCCGTGTTACTGTGCACTTGTATCATTGTTACAGTGTATCTTTCAGTGTTACTGTGCACTAACATAATTGTTATAGTGTATCTATTGGTGTTACTGTGCACTCACATCATTGCTACAATGTATCTTACAGTATAACTGCGCACTAACATCATTGTTATCGCGTATCTTTCTGTGTTACTGAGCAGTAAGATCATTGGTACAGTATAATAATTTCAGTATTACTTTGCACTAACATTGTTACTGTGTTTCTTTCAGTGTTACTGTACACTAACATCATTGTTACTGTGCTGAACACTAACAACACTGTTATAGTTTATCAGTGTATCTTTCAGTGTTACTCAGCACATCATTGTTATAGTGTGTCTTTCAGCTTTACTGTACACCAACATGTTCTCCAGAGAATGAAGAAGGAGGGAACATACTGAGGGTGATAGTAAGCAATCAGGAAGGATAGAAAAGAACTGGGAGGGTAAGTAGGAAGAATAAAGATGGAGGGAACATACTGAGATTGTCAGTAAGTAAGGAAGGATAGAAAAGATCTGGGAGAGTAAGTAGGGAGAATGAAGAAGGAGGGAACATACTGAGATTGTCAGTAAGTAGTCAGAAAGGATAGAAAAGAACTGGGAGAGGAAGTAGGGAGAATGGAGAAGGAGGGAACATACTGAGATTGTCAGTAAGTAGTCAGAAAGGATAAAAAAGGACTGGGAGAGTAAGTAGGGAGAATGGAGAAGGAGGGAACATACTGAGGATGTCAGTAAGTAGTCAAAAAGGATAGAAAAGAACTGGGAGAGTAAGTAGGGAGAATGAAGAAGGAGGGAACATACTGAGATTGTCAGCAAGTAGTCAGGAAGGATAGAAAAGATCTGGGAGGGTAAGTAGGAAGAATGAAGAAGAAGGGAACATACTGAGGATGTCAGTAAGTAGTCAGAAAGGATAGAAAATATCTGGGAGAGTAAGTAGGAAGAATGAAGAAGGAAGGAACATACTGAGGATGTCAGTAAGTAGTCAGGAAGGATGGAAAAGAACTGGGAGGTTAAGTAGGAAGAATGGAGAAGGAAGGAACATACTGAGGATGTCAGTAAGTAGTCAGAAAGGATAGAAAATATCTGGGAGAGTAAGTAGGAAGAATGAAGAAGGAAGGAACATACTGAGGATGTCAGTAAGTAGTCAGGAAGGATGGAAAAGAACTGGGAGGGTAAGTAGGAAGAATGGAGAAGGAAGGAACATACTGAGGATGTCAGTAAGTAGTCAGAAAGGATAGAAAAGATCTGGGAGAGTAAGTAGGGAGAATGGAGAAGGAAGGAACATACTGAGGATGTCAGTAAGTAGTCAGGAAGGATAGAAAATAACTGGGAGGGTAAGTAGGAAGAATGAAGAAGGAGGGAACATACTGAGGAAGTCAGTAAGTAGTCAGAAAGGATAGAAAAGAACTGGGAGGGTACGTAAGAAGAGTGAAGGAGGGAACAAACTGAAGATGTCAGTAAGTAGTCAGAAAGGACAGAAAAGATCTGGGAGAATAAGTAGGGAGAATGGAGAAGGAAGGAACAAACTGAGGATGTCAGTAAGTAGTCAGAAAGGATGGAAAAGAACTGGGAGGGTAAGCAGGGAGAGTCATGAAGGAGAGTAAATATTGTGAGTTAAACTAAGGAGTCAGGAACGATAAAAGAAAACTAGGATAGTAAGTAGGGAGAGGTATGAAATATTAAGCAGATACTTAGTGTGGCTGCAAGTAGTCAGCAAGGATAGAGAACTGGGAGAGTATGTGGGTAGAGACACAAAGTAGTAAAAAGATACTGAGTGTGCAGAAAGAAGTTAGACAAACATAGCTATGACCTGAGAAAGTACATAGGAAGATCAGGAAGGTGAGAATAGTATTGACAAGAATAGAGTTATTGGAGAGAGCCAGGAAGGATAGATGGACACTCCAGTGTATCTATGTTTTGTGGTAACTCTTTGCTTCCTAGTTAATGTACAGAAGGTTTCTCACCCCAGCAACTGTATAGTACAGTCTGGATGTTTCAGTCCATCACAAATAAGTTTAACTCCTGAGGCTCCAAGTTTATTCCTTTTGAAGTTAAGTCTAATAAGATAATAAGATCCTCACGACATGATGAAGTCAGATCACATCCAAACAACCTTCAGAGATGAAATAATCAGAAGAGATAACATGACCTGACACATCATTACTTGTCATTTCCTGACATCACTCATCAGTGAAATATCAAGATTCATCAGATTATACTCAGTCATTTCCAAACTGGGTGTCAGCGGACCCTGGGGTGTCACATAAGTGCTTGTGGTGCTGAGAAGGAAATTATCTGGACAGTTTCTGGATTTCACTTCAAGATGGCTTTATGAATTTAGCTAAACAAGCTCTCAAATTTTTGTTGGGAAGTTTAACATTTTAAATGAAGAAATGAGAGTAAAATGGAGCCACATTTGTCCTAAAATAGAAGATATTTATAAAACTAACCAAGAACACTTGAGCATCGAAACCTGAAAAAAACTTTCATTAAAGAATTGTTTATAAATGGAAATGTGAGTTTTTATCATTTTTTGTGGACTGTCATCTTGGTTTCTCCCACTCCTCCCATCCCACAGAGATTGGGGAAGAGTGGGTGTTGTGAATCTCCATAATTCATTTTCTGATGCACACAATAAAACCAGCAATTACCATAATAATATGGTCTTGTGGCACAGATTCTGTTAAATTTCAATATTTAAAGTCGCAAAGGACAAGATTTCAGCCAGATGAGCGTAATTTTCAAATAGTGAAAGATTAGCAAATGGCTTCTTTCAGATACTACATAGAACAAACACTTCCAATAGTCTCTTTAAGAAACACTGTACTTATATATATATATTTTGAAGAACTACTTATGCAACCTATTTTTAGGATAGAAAGTGAATCTATTACAGAGGGAACAGATATTTATTTGACTGTGGTCAGAATAGATAGAAGAACAATACAATTTTTCTCTGTTTTGTGTTAACTGTTTATTTTTCCAGTGAATATACAGAAGGTTTCTCACGTCAGCACAGTCTGGATGTTTCAGTCCATCACAAAGATGTTTAACTCTAGAGTCACCAAGAATATTCCAATTCAGGTCTAGTGTGATGAGAGATCTGCTTGTGATAAAAGCATTCTGATGTTACAATAGGATGAAGTCAGATCACAATTATCCACCCAGCAGAGAGATGAAAGAAATATAAGTGCCCCTGTCATCCAATGAACAGTAATATAGATGTATGGCTTACATTTGTCTACCAAAGTCATGAAGGATGGAACATATATTAAGTGTGACCCTAAGGATTCAAAAAGATTAGATGGAGACTGGGAGAGTAAGTAGGTGGGAATTGGCAGAGTTATGAAGTAGATAAAATATTGTGTGAAACTAAGTAGAAAAAAGTATAGAAGAAGATTAAGAGTAGGGAAAATCATGAAGGAGGGAACATATCAAGGTGTCAGGAGATATCAGAGAGAACTGGTATAGTAAGAAGGAAGAGTCTTGAAGGAGGTAACAAATTAAGAGCCACATTCAATTGCAAGCCCGCAACTCTATCGCAGACGGCCAAATGTCTGAGGGTGTGCTGCGCGCTCCAGTTCATCTGCAATTGCGATGCTATTCAATTGCTCAAATCCGCAAGTTACTGGCCCAAAGCCGACTCCATAAACCATGCAATGGTTCGTAGTAGTTCAGGGCGGGAACCTGAATTAAGCAAGCACGTAATCTCCCATTTCGAATCAGCCAATAGAAAATGAGACGGTCATTATTATGGCAGTAAAACAAGGAGGTTACGTGTCAATCAATTAGGTTCGGGGGTCAGAATCGTAAATCCTCAAAATAAAGAATTATGAAAATTGTGTTCTAATCCATATGCATGGCCTGATATGTATAAACTCATTGATACCCAAGATTGTTTTAACCCTGAAATTAAACATAAAAATAAATGTCATATCCTGCCGATATGCGAGCTTGAGACTGTTGTGCCATTAATTCTAATGTTTATCATCACTTTCCCCGTTATTTACAGTGCAGTTGCGATTTTTTATTTGAATTTACAGTAAGAAAGCATAGAAGAATATACTATGTGAATATACAGAAAGCTACTCACCCCATCTCCTGTATAGTACAGTCTGAATGTTTCAGTCCATCACAAATAAGTTGAACTCCAGAGTCACCAAGTTTATTCCAACCCAGGCCCAGTTTGATGAGAGATCTGTTTGTGGCAATAACATCCTGAAAATCCTTACAACAGAATGGAGCCAGATCACAACCACAAAACCTCCAGAGAGATGAAAGAAACAGAAGCGATAGCATGACCAGACACATCATTATTTGTCATTTTCTGACTTATCACTAATCAGTGACAGAACAAGATACATCAGATTAGATGTGAACTGAGCTGGGTGTCAGGATACCATGGGGTGTCAATTAAGAGGGTGCGTAGTGCTGAGAAGGAAATTACCTGGATGCTTTTGTGATTTTTCTTCGAGAAGAATTTCAAAATTTGACTAAAAAAGCTATCATAATTTTGTTGGGAAGTTTAAATGAAGAAATTAGAGTAAAATTAAACCACATTTGTCCTAACGTAGAAGAAATTTGTAAGACTCCCCAATAACACATGAACCTCTTCACTTTAAAAAATGTTTAGTTAAAGATGTATTTGTAAATTGAAATGTGAGTTTATCATTCCTTGTGGGCTGTCATGTTGGACTCTCTCTCCTCCCATCCCACAGAGATTGTCACCATGTCAGGAGGGTGGGTGTCGTGAATCTCCATATATCAAATTCTGATGCACCTACCTTTCCGTTAACATGGTCTTGTGGGACAGATTTTATAAAATGTAATACAATTAATATAATTTAAAGTCACAAGACATAAAAGGCAGTTTAATCTGCTCCTGGATTTTAATTATTAAATGGCTTCCTTCAGAAAAGAAAACACTATGGGCCTCATTCTATTATCGGCCGTTAAACGGCCGCAAAGCTGCGATTCCTTGCGGCCGTCTTACGGCCCTGTGTAGAGCTACCTTTACCTTGCAATTCAAATAGACGGCGCCGCAAGGATATCCCCCTTACGGCCGGCTGCATATCATGCAACCGGCCGCAAGGTCTGAAAACTTTAAAAGCAAAAATAAACTCAAGACGGCACTGTAAAGCTCTGTAAATGCTAGGGATCATAATGGGGGACATGAGGATTAATAGCAACCCCCTCTCAAGCTTGCACATCAGCCCAAATCCGATATTTCATTAACGGTTTATTTTCCGTCCCACAGACTGGGCGGGTCTGAGGTGCTCCAAGCCCTCGGGACTTTGTCCACGGATATTTGACATGAATTAAAATAAAAATTATTTGCGGATTTGAGTGTAGGGGAATGTTGTGCTATGAATGCTAACACCCCCAATCACTTTATCGTCTCATAAGAGTGCAGAATGGCTTTATTATGTGCCTAATTGTGTGCTTGCGGGACCTTTTTGGTGCAAGTAAGCTGTGGCTCGGTTTTAGCCTTGCCGAGATGGTTCCCGGAGCAATAGAATAGCAACCGGGCTTTTCTTGCGGCCGAAACTCTTGCGGCCATTTAAGATCAAAGGCTTTCCTGCGGCGCGTGCGGCCGCAAGGGATAACAAGGCACCGGCCGCAAGCCTGCCGGAGCCCCCGGCCGGAAGGGAATAGAATAGGCAAATAGCCTGCAGCCGGTCCTTGCGGCCCTGCATCTCCTACGGACGATAATAGAATGAGGCCCTATGGCATTTAGAATATTTATATATATTTTAAACAACACACAGAAAAAGGTTTTTAGTATAGAAATTTTATTTTATTATGTTTTATATATAATTTTGCTGCTTTGAGATCTACCATTTTTGTATCTTCTGTTGAACATCCTGAAGTGAAAGGCAACCTTAATAAAATAGGCATTTTGTATAGGCACAATGAGGAAATTAAATCAAAATCGGCCAGTGCTTTTATTAGATGTATAATGCTCTCAAATGAGAAAAAAAACTGATTCAATGTTTAACTGATCTAGGTGACAACGTAATAGATGTATGGCTTATATTTCTCTACCAGTGAAATATACAGATGTGCATATAATCTCTGCATTTCCTGATAGTTTCAATGAGGTTTAAGTAAATTTTACTCAATATATTTTCATGCAAAAATTGCTATCTATTCCTTATTAATTCTTTCCGCATCATGTCTCAAACATAACCATCACACTACCACTTCTCTCCTCTTTTATGCTCCAATGAGCTGCTCTCCTTCCTCCAGTTACTTTCTCCTCCCTTTTATAAAGCAGAAACACTTCTGAAAGTCCCATCCCCATCCCCCCCCCCCTCTCTCTCCTTCTTCTGCTGGCTTCTGAAGATATATTTCCTAACCCAGGCCTCTCATCTCACATTTCCATTTGCGTTTTTTTATTTGATCACTAGGAGCATATAACATATTACATACTAGAGCCATTCACCTCAAATAACTTTCTATAAGATCTCTTCCCGCTCCTACTAAATGTAAAACCTTTCTAACTTTGCATATCTTCCTACCTAAGTAAACTTTTACTTTCTTCTTAGCCTTTGCTATTCCCTATCTGTTATACTTGCCCTTTAGATTATAAGTAGCGAGTTTCTAATCTTGGGTGCTTTGGAAAAAAAACACTTTCTACAAAGATTCTAAAACAGGGCCCTCCATTTTCTGCAGTTTGTTAACATTGTATTTTTCCTATCCCCTGTACAGCGCTACAGAATATGTTGGCTTGTTACAAATAAAAGTTAATAATAATAATAATAATAATGAAAAATATAACTTTGATGCAGCTCTTTTAAATTAAACAAAATAATATATCTGTTATTAAAATGATGGTGAATGACAGATCACACTTGGTGGGACTCTGATAAGTACACAACCCAGATCTGCTGGGGGCACTGAACTGCGGGGCATATCAGCCTAAGGAGATGTAGCTAAAGGAGCCGAGCACAGTTCCCGCCGGCAGGGCCTCAGAGATGCCAAGATCCCAGTACAAAATCTAGATATGAACAGACAAGACAGACTACAACAGACCTAAATACTTGAGAGGTAAAAGCTAATACCGAGTAACCCCCCCCAGTGGAATCCATCCGTTGTCTGGACACTCAATGGCTACCCCGGGTAGAAGCAGCTCCATAAAAATGGGGAAAAACAAAAAGTCATTAACATCCAAAAAAATTGACGAACATTTCAAGGCTTCAGAAACACAGGTGGCACTGATGAAGGACCCTGTCTCGGAGCAATCTGACACCTCTGACCTGGATCCTCTGGAGGGGGCCCCACAGCCTGAAGTCTCCATCAACAGCGATTCAATGGCAAGAATTGAGGCTCTCCTGGCCTCTCACATAGACAGGGCGGTCATATCTTTGCAGAAAGAAACATGAGATTGGCCAAAGGACCCATCAACTTGAAGTAGAGGCCCAGGAGAGAGACAGGGCACCATTGCGGATAACACCTCCCGTATTTGTGGCATAGAAGATAAACTGGAGGATTTGGAGAATAGATCCAGGCGATTCAACCTGAGGATCAGAGGCATGCCTACGGCAATAGTCGACCTTCCTCGCTACCTTAAGGCCACGATCGACGAGATCCTCTCAGGTCATCCAGACCACGAATGGGAAGTGGAGCGTGCCCATAGAGCCCTTGGGGGAAGTCGTAACCTAGACCTTCCCAAAGACATCATTGTAAGGCTACTACGCCAACAATCAAGGGATCTAATCCTGGCAACTACCCGCAAGAAGGCTGTGATCACAGGCCCAGACGGGGCCAAACTTCAATTTTTTGCGGATCTCTCCCCTTCCACACTTCAAAAACGGAGGCTGATGAGGCCAGCCCTGGAAGTTCTTCTCCACCACGGCATCAGGTACCGTTGGGGATTCCCATTTGCCCTTATTTTTTCAGTAGGGAGCACTCAGTATACAACACGTTCTCTAGAAGACTGCCAAGAACTTCTGAAGAGTCTGGATCTCTCTGGGGGGGACCCGACCTCGACATCACTTGCATCAACAGCTTTACCTCTCCCGAAAAGGCAATGGTCTGAAGTGACCAGGCACAAGAGGCCCACTGACCAAGCCTCAAAGACCACTCATAGACGACCCTCCCAGATCATGGACTCGTAAATGCAATAATTCAGCTGCTGCCAACTCCAGTGACTTTCAAATAGGCTGGTCCGCTTGAAAAGACAACTGGCTAGCAAAGACTTATTTCGGCATCCTAAGGATTTACAAGGGCTTAAAAACACCATATCAAAACTCCCTGGTAGAGACTAACATGGAAGCCACCTGGAACTGACCTGGCCTTTTCCCAGGACGTGTTATTTTTCTTACTTTTTTTACTTAGGTCCTCAAAGGAGCCTGGGGCCCTTAGCGGGGCCATGTTTACCAAAGACTTTTGGAATGTTACTAATCCATGTTTTGCTTTTCCTCCCCTCTTCAGCAGGTGTTAGCTGACTGATAAAGCTATAAGTTTTAATACACATGCAGATAGTATAGCCAGTCCGTCAGGATCTTTCTTTACTGGACCGGGTCTAAAGGTTTACTCTGCTTTAGTCAAGATAAAAAATTATGTTGTTAAACGTTTAAATAAGCTATTCATGGTTCTGTCTTTATTCTGTTTTCTTAATACTTTTCTAGGTTACTTTTTCTAGGCCTTGCCGGCGGGAATTGGAACAGAGGCTCTAGGGTTCCAAGAGGGTAGAATGTTTAAGACAAGACGGGTGGTCTTGGGACAGTCAGACCTTTTGGCAGCAACTGTTCTCTCTTCCCTCTGTGTTTTCTTCATTGCTGCTCTTCTCCTTGTCACCTATCAGCATGGGCTCTCTTGCCCCTGTACTCCCCCCTACTGCCTAAATGAAACTTGCCACTTGGTGCCTCCTAGTTCTTGTTTTCTCTTTCTCTATGGCTGTTTAGGGGATTTTGAGCCAAATCAGGGTTTGCTCTACATAGCTGGGCTTAAGGCGGCGGCCTGTCTGCTGGACAGTGGGCCAAGTTGCCTGGCCTCAGAGAGTGGAGGACCCCTGGTACTATTGGAACGGATCTCATTTCAGCCTATTGAGTTGGGTTCTAGTAGTTCTGAGATACTGCCAGACTTGTCCGGTATAATCCTGCCTCCCTTAGACTTCTTGGGACCGCCTCTGCACTACTTATACTCATGCCTCTTTTCCCCCACAGAGCTAATCATACTGGACCTCTTCTTGGCCGGGCTCAACCACTCCTATCCCCCAGAGGGGGAAATCCGCTCTGCACTCCCTCCTCGGCGCTCCTCCGGAAGGGTAAGGCTACATTAATGCACCAGAAATATACACCTCAAGTCTATCCATGACCGCACCAATGACACTACTTACCCATAATGTGAAAGGTTTCTACTCCCCTTTCAAGCGAAGGAAGGCTTTCCTATACTATAAGACCCTTAACCCCATGGTGATCTTCTTACAGGAGACACATTTCGCCAGGAATAAAGCCCCAACCTACCTCGACAAAAATTATCCTCATTTTTACTACTCTACCCAGGTCTCCAAAAAAGAAGGAGTGGCGATTTTGCTCCACAAGAGCCTCCAATTTCAAATGACAACCAAGATAGTGGACCGGGAGGGCTATTACATCATTTTAAAGGGGACGATTCTGGGTTCTCCAGTTTCACTAGCCTCCTTCTATGCCCCCACGAAAGCACCACATAAGACCCTGATCAGATTCTTAAGGGTCCTGGAGGGGGGAGAATGGGGCAAACTAATTATAGGAGGGGACTTTAATTAGACCCAGTGGCAGATAGATCTAAAACTTCACAAGAAGTTCGCTTCTCCAAAAAAAACAGGCAAATCTTAAAACTTCTGCACTCCTTAGATCTGGTTGACGCCTGGAGAGGTCTGCACCCCAGAGGAAGGGACTATACTTTTTATTCCCCCACACACGGGACTTATTCCCGTATAGACACAATATATATATGTAATTCGCTTCTAGACAGCTCAAACAAAGCGGCTATTGTTCCGTGCACCTGGTCGGACCACGCGGCGGTCACACTAGAGGTAGACCTGGGAGTTCAATTTCGGATGCCCTATACCTGGAGACTTAATGAATACTTAGTTTCGCAATCCAGATTCCAGGAGCAAACTGAGAGGGAGTTGGTGGAATTTTTTGAGTCCAATGCGGGTGGGGAGACAGGGGCGGGTTGGGTCTGGATGGCGCACAAAGCCTACATAAGGGGGGTGTTTATCAAGCTAGCCTCCCAATTCAGAAAACAGAACAGGCTAAAAGAAAAGGAGCTATCAGGGGAAACTATCTCAATTGGAGCGGCAACATCAGCTTTCTCCCTCGATAGCTTTAAGGAAACAGATAGACAAGGCCAGGCTAGAGCTGGATAGTATTTTGACCATAAAAACGGATAAGGCATTAAGGAGGACTCAACATTTGTTTTATGATAAGACGAATAAACCTGACAAGCTACTAGCAAGGAGCTTAAAAGCTAAATATGCTCAAGCCAGGGTATCCCAAATCAAAAATAGGAAAGGCGATCTCACCTACAGCCAAAATGAAATCCAGGAGGTCTTTAGGGACTTTTATCAAAATATTTACTCCACTCAGAAATTGGCCTCAGAAAATGTTATTCATTCCTACCTAAACTCCCTTGATTTGCCCCAAATTTCACCCCTGGACTTACAAAATTTGAATAAAGATGTGACGGTCAAAGAAATTTTAGAGGCCATTAAAGAACTGAAGCTAGAGAAGTCCCCCGGTCCGGACGGGTTCACTAACATCTATTACAAAAAGTTCTCGGAAATACTGGCCCCCCATTTATGTAGTCTCTTCAATTCAATTCTAAGAGGAGAGACAACTCCCCCAGAGCTGAATCATGCGGACTTGACGCTCTTCCCCAAAGAGGGCCGGGATCCAAAGGAAGCTAAAAATTATAGACCAATCTCGCTTCTTAATGGGGACGTCAAACTGCTGGCCAAAATTTTCTCCCAGAGGATCTTGATCTTCCTACCCGCCTTAATACATAAGGACCAATCAGGCTTTATTCCAAACAGGCAGACTAGTGATAACATCAGGAGGACTTTAAATGTCATTCATTTGGCCAGGGCTAGGGGTCTCCCTGTGTGCCTACTCGCATTGGACATCGAAAAGGCGTTCGATACCCTGGAATGGCCCTTCCTATTTGCCACTTTGGATAAGTTTGGGTTCAGAGGAAACTTCTTAAACCTGCTGCGTACTTATTATACACTCCCCAGGGCCACACTAAAATTGCCTGGTTCTCATACGGCCTGTATTAAAAATCGAGAGAGGTACGAGACAGGGCTGCCCATTGTCTCCTCTTCTCTTTGCTCTGGCCATTGAGCCTTTGGCTCAGGCGATCAGAGTTAACTCCTCTATAGAGGGGGTGCGGGTGGGACACCAGCAACTAAAATGCTCCTTGTTTGCTGATGACCTGCTTTGCACCCTTTCAAACCCTAGCTCTTCTGTAAGCGCCCTGATGGACACGATAGAGTCTTTAGCAATGTGTCAGGCCCTGAGGTATAAACCAGGACAAGACAGAAGCTTTGAGTATTGGGATCCCTTTGGATATTTTGAATCACCTGAAGGGAGTACACAAATTTCTATGCCCCCCCCCTCACACATCAAATATCTAGGGATTAATTTGACCAACTCATTAACTAATTTGTATAAAGCTAACTATCCACCTCTCTATAGGGCTCTGCGGCGAGACCTGGAAAATTGGACAAACCGACATATCTCATGGACGGGTAGAGTCGTCACGGTTAAAAATGAATATTTTGCCGAGCTGCTCTATCTTGCCAGGACGCTGCAATTCCAGATAAAAAATACAGAATTGGCCCGCTTCCAGACCCAAGTGTTTAAGTTACATATGGAGAAATAGACCCCCTAAGATAGCGAAGAAAAACGATGTACGTACATAAATCCCAAGGGGGGGCTATCTTGCCCTAATTTCCTGAGTTACTTCAGAGCAGCCCAGCTTGCCTCTATCCCACTAGCTCACTCCATTCCACTTCAACCAAACTGGGTCTTTGTAGAGGAGTTGCAGATGGCCCCGCTTAACGTGGGGTATTATCCTGTGGGCTCCAGGTGCAAGCGCTTTTTACTCTAGAATACAGAACCCCATAACTAAGTTTACACTGAGAGTTTGGATCTGGGCTAGGAGGAAATACAAACTGACTTACCCGGTTTCTCCCCTCACATCGATCTTTACATCGCCCCTCCTTATTAACCACCATCACTGCAGAGTCCAAGGAATATTGGACTTCGCATGGTCTGGATAAGCTGGGGGCTTGGTTTGAGGGAGGGATTATGAGAACTTCAGAATCCAGGATTAGGAACTTCGAGGTTCCACACCGGGAACACTTTAATTACATTAAAATAAGGAGCTGGATTGATGAGATACAAGAACCCATGGACCCCCGAGGGAAACTTGGATGTCGGTGGTGTGTAAGAGTGAGGCCCTGTCCAAAGGAATCTTGGGGTCAATATACCAAATCTTCAATAGTCCACCAAGCACTTGGAGGCCTTCCTTTGTATCGAGGTGGGAGTTGGACCTAGGGCAAATTTGGGATGGGAATAAATGGGCTGAATCCTTAACGAACCTATTTAAGGGTTCACTTAATTATAGTTTATTAGAAACCTCCCTTAAGATTTTACATCGGGCATATACAACTCCAGTTCGACTAAATAAGATATCCCAAACAATCTCAGATAGATGTTTTAGGGGGTGTCACGGAAGGGGAGACTTCATTCATACTTGGTGGAGTTGTCCTAAGGTATTTAAAATTTGGTCTGAGACGACCAATCTAATTTCGCTAATACTCAAAACCCCACTCCAAACCATCAATTAGCAGTCTGTCTCCTGGGAGCACGCTTCTCAAAATTGGGAAGGGAGGGGAATAAACTGGCCCGACTGATATTTCTAGCAGCTAAGAACACCATCGCAAGACGATGAAAGAGTAGGGATATTCATTTCCATGATGTAACAAACAAAATAAACTTTATTTGCATTAATGAGCGGATGACCCATATCATATCAGATACACATCACTGCTTCCTGGAGGTTTGGGAACCCTGGATTCTATTCACAGACAGTAATATATAATAACTAAGTTAAGGGAACACATTAAAGAAGCCATTCCTGATGTGCGGCTGGGGAGTGGAGTGTGGAGCGGACGGGGAGAAGTGGTGAGAGGTCCCGGAGAGATATTTCTTCAGTACGCCAAAGGTACAGGGGGGGAGGATGGCTACCTTAAGATTGGCTGAGCAGGGAATTAATGGGGGATGACACCCCACCATAGGTGTTATATAATGCCACTTATTTTTTTTTTTTTTTCTATTTTATTTTCTTTTAACATATCTCCTGCTGCTCAGGTTCATCCATGGAAATGTGAATTACTGCAATTTGAGCAATGTGACTTTATAAGCTGTATATATTACTGAGTATTAAGAAACTAGTGTGAATATTTTTGGACAGAATCACAAAAAAAAAGAAAAAGAGTTGGAATGGAGTTTTTATTTAAATGGAATGGTTTTAATATATTAGCAATATGATGTTAGTTATAAGACAACATGTGGACTATGTTTTTCATTATTCTTTTTGTTTTGTCATTGCAATTCCAGAACTTCTCAATAAAATTTATGTTATAAAAAAAAAAAATGATGGTGAATACAATTATTGCTAAGATGAACCACACAGCTTATATTGTATATTATAAAGGAATACCATATTGTTATACTTTTTATTAGAGGCAATGGAGCCAGAAAGGAAAGAACAGAGAGTCATTAAGGAGTGAGAGTAAGGAAGGATAGGAGAGAACTGGGAGAGTAAATAGGGAGAGTCATGAAGGATAGGGAATATTGAGTGTAAAACTAAGGAGTCAGAAAGATAAAAGAAAACCAAGAGCAAGTAGGGACAGCAATAAATGTGAAAACATATAACGTGTGAGAATATGGAATAAGAAAATATAAAAGAGAACTGGGCGAGAAAGTAGGGAGAGTCATTAGGGATTAAATAAATGATATGCCTTTTTAATTAAAACATATATACAAAAATAATAAAATTTCCCTATGTTTTGTGTTTAACTTTTGTTTTCCAGTAAATATACAGATGGTTTATCACCTCAATTCCTATAGAGTACAATCTATATGTTTCAGTCCATCACAAAGAAGTTTAACTCCAGAGTTACCAAGTTTATTGGCACTCATGTCCAGTCTGATAAGAGATCTGTTTGTGATAATAACATTGTGAAGATCCTCACAACAGGATGAAGTGTTTCTTTAATATATCCCTGCAGTCTATTTGTTGTTATTAAGCCCGGGGCTTTGTGTAAATACTTTCAATAAAGTCAACAAAATTGGTTCCAAATCATCTAGTGCAGAGACAACTAACTAGGTATAACCATTGTCCTTCATGAAAGCCTATTCTGCATCAAGATTTACAAATCTATTATGGTTTTCAGACAAATATCTGGATTTTATATAGTAATATTTTTTCTAATAGACGTAACTGCTTGGTGACTTGGGATAAATCCGGCCTCATTCTCTAATTCTACAGAATTAAATCTGGTATAACAACTTTCATTCAGTTGGAAAGATTTTATTGACAATTTTGAAGTCAATATTGAGGAATGATGCAGGACAAAAAGAAGCAGGTTTCTTCACATTCCTACCTACCTTAGAAAGCACAATTATTCACCCCAGGGGAAATTTGTTTAACTGAACGATATCTGAAGTTTTGTCAGGTAAGGTGTCATATCCTCACAACGATAGGAGATCATAGGGGTCCAGAGTATTCCTATTTGGCAAACCCTAGGTCAAATGAGTAACGTCCTCCTCAGATATTGGGACCTCCAAGTTTTCTGGCTGTGTTTCAATAAGGGAATGAAAATGCAAAATCACTGTCCCTTAAATTAATTCTGATCACTACTATAGAAGTGGTGACTCACTGGTCTGGCCTGTGCCAACAATCTCTCAGGTCTAATCACCTCTCTAAATAACATTCTAGAGTGGAATTTAAGGTTTAAAGATGCTGCTTCCTGAAGAGACATATGGTATCCTAGTCTCACTGTTTGAAATTCCTTATGAGACACTGAAGCCACCAACTTCTGGAATTATTTATACACCTTAGATAATTGTCTATACAACGTAAGAATCATAACCATGGCCTGTTGTCATCTCTTAGAAACATAAAATATGATATTTCTATACAGAACAGCTTTAGATGTTTGCCAAAACAAGGCTGGATCTTGAATATATTGCGTGTTCAAGCCATACTTCCCAAAGACTACCCTGAACGTCTTTTTTTATTGGCTAGGCATTTGGGAGCCTCCAATTAAAGAATGACCACATGAGCTAAGTCAAGGACAGACTCAAGTAATTGGTGTATTGTCAGAAATGACCAAACATGAATTTCCCCATGTTTTAAGACCGTGAATCAAACCTTCTGACACCAAGAAATGATCTACTCCAATAATAGAATCCTGAAACATTAGCCCAAAACATATATTATCTGTCCACAGGATGCCATAACTTCCAAAAATACATCAAGTTCAATATTTTAGAAACATACCATAGAGCGTTAGTTCTTGGTTGTTAATAGAACAATTAGCTACAATGTATCCGCCATTAGTGTCCATGGTTGGTAACTGCAAAGGATCTATGAAATACTATCACTGCACATCTTTGCTTGCAATAATATGGGTCAGAGATGAAACTGCCCACCCAATCACTTTTTAAGTTTATGTATCTTTCCAGTCCAGGCTAGTCTCAAGAAGGAGCCCTATCTGTGCCCCTTTAAGTGTTTTTAGGCATATTATACCCTCTACATTTTTATGAAAAGATGTGAATTAGAGGTGTCCCTTACTCACAGGTTCATCCAGATCAGCCACTATCCATTAAGTATAACAAAACTGAATGGAAAAAACTACCTATTGCTTAAAGCCTCTTGGAGTGTGAAGGCCTTGCCCCCCCCCCCCCTCAAAAAAATAATACACACCTAGGTAGTCCATTAGTAGTCAACGGACTGTATAAAAAGTAAAATAACCAAAGTAACCCCATTCCAAAACACAAGAGTTACATCTCACTGTAAAAAATATTTCTTTAATAAGCCCAGCTGATTCTGTTGCTAATAGTACAAACTAATAAACTTTAACAAAAGATGTGGCAGCCCCAAAGCATTGCAACTACACCCCAGCTATCTCATTCACAATCGCATAATGTCATACATAGGAACAGTTAAACATAAACCTAAACGAGATAACTCCCTCTTTTGCCCATTCTATTTTACTTTTTGTTGTCTTGTTTTTTTTCCTTTCTCCCCTTCAGTTTTGATTTCGATGCATCTATCTCTATATATTCCACTTCTTAAAGCCCTACATTCTTCCTATATACTTGTACAACAACACTGCTTGGTCATTTCTCACTTTCTTCCTAGACTTTTGAGGACTATGTTTACCACATACCTCATCTACACTACTGCACATTTACATTGTACCACATACCTCATCTACAGTACTGCACATTTACAATGTACCACATACCTCATCTACACTACTGCACATTTATATTGTACAACACACCTCATCTACACTTAAAGTGTATGTTTCAATATACCAGAAGCCCAACTTCCACATGGCCACCAATTATTCCAACTTCATTCAACACATTAGCCTTTAACTTCTCTTATCAATGTAATTAAGCCACATGGGGTGAAGCCTAATATTTAAAGCCAGTGATTTACTGAAGCTATACAAGGTGCACCTCCCTCTTTTTCAGGCAGTTCCTTCTTTTTGCTGATTCATGTACCACAGTCATGCATCACTTGATGTAGATCTCACCACTCACTTTCCATTCTTGGTCCATAGTAAGCACAGACTTGATTATGATCAATGAAACCCATAATAATAAAAAAAAAAATACCAAAAAATATATAGTTCTAGGATGGCATCACTATTGCCTAGTGTCCCATGTGAGTGTACAGTTTAGCCAATAGATGAACCATTATATATATTTCCTTATACCCATAATGCAATTAGCTAGTAACATCATAAGATTCTTAGTGAGTAAGCTCTCTTATTTACAGTATTTATTACATAAGGTTTCTTACACCAGCTTATGTACAGTACAGTCAGTGGTGCCATTCAGGTACAGTCTGATGAGAGATATGTTTGTGGTTATAACATCCTGAAAACGCTCACAACTGGTTGATGTCAGATCACAAGAAATGAACCTGCAGACATGAAAGAAGCAGAAGAGATAACATGACTTGATACATCATTACTTGTCATTTCCTGACTTATCACCAATCACCCATTCACTACCGTGGCAATTTAAGATAGGTTGCACACCCCATTCTATGTAGAGAGATAGAGATTAAGAAAAGTGGTAGATAAATAAATAGATTGATGGATAGGAATAATGTTTAGAAGTAGGGCACAGCTAGGAAACTGAACATTGTCCTAGTAGACAAAGAGGTTAAATAGTCTCAGGTTGGCACTTGTGTTTTTCCTGATAGTGGAGAGCCACGGTTCTTCTGCTAGCAACTTAAATCTCATTTACGGAGTGCTTGTCCCACTGGGGGTTTTAGCTGGTTACGGTGGCCTGGGAAGAAGGGTGCTCGTAATACAAAGCATGACAGAGCATCAGCCTCCATATTTTTTACTCCCTGTTCTATATGAGGAAGAGAGCCCACCATGGTTGCCTAGAAAACAGCCATAACGCAGAACGCAAATATTCTAAATTACAATTACCAGTATATATCATAACAGGGCATGTGGATCATTCAAGATGGTCTTACCAGACTAAGGCTTATTTGATGGCTAGTAATTCGCTTTTGCCCACATCATGGCTTTTTTCCCTGCTTGTGTTGGTTTCTTGACTAGGTATTTCAATAACTGTTGGAGAAGGCTTTTCCCATTCATCTTCAGAATATAGTAACTCCACACAGATGACTGAACAGTTTAGGGATCAAGAGGAGTGGTTATCTCTTTAGAGAAATGGTATTCAGAATCAATAATCAATACAGGGTCTCAGGGTATCATCTCTTTTGTCTTTTTGGAACTCCTACAGAAGAAGTGCAAGGGATGATTAAACTTTTTTCCAAGGCTCTCTTGAGGAACCAAAAATAAAAAAGAACACTTGAAAACTAGAGAGATTATGCACATCTAGAGTGCCTTGCAAAAGTATTCACCACCCTTGACTATTTACCTATTTTTACCTTTTTACCTCTTTTGTTACATTACAGCCTTAAGTTCAATGTTTTGTTAATCTGAATTTTATGTGATGGATCAGAACACAATAGTCTAAGTTGGTAAAGTGAAAAAATAAAAATATATACATAAAACTATTTTTTAGAAATAGAAAACAGAAAATTGGCATGTGCGTATGTATTCACCCCCTTTGTTATGGTGCAACCAATTACCTTCAGAAGTCACATAATTAGTGAAATGATGTCCACCTGTGTGCAATCTAAGTGGCACATAATCTGTCCTTTCATATACACACCTTTTTTGAAAGGCCTCAGAGGCTGCAACACCTAAGCAAGAGACACCTCTAACCAAACACTGCCATGAAGACCAAGGAACTCTCCAAACAAGTAAGGGACAATGTTGTTTAAATGTAGCAGTCAGGGTTAGGTTATAAAAAAAATACCCAAATCTTTGATGATCCCCAGGAGCACCATCAAATCTATCATAAACAAATGGAAAGAACATGGCACAACAGCAAAGGTGCCAAGAGAAACTGCCCACCAAAACTCACAGACCGGGCAAGGAGGGCATTAATCTTAGAGGCAACACAGAGACCTGAGGAAAACCTGGAGGAGCTGCAGAGTTCCACAGCAGAGACTGGAGTATCTGTACATAGGACGACAATAAGCAGGACACTCCATAGAGTTGGGTTTTATGGCAGAGTGGCCAGAAGAAAGCCATTACTTTCAGCACAAAAAAAAAATGGCACGTTTTGAGTTTGTGAAATGGCATGTGGGAGACTCCCAAAATGTATGGAGGAAGGTGCTCTGGTCTGATAAGCCGAAAATGAACTTTTCGGCCCTCAAAGGAAACGCCATGTCTGGAGCAAACCCAACACATCACATCACACTAAGAACACCATTCCCACAGTGAAATATGGTGGTGGCATCATCATGCTGTGGGGAAGTTTTTCAGCAGTTGGGACTGGGAAACTGGTCAGAGTTGAGGAAAAGATGTGCTAAATACAGGGATATTCTTGAGCAAAACCTGTACCACTCTGTGTGTGATTTGAGGCTAGGACGGAGGTTCACCTTGCAGGACAATGACCCCAAACACACTGCTAAAGCAACACTTGAGTGGTTTAAGAGGAAACGTGTAAATGTGTTGGAATGGCCTAGTCAAAGCCCAGACCTCAATCCAATAGAAAATCTGTGGTCAGACTTAAAGATTGCTGTTCACAAGCGCAAACCATCCAACTTGAAGGAGCTTGAGCAGTTTTGCAAGGAGGAATGGGCAAAGATCCCAGTGGTAAGGTGTGGCAAGCTCATAGAGACTTATGCAAATCCTCAAACAATCCATTTTAATTCCAGGATGTGAGGCAACAAAAACACGCAAAATGCCAAGAGGGGGGGGAATACTTTTGGAAGGCACTGTAATACAGAGGAAATCTGAAGAAATATACAATAGGCCAGAAATTTATAAAATATAACTTTTAATAATATCATAAAAAAGAAAAATATATTAAAACACAAACATCGCCGATTAAAACACTCAAAACATTTTAATCAGGTGTTTTAATCATATAAGAGTAGTTCTTGAACATAATATATTTTTTATATATGAATACAGATGTCTTTTAATAAAAGACACAATATAACAAAAACCTTAAAGGCATATCTAAATTAGCTGGATTATTCCATTTCTGCATTTATTAGGCAAAACCCATCCAATTTGCAGCACATTTCATAAAACAGCTTATTTTACCTAAATACCTAAAAATCCCTCTAATGATTATGTTGACAACCCCAGGGGTGCAAACATAGGCACCTGATACCTCCCAATCAGCATGGATCATTTTAAAATCGATTTAACTCTTTACTGACCTGCCCTGTCTTCGTCATCAAACAGGTGGGCACTGATGCCAGCCCCCAAGTCACTGCTGGAATGTGACCCACCCGGCTGCTTTCTGCTGCTGTGCAGATGGGCCCCACCCACACCAGAGATTAGCACAGACAATGCTGCTGTGTATGTGTGTGTGACCAGCAGATGTGTGTGTGTGACACCTGCAGCTGTCACCAGAGAGAGTTAGAGAGTGGTGAGTGAGCAGAGACTATTTTATTCTTTGCAGTCTTTAGTAATAAGTACAGTAACATCCCATGTGAAGACAGTGTGTATAGTAAGAGTATTTCTCTGAAACAGCAGGAAGATGAAGCCGAGGAAGTGCTGGCAGAGATTTGCCCTTACAGAATGGTTCTTGTAGTGATGCCCGTAGGACTTAGGCTGCAATGAGCCCGTAGGACTTAGGACCGAAGCCCGTAGATGCAACTGCGGGCCTCGTAAACGAAGGCCCACAGTTGCAGGGCTGCAGTAAATTACGAATTTATCGGCCAAACCACAGAATTACAAAGGCCAGCAAAAAAATATATATATATGCCTCAAATTAGCTTACACACTCACACACAACACAGGGAGAGAGTGAGGTTGCAAGTTAATTTGAGGCATATTTGTCGTTTTGTCATTGAGAAAAAAAATGGCGTCTGAAAAAACGTAACAGGATAAAAATGAGGCCGAAGGCAGTAAAAAAGAGCCTGAAGCCAGTAAGACTTAATGCAAGCCAGTAACATTTAACCCAAGTCAGTAACACTCATCACGGCGCCCCTTAACTACACGGGGGAGGGTAGAGGCTTGGCATGATCGCTGAAGGTGATCATTGCAAAACAACAAAGTTGCGTGTTGGACAACGCCTACAATGAGCGCCTAGGCCCGTAAAGTAAACGGAAGGAGTAGGCCTCGCAATGAGGGGGCAGAGCCCTGCATTGTGTGGCAAACAGCATTGGTACACGGTGGAAGAGGCTCGGAATAAGCACCAAACATGCTCAATTGCGTGGCCTATAAAATAAACAGGGGCGGAGGCTTGCAATTAGCGCTAAAGGCGCTCATCATGGGGCTTACGATGAGCGCCGAAGGGGACCATTGCAAAGCAGAAACATTGCAGCTCATCGCGAGGCCTGTAAAGTACACAGGGGGAGAGGCTCGCAATGAGCGCCGAAGGTGCAGAGGGGCAAAAACTCCTGTACACTCAGATGTATGAAAGTGTAGGCAGTGTCACAATCAAGTCCCTTTTAAAGAATGTTCTCATTTAGAAAGGTAGATTCAATCTCAGACATACGTAGGCCATGATCTGTAATATATTTTCCATCAAACAGGTTTTTCTGTTCCATAACCCTATCCTTTGCTAGAGCACACAGCTTCATCACGCAGTTCAGTACAGACTGATCAGAGTCTCTGCCATCATATTTTATTAGACTCTTTACATAGAGCCAGTAAATAGAAATGGTTGTTTTAGCCACATTTAATCCCCTTTCCATTTGCTGTTTCATTATGGTACATGCAATCCAGCACGTGATCGGCACAACACACATGGTGAACAGAGTGTCATTTTATTTTATTAATTCAACAACCCTCTCAGCTTGTTCTTGTTTTAAAAAATGTTTTATAGAAATATTCCTTGCTGTTCTTCTCATTAAATCACATAACTTCAACATAACAATGTGATATAACCAACTATAAGCTAAATATAAACATGTTCTGGAGTTCACTTATCTGAATCCTGATCAGTAGCTCCCACTGACACAGGATCCATGTTTAATGCCTGAGTATGTGTGCATGACCTGTTTGTGTGGAGTTGAGTAGATGACTGGCTCAGTGTATATGCCATGTGCACAGTGGATCTACCAGGTAGTGTCATAATATAAGTCCATGAATGTGTGTATAATGTACATGACTGGTTTTACACAGTTGTTGTATAATATATCTGTCTCTTTTGTGTTTGTGTAAGTGTCATTGAAATGGCTGGCTGTCATATGTATGGTTTTCCTCGTCCAGAGGTTTACAGGCCATGTGTGCATTCATGTCATGAAACATACATTCTGTAGTTGTATATAGATGACATGTATGTGGGTGACTGTGTAGGAATGCGGCATATGAATGTTCTATATGTGACTGACTGTCTGTGTATCAATGGACTTTATGTGGCTATATGTATGAATGGTCTACATGTGTGAATGTTTTACACACATGTCGGAATGGTCTGTATGTGACTGTATGTGTATGTATGGTCTATATGTGACTATATGTATGAATGGTGTATATGTCTATGAATGGTCTGTATGTGACTATATGTATGAATGGTGTATATGTCTATGAATGGTCTGTATGTGACTGACTGTCTGTGTATCAATGGACTTTATGTGGCTATATGTATGAATGGTCTACATGTGTGAATGTTTTACACACATGTCGGAATGGTCTGTATGTGACTGTATGTGTATGTATGGTCTATATGTGACTATATGTATGAATGGTGTATATGTCTATGAATGGTCTGTATGTGACTATATGTATGAATGGTGTATATGTCTATGAATGGTCTGTATGTGACTATATATGAATGGTCTACATGTGCATGAATGGCCTGTATGTGACTGTGTATGAATCATCTACATGTGTATGAATCGTCTACATGTGTATGAATGGTCTTTATGTGACTATATATATGAAGTATACATCTATACTGAGGAAAGGTAGTTGAAATAATCCCTAAATGACAGATAAACGAATAAGGCACAAAGAGCACAAAAACACTGATATAAGATTAAACCCTCAGTTTGAAAGTAAACAGCGATGCAGAGAGAGTGATCATCATCATCAGGTAAATGCATATAGGGGGAATCAACACAACATATTATAGAAAACATATATACACATATAGACATATGTGTATATATGTTTTTTCTGGGCCTGCATGAGTGCTGCCGGCACTGGGGAGCTACAGTTCATTGAGGGAACCATGAATGCCACCATGTACTGTGACATACTGAAGCAGAGCATGATCACCTACCTTCGGAGACTGGGCCGCAGAGCAGTATTACAACAAGATAACAACCTCAAACACACCTCCAAGACGACCACTGCCTTGCTAAAGAAGCTGAAGGTAAAGGTGATGGACTGGCCAAGCATGTCACCAGACCTAAACCCTATTGAGCATATGTGGTCATCCTCAAACGGAAGGTGGGGGAGTGCAGGGTCTCTAACATCCACCAGCTCCGTGATGTCATCATGGAGGAGTGGAAGAGGACTCCAGTGGCAACCTGTGAAGCTCTGGTGAACTCCATGCCCATGAGGGATTGAGGCATTTCTGAAAAATAATGGTGGCCACACAAAATATTGACACTTTGGGCCCAATTTGGACATTTCCACTTAGGGGTGTACTCACTTTTGTTGCCAATGAATTAAACATTAATGGCTGTGTGTTGAGTTATTTTGAGGGGACAGTAAATTTACACTGTTATACAGGCTGTACACTTACTACTTTACCTTGTAGCAGAGAGTCATGTCTTCAGTGTTGTCACATGAAAAGATATAATAGAATATTTACAAAAATGTGAGGGGTGTACTCACTTTTGTGATACATGATTGACTGGCATTTTTTTTTATTCAGCAATCTTAAGCTGTTTTAAAACTATAAGTGAGTGGAGTGATCAGCTATAACTATCTTACTGATTTCACGGTCACCTCAAAGAAACAACAGGAGCTCAGTTATAATAACTTTCTAAATAAATCGATCTTTACTTTTAACTAAATTAGATAATCTCCATAAAATAAATATGAACCTGCACTGCCATCTAGTGGTAACAAAAAGTATGACTACCGTAGGAAACCAAAACACGTCACCTAAAGAGAATAACTTACAAACAATATAATATATAATTTAGTAAGCAATTCCTATAATAAAACTAATATTCTACCCGGAAACATCCTCATACTCCTTGGTCGCATAGCTCTCCCAGCCAAAGGTAAAGGATTATGAGAAGTAAAATCCTCATACAGGGGTTCTAGGACACCAGCAGCAACAATCTGCGATTAATAATCTTAAAAGTAGAAATGGAATAACTCTTCACAGAAACAGCACACCACCAAGACCAGACAGAAGTCACACACCAATATCACCTCCTGGAGACTTTAGATCACCTCACTAAATATTATCTGGAGAACTCATGCCAAAGATGAAATCATTCCTTCAAGTGTGAAATGGAACTAACAGAATGAAGAATTAACAGGGATCTCTCATATGGGTTCCTTGGTGGTTCAGTGGTTAGGATTAGGTTCTTTCACTGCTTTGACCTGGGTTCGATTTCTGTCAGGAACAAAGAGGTCACATCACCCTGAAGCCACACAGGGTTGGGACTGGGCAGTACTTGGATGGGAGACCACCTAGGAATACCCAGAGCTGTATTCTGTGGTCCACTGGAGAAAGAACTGGCAATCCCCTCCAGTATCTCTGCCATGAATACCAAGTGGATCAGCATGGTGTGTTATGGTCCGTGACTGAATGACGCAAACACACACTTGTACTCATACCCTGGAGAATCAAGTGAAATGTCTTAAGGCCAACAACACTGCAATCTATGAAATCTCTCAGCTAAGACACAAAGTGGCAGATATAGAAGATGGACAAGAGGACTCTAATAATAGGCCAAGACAAAATAACCTAAGGCTAGATCCCAGAAACAATTACCAATGATAATTTGCACTCAACCATAAGCACAATGTTCTGCAACCTGGTACCAGATCTTTCCAGTCTTGCTCCATCCCAAGTGAAAAAATTACAATTTTTCATACAAAAATAAAATTACCATTTTAGTCCAACTATACGTGAGTGGAGTGATCAGCTATAATTATCTTACTTCTCTCATTGTCACCTCAAAGAGACAACAGGAACTCAGTAATAATGACTTTCAAAATAAATCCATATTTACTTTTAAACTAAATTACATATTCTCCATAAATACAACCTACCTGGCAGCAGAGAGGGGAATATAAACCTGCACTGCCACCTTGTGGTGACAAAAATGATGACTACTATTTGAAACCAAAGCACTTCATCTAAATAGAATAAGCTAAAAACAATAGCATTGCTAGGCTTCAAATTTTATTCCCGTCATTTTTGACAGGCAAGTAGCTAGTATGATATATCATTCAGTAAACACTTCTACACATTGGCATAATTAGAACTCTGGTATTCTCAGTAGTAACATACAGATGTGAGAGCTGGACCATAAAGAAGTCGGAGTGCAGGAGAATTGACTACTTTAAATTGTGGTGTTGAAGAAAACAGCTTGGAGTCCCTTGGACTGCAAGAAGATCCAGTAAATCAATTCTACAGGAAATCAAGACAAACTGTTCACTGGAAGGTTTGATCATGAGGCTGTAGCTCGGATTCTTTGTCGATATCATGAGAAGACAAGATTCCCTAGAGCAGAGTCTGATGTTGGGAAAGATTGAAGTGGACGGCAGAGGTGGAGATGGATAGATGAGTTCACTGAAACAATGAGCATGACGTGGATGGAGATCAGAGGGGCAGTGTCTGACAGATGTGCCTAGCTTGCTATGATCCATAGGGTCACGGAGACGACTAAACAACAACATCCGAGCTGAACCATCTCTATTACATTCACTTACAAAACCAACCATAGGCAGTATTACGTGGTCTGATCAGTAAAGATTAACTCTCCATATGCTCAAATAAAATAAAAATATGATGACTACCGTAAATGAAACCATAGTAGTTAACCCCAAAAATAATGAATATATAGACATTATGGCTAATTAATAAAGAAGAGAAGGCCATTAAATGTTGGATGCACAAATTACTCTATGAAAAGAATGGAAAGAACAAACTGAATATTTTAATCTACTGTGACTCTCTACATAGATAGATAGATAGATAGATAGATAGATAGATAGATAGATAGACATATAGATAGATAGATAGATAGATAGATAGATAGATAGATAGATAGATAGACAGACATATAGATAGATACAGACATATAGATAGATAGATAGATAGATAGAAGATAGATAGATATATAGATAGATAGAAGATAGATAGATAGATAGATAGATAGATAGATAGATAGATAGATACAGACATATAGATAGATAGATAGATAGATAGATAGATAGATAGATAGATAGATAGATAGATAGAAGATAGATAGATAGATAGATAGATAGATAGATACAGACATATAGATAGATAGATAGATAGATAGATAGATAGAAGATAGATAGATAGATAGATAGAAGATAGATAGATAGATAGATAGATAGATAGATAGAAGATAGATAGATAGATAGATAGATAGATAGATAGATGGATAGATAGATAGATAGAAGATAGATAGATAGATAGATAGATAGATAGATAGATGGATAGATAGATAGATGTATATAGATAGATATATATATAGATAGTGTTCTTCATCACGTATGCTGTAATATATATCTAGTGCATTTTTCCATACTGTAATGTCTAAACTAAACTGAAACTGAATCTTCTCATCTACTGTAACTCCCTACTCATATAGATAGATAGATAGATAGGTAGATACAGACATACAGATAGAAGATAGATAGATAGATAGATAGATACAGACATACAGATAGATAGATAGATAGATAGATAGATAGATAGATAGATAGATAGAGACATACAGATAGATAGATAGATAGATAGATAGATAGATAGATAGATAGATACAGACATACAGATAGATAGATAGATAGATAGATAGATAGATAGATACTGACATACAGATAGATAGATAGATAGATAGATAAATAGATAGATAGATACAGACATACAGATAGATAGATAGATAGATAGATAGATACTGACATACAGATAGATAGATAGATAGATAGATAGATAGATAGATAGATACAGACATACAGATAGATAGATAGATAGATACTGACATACAGATAGATAGATAGATAGATAGATAGATACAGACATACAGATAGATAGATAGATAGATAGATAGATACTGACATACAGATAGATAGATAGATAGATAGATAGATAGATACAGACATACAGATAGATAGATAGATAGATAGATAGATAGATACCGACATACAGATAGATAAATAGATAGATAGATAGATAGATAGATAGAAAGACACATACTGTAATGTATAAGCTAAACTGAACCTGTCTTCCTACTGGTGTTTTATATATATATATATATATATATATATATATATATATATATATATATATATATAATTTGCTAGAATACAATGACTGCTCCAAGATGGCTTCTAGATAATGATGTATAATTCCTGCGACAGCCTCGCTCCGCGATGTTATTTGTGGGCAGCCGTTGGCACTGAGCCAGTACGTAGTTCATTCTTCATCCGTAGCGTTCCATTCAACCACCTGTGCTGATTTGCAGATGCGTATCATGTAGTCTCACTCCAAGTGATTCTGGGAGTTGTAGTCCCCTGGGCTGTCATTAAACATCACTTCCCTTTATATATATGTTAGCGACTTGCCCGTCAAAAATGACGGGGCAATAAAATTTAAAGCCATGGCAATGCTGTTTGACACATAATGTAAACCTTTTTGTACTCTGAGGACCTTCGGCACTCATTGCGAGCTTCATCTCTTGTGTACTTTTGCTCCTCTGAGCACCTTCGTCACTCATCAGAAAGAGCGATATATATTTATCTATATTTAGTTAACTAATAATGAATTCATTATTTCTTTAATACATTTATATACTTTACCTATTTGTAATTAATATATCCAGCAATGAATAGCCTGAAGAGCTAGCAATCTGTTTGTATTTTCCGGCGGAATACAATGTACATTTTGAGTGTTGGTGCCCTGATGATAAAGTGTAATGAATGTCCCAACTGTGCATTATAAATAGGCAATGTGCACGAGGGCAAAGCATTGGTTTAGTTGTGTAAAGCGCCATTGTAGACTTGTAATGGTATTAATGTGTTACGCGGCTTGTGAGCATTTTCCGTCTTTTGTAATAGTGTATTTTGTAGTTCGTATGTTCCTGTGTGAAAGTGCTATGTGGTTTGCAGTGTTCTTGTGTTTTCGCAGTTCGGCAGATAAACTCCTATTTTTCCTATCTCATTTTTTTTTTTCAAAGTCCTGCGTGTTGTAATTTTTTTTTTTCTAAGTCCCATGTTTGTCATCTGCTTGCAGGCTAAGGCAATCGTTTAGGAATTGTTTGGTGGCTAAGTCCCGCATGTTTCATTGCCTTCACTGATCGCCTCCCTGATCGCCTCGCTTCGCCTAAGTGCTCCTCGTTAATGGCTCGCCTCGCTTCGCTGGACTCGCAAGCGATGAGCGCCTTCGGTGCTTATCGCCAAACTCGTACTCATCACGCAAAGAATGACGACGTCTCGCAGTTTGACAACTATTATATGTGATATATATATACATATATATATATATATATATATATATATATATATATATACCTTATTTTATTTTATTCTATCTGTCCATTTGGTCAAACACAGAAAAGTCCAGCTGTAATATAATTTATGTATTTGATTATTTATTTTCTGTATTTCTAATAGTGATTTTCTTGAAGACCACTAGGTAGGTTAGTAGGTCTAACCTTTGTGTTTATTCTACTGTATTCTTATGGGAATGAGCAGCTATTGCATAATAATTAGCTGCTTTGATGTGCTAATTAGTATTATAATCGGCTTGTCTTTCTCGGTGGTGGCATAAAATATATAGGGGGTCATTTATATAGGAAAAAAATTATGACAAATTTGGCTTCAGTAAAATTATAAGTTGTTGTGAATTTCATTTAAGACCCTTTAAGGACCTTCAGAATTAATTAATATTTGTCCTTCTTTACATAAGGTAATTTATATAGGAAGAATTTGCTGTAATATTTGGATTCAGTAAACTTATAAGATGTTGTCAATATAATTTACAGTCCTTTGAGTACCTTCAGAATTATTTAGGTAGCAGACAAGGGTGTATGGTATATTATCCAGGAAAATATCAGATTTTTTAATTGACTTCTGTGCATATTTTTATTTCTTTTTATATGTTCCTTCAAGGACCTGCAGAAATGTAATTGCCCCAGAATGCACAACTTTAGAGCGGCAAATAAAAAAATGCTTAGTATGTGTTATCAGGACCATAGGTCAGCTTTTTTCATTATTATTTAGAAGAACAAAAAAAAATACATACAATGTTAATGAGGAAAATGTTGGTCTCCTGAATGCTATTACTGTTCGCCACGTTAACCTGGCACCTGGTGTTTGTCCAGCCCTGATATATGTGTACAGTGATCATATTGCAGGCCTATATATATCAGAGCTTGACGAATACTGGTTGCCAGGTCGCCATGGCAACAAGAAATAGTATTCTGCCGACCAATGAGTGATAATTGATTTATTCCAAAGACCAAGAGCTAAATTTAAGTTGAGAATGACATGGACGGATAGATAGATAGAGCCCCCAATCAGTCACCATCTGGAACTATTAATATGAGATCTCTATGTAAGTTATTTGGTTGGCCTCTGTAGGAGTCATCAATGTGGACTCCTCAGTTATCTCTACGATGGATGATGGAGAAGAGGACAATCCACAAGGTCACGGAAAGTCAACCCGGAGGAAATTCTGATAAATATCCGTTAAGGTGAAGAAAGAATAGTACAGAAAAACTAAATTTCCATGACAATCAGACCAAATCAATGTAATGTTGTAAAACCTAGGTGACCTTTGGTGACATCTGTGGGTGTGAGATCCAACTAGCTAACAAAGATCATTACAAATGTATTTACAACTGGCTCTTAATTTTAGTTTATTACAGTATATACTGCACAAGTGATTTTTTTCTTGAGCTATAATTTTCCCTGTGGGATAATACCAATTGTCTGAGAGACAGATCATGCAGGTGTGTTTATTTATCTTTTAATGAGGGTTGGGGAAGAAGGAACATGAAAAACACTTTCCTAGATCCTTGGATCTGACTAAAATGAACACCAAATCCTTCCCCTCAAAGGCCAAGAAGTTTATTATGTACATCAGGAAATGCAAGCACTTCTCTTACTCACAGAACTTCCACCAGCGTATTATGGATGCCTCCAGGGTCCAGAAGAGACATCTTTTTTGTTGCCCTCTTAGTCTTACTCAAAGTTTTCAACTATATACTTGTTAAAACCCATGAGGGGGGCACCACGTGCACCCCAAAACCCCTCTATTCTTTACAGGAATCAACTCCAGGATTGTGAGGAGTTCGTTTTTTCACAGTGCCCAGCAGAGACTTAGGACCACCACTCATGAAACCAGGTACACATGAGCAGCCTAGCCAGTACAGCTGATCTACTGTGGGCTTGAAAACACCTAAGGAAGTTTTCCCTGGCTCAGAGGTGTCTGGCCCTAGTCCCTTTCTTTAGGACCCTGCATGCCTCTAAACTCCTTGCCTACGCTAGAGCATCATTCAAGAAAGAACACACATAATAGTTATGTCTAACAGACAGATATATTTTTTAATGTTCACAGACATATTTAAACAGTACAACAACCAATGATTTGATTCCACATGGAAGACTTATGTGCGGTGGAGTAGGATTCTCATTCATGAGGCCAGAAAGCATTTCCTAAAAACCCAGTATATCAGAATATCATATTGTATAACCCACTTATATCACACAATAACACAATGTTAATAAACAGCATTAACAGGATAAATAAAAAAACACACAGATTAAATCTTAAGACCTTCTTCCAAATCCACACTCCCTCTCAATACCCATATCCTTGCTGACCAAACTAAAACATCCATCAGGGGAGGGTAAATAACTAGCCATCATTCTATATACAATACTTTGATCTGATCTACTCAGGGTAGGGGTTGACAAGATGGTAGCCAGCATGCCTGGGTGGGTAAATTAGGATCTGGACCTTCTGGGAACATGGGAGTTAAAAGTTCACTTATTTTACTTATGTTCTACTAACTGGGATCAGGGAAACATTCAATATGGAGTCAGGCTAACAATCATGGCTTACTACATTAAAATATGGATGCTCCTACCTTCATTCCAGATTCCTGCCTCTAAAGTGCATATTCCCCCCCCATAATCACCACTACATAATCAAGTCACTATTACAAATATTATAACATTATACTAGATAAGTCACCATTGCCCAGTCTTTAAGAGTAATTGCTTTTTCTACAATTACATGCATCAGGGTATGCCAATGCACTAGATAGATTGGTACTATCTAAAGAGACGAATAGTGGCATGTCCTTGCATATTCTGGCAATCGCGAAGATGGGGGGTGAGGGAGATAGGAGAGAGAGTGGGAGAGAGACAGGGGTGGAAAGACAGGTGAGAGGGTGGGAGCGAGACTTGGGGAATATATAGTGTATCACATATAATAGTTGTCAAACTACGTAAAATCATCACGCTTTGCAAGCTCGCGAAGCAGTTCGGGCCGCAAATGTGGACCGTCGCGAAGTAAGGGGCCGCATTTGCGGGAAGGTGGAGGCTCCAAAGTGGGCTGCAATGAGCTGAAGGCTCATTGCAGGCCGCAAATGCAGACCTTTGCGGAGGTGGAGGCTCTATGGCGCCTCACAAGCCGTTACAAACACCCACAGAAGCAGGACTTTGAAAAAATACATCTAACATGCAATGACTAAATACGGACTTACACAAAAAACTATGAGCTGCGGGACTTACAAAAACAATAATTACACACAAAAATGACAAATAAAACCTTACCCACAGCAAGGGGGGGGGGGGGGGGGCACCCAGGACCTCTGCAAGTGAAGTTACACCTCCATTTAAGTCCAATTTACCGGGTTTAGACACACGAAAATCCCCTAAGCGAGAAAAAAAATGTCCGACGAAAAAAACGAAAACGAGGCTACGCGACCCTAAAGCCGCGAAACACCATCAAGCACATACAGCTTTTCCAAAAAGCCGTACGAGGTACAAGATACACTTTTAGCAAGGACGCTAAATCATCCACACCTGTGTACCACATACACATTCGCCGCCATTGTACACCACTAACTTACAGAATGCAGAAGTACACAGCTACCCTGACAGCTTTCCCTCGCACACGCAGCCTATTTACACTACACACTACACACATTGCTGACACACCTCAGCTCAACAACAGTGCAAATCTACATTGTATGCTGCAGGAACATCAAAACAGATTGTCAGCTCTTCAGCACAATGCTTCCTGCATATATTACTTACAAATAGGTAAAGTATATTAATTTATTAATTTATTACCGTATATACTCGGGTATAAGCCGACCCGAGTATAAGCCGAGGCACCTATTTTACCACAAAATACTGGGTAAAATGAGTGACTCGAGTATAAGCCGAGGGTGGGAAATCTGCTGCCCCCTGTCCCCCCCTCTTTCTCCTGTGTCTCTTCTCCCCTCTCCCTTCCCTGTTTCTCTTCCCCCTCCCTTATCACCCTCCTCAACCCCCCTCCTCATTCTCAACCTCCCTCCTCAACCCCACTCCTCATCCTCAACCTCCCTCCTCATCCTCTACCCCCTCATCCTCAACCCCCTCCTCAACCTTAACCCCCCTCCATAACCTCAACCTCCCTCCTCATCCTCAACTCCCTCCTCATCCTCAACCTCCCTCCTCATCATCAATCCCCTCCTCAACCTCCCTCCTCATCCTCAACCTCCCTCCTCATCCTCAACCCCCTCCTCATCCTCCCTCCTCAACCCCCCCTCAACCTCACTCCTCAACCCCCCATCCTCATCCTCCCCCCTCAACCCCCCATCCTCATCCTCAACCCCCCCATCCTCAACCCCTCCTCACACCCCCCTCAACCTAAACCCCCCTTCTCAACATCAACCCTCTCCTCAACCCCCATCCTCAACCCCCCATCCTCAAGCCCCCATCCTTAACCCCCATCCTCATCCTCAACCCCCTCCATCCTCATCCCCCTCCTCAACCCCTCCTCAACCTCAACCCCCCTCCTCAACCTCAACCTCCCTCCTCCTCATCAACCCCCTCCTCACCCCCCCTCAACCTCAACCCCCCTCCACTCCCCCATCCTCATCCCCCTCCTCACCCCTCCTCATCATCCCCCTCCTCACCCCCTCAACCTCAACCTCCCTCCTCCTCATCAACCCCCTCCTCGACCCCCCCCTCAACCTCAACCCCCCTCCTCAACCTCAACCTCCCTCCTCCTCATCAACCCCCTCCTCACCCCTCCTCAACCTCAACCCCCTCCTCAACCTCCCTCCTCCTCATCAACCCCCCCCTCAACCCCCCCATCCTCAACCCCCCATCCTCAACCCCCCTCCTCAATCCCCCCATCATCATCCTCAACCCCCTATCCTCATCCCCCTCCTCATCAATCGCCCCCTCCTCACTGCCCCTCAACCTCAACCCCCCTCCTCAACCTCAACCTCCCTTCTCCTCATCAACCCCCCTCCTCAACCCCCCATCCTCAACCCCCATCCTCAACCCCCATCCTCATCCCTCTCCTCACCCCCCCTCAACCTCAACCCCCCTCCTCAACCTCAACCACCCTCCTCCTCATCAACCCCCTCCTCACCCCCCCTCAACCTCAACCCCCCTCCTCAAACTCCCTCCTCCTCATCAAACCCCTCCTCAACCCCCCATCCTTAACCCCATCCTCAACCCCCCCATCCTCATCCCCCTCCTCACCCCCCTCAACCTCAACCCCCCTCCACAACCTCCCTCCTCCTCATCAACCCCCTCCTCACCCCCCCCCCCTCAACCTCAACCCCCCTCCACAACCTCCCTCCTCCTCATCAACCCCCTCCTCACCCCCCCCTCAACCTCAACCCCCCTCCTCAACCTCAACCTCCCTCCTCCTCATAAACCCCCTCCTCACCCCTCCTCAACCTCAACCCCCTCCTCAACCTCCCTCCTCCTCATCAACCCCCTCCTCAACCCCCCCATCCTCAACCCCCCATCCTCAACCCCCCTCCTCAATCCCCCCATCATCATTCTCAACCCCCTATCCTCATCCCCCTCCTCATCAATCGCCCCCTCCTCACTGCCCCTCAACCTCAACCCCCCTCCTCAACCTCAACCTCCCTTCTCCTCATCAACCCCCCTCCTCAACCCCCCATCCTCAACCCCCATCCTCAACCCCCATCCTCATCCCTCTCCTCACCCCCCCCTCAACCTCAACCCCCCTCCTCAACCTCAACCACCCTCCTCCTCATCAACCCCCCTCCTCACCCCCCCTCAACCTCAACCCCCCTCCTCAAACTCCCTCCTCCTCATCAAACCCCTCCTCAACCCCCCATCCTTAACCCCATCCTCAACCCCCCCATCCTCATCCCCCTCCTCACCCCCCTCAACCTCAACCCCCCTCCACAACCTCCCTCCTCCTCATCAACCCCCTCCTCACCCCCCTCAACCTCAACCCCCCTCCTCCTCATCAACCCCCCCACGGGGGGGTTAAAGAGATACGGGGGGTTAGAGAGACATGGGGGGGGGTTAGAGAGACACAGGGGGGTAAAGAGACACGGGGGGGTTAGAGAGACACTAGGGGGAGTGACTCGAGTATAAGCCGAGGGGGGCGTTTTTAGCCTTAAAAAAACGGCTGAAAAACTCGGCTTATACTCGAGTATATACGGTACTTATTTAATTAGCATACAAAAATACATATACACAAAAAAAAAACACTATCGCAATAAACTAAAAAATTCACCGCGCGCCTCACATTGAGCGCCAACGCTGCTCATAGCACACAAACTACACCAGGGGACAGCCTTGCAATAAGCGCAAAAAGAAGATCAATTACAATGACAGCAAAAGCGCCTCTGATAAAAAAAAAATACAACAACCAACAGGCTCGCAATGAGCGACAAAGGCGCTCGTTGCGAGCCACGCGATGAGCGCCAAAGGCGCTTAGCTTGTGATTCACAATGAGCGCCGAAAGATCTCAGACCACCCAAAAAATTTATGTCTGTGGCAAACAGCATTACCTGCCTTACAATTTTATTTCCATGTCATTTTTGACAGCAAGTCTCTAGTAAATATATAATATAGATACAAAGCAGTGTGTATAGTGTGTACATATATAAATATAGATATAAAGAGTGTATAAATGTATAAATACAAATATATATCAGTGTATATAGTATATATATATATATATATATATATATATATAGAGAGAGAGAGAGAGAGAGAGAGAGAGAAAGAGAGAAAGAGAGCATTTTAATATAGGAAAACAGAAAACATTATCACATGTAATAGTTGTGGTAATAGGAGTTGTCGTCACAGAATGTTAAAAGTTACAGGCTTGCGCATGCGCAAAGAGCGCCAAAGTCGCACATTGCAAAGGCCAGAAAGTTACGGGTTTGACGGGGGCTGCAATGAGCGCCAAGGGAGATAAGAGGAAAAAAAACAGAGGAGGGAGAGAGGGGGCAAAGAGACACGAGAGGGAGAGAGAGGGAAAATGACACAGGGGAGGGAGAGGGGAGAAAGAGACACAGTGGTGAGAAAGTTGGGAGAGGCTTGCAATGTGCGTCAAAGGTGTTCATCGCGAGCTCATTAAAGTAGAGTGGGGTAAAGCTTACAATGAGCATCAAAGGCGCAACCTCCCTCCTCCTCATCAACCCCCTCCTCACCCCCCTCAACCTCAACCCCCCTCCTCCTCATCAACCCCCCCCACGAGGGGGTTAAAGAGATACAGGGGGTTAGAGAGACATGGGGGGGGGGTTAGAGAGACACAGGGGGGTAGAGAGACACGGGGGGGTTAGAGAGACACTAGGGGGAGTGACTCGAGTATAAGCCGAGGGGGGCGTTTTTAGCCTTAAAAAAAGGGCTGAAAAACTCGGCTTATACTCGAGTATATACGGTACTTATTTAATTAGCATACAAAAATACATATACACAAAAAAAAAACACTATCGCAATAAACTAAAAAATTCACCGCGCGCCTCACATTGAGCGCCAACGCTGCTCATAGCACACAAACTACACCAGGGGACAGCCTTGCAATAAGCGCAAAAAGAAGATCAATTACAATGACAGCAAAAGCGCCTCTGATAAAAAAAAAAATACAACAACCAAGAGGCTCGCAATGAGCGACAAAGGCGCTCGTTGCGAGCCATGCGATGAGCGCCAAAGGCGCTTAGCTCGTGATTCACAATGAGCGCCGAAAGATCTCAGACCACCCAAAAAATTTATGCCTGTGGCAAACAGCATTACCTGCCTTACAATTTTATTTCCCTGTCATTTTTGACTGCAAGTCTCTAGTAAATATATAATACAGATACAAAGCAGTGTGTATAGTGTGTACATATATAAATATAGATATAAAGAGTGTATAAATGTATAAATACAAATATATATCAGTGTATATATTATATATATATATATATATAGAGAGAGAGAGAGAGAGAGAGAGAGAGAAAGAGAGAAAGAGAGCATGTTAATATAGAAAAACAGAAAACATTATCACATGTAATAGTTGTGGTAATAGGAGTTGTCGTCACAGAATGTTAAAAGTTACGGGCTTGCGCATTCACAATGAGCGCCGAAGTCGCACATTGCAAAGGCCAGAAAGTTACGGGTTTGACGGGGGCTGCAATGAGCGCCAAGGGAGATAATGGGGAAAAAAACAGGGGAGGGAGAGAGGGGGCAAAGAGACACGAGAGGGAGGGAGAGGGAAAATGACACAGGGGAGGGAGAGGGGAGAAAGAGACATAGTGGTGAGAAAGTTGGGAGAGGCTTGCAATGTGCGTCAAAGGTGTTCATCGCGAGGTCATTAAAGTAGAGTGGGGTAAAGCTTACAATGAGCATCAAAGGCGCTCATCGCGGGGCACGAAAGTTACGGGTTGACAGAGGCCTGTAATGAGCAGCAAAGCCGCTCATTGTGGGGCTTGCGATGATCACCAAAGGCGCCCATTTCGAGGCCTGCAACTTGGAGGAGGGGAGAGTCTCGCATTGTGTGGCAAACAGCATTGCGAGGCTTCAAATTTTATTGCTGTCATTTTTGACTGGCAAGTCGCCAGTTTATATATAAATATGGCATTGTAATATTTTCTAGTCACAATTTTTTCTCTTTTTTCTCCTTATTTATATGTTCCTGTACTCTTTTCTGCTTTTTTTTTTTTTTTTTTTGCTGGTCTCCTGTTTACTTGATCTCTTCTAAGCTGATCTTGGGAGCCACCATGTTCATATTGCATATTTGTTGATGGCAACCAGGTTACATGGCTTAACGTGTTATAGACGGCCATTATAAATAAGGGCAACATTTATTGACAGTGTCTGCTTTTATTACTATATCACTCAGTTCTACAACATCTAATAACATGTTATACATAGAGCAAAAGAAGAATAGATTTAACCCTTCACATATTCATCTTTGCAGGGTTTACATCTCCTGCTTTATTCCTTAAGTTCAGGGCGAAACTATAAATCTTTTGAGGCAGTGTTATGGCACCCTCAATAGGTGCAATAAAAGACCAGATGTATGAAGAGATGTGGTAGCGAGGTTGTGGGATTCTGATAGGTAGTGATCTAGGGCTAGAAGTATGATGGCGTGGTCAGTTATTATGCTTCTTCTGAATTACTAAGTGGAGGTGGTGTTACAGGATGTGTGTGATTTGCAGATGAAAAGAGAGCAATTATGATGGCAGTTTCGGTTGGACTGTGGGTAGCGAACCCGAGGTGAATGTAGTAAGGCAAAGTAAGATCCCAGACAAGGCAGATGATTGTAGGTGGTAGCAAGTAAGACTGTCCATTAACAAGCAAATAATAATAGGAGTCACTGCCTGGATCAAAGACGGCAAAGCATTCTAATACAAGGACTAGGTCCATGCCCAGAAGAGATCAAGCAGGCCCGGCATACATTTATAACTTTCCAGTTTTCACTATGATTAAGTAAGACAATGTGCTACTCTCAACTAGTGGACATTGTGAGCGCTGCTGATTACCATCAATCATAACACTATACACTTATGCAGTTGTAGTTTTCATGATAATGAAAATACAGTACTAATGTGGAGATATATGGTTAGACCTGAGGTTTACATTACAATACAAGTCACAACTGTGTAATATTATTTTGTTAGCTTGCATTATACTACAAATCACAATCTAACTGTGAATTAGGCAAGGAAAGATACATTTATCCAATGATTTATACCATTATACAGCAGATACTGACATGAGACGATGGTAACAAAAGACACATTTTAATATGTAAAAGGGAGAGACACAGGCAGTAGAAAGAAGGAGAAAAAGTACAGGAAAAAAAAAGTGGAGGCACACGGAGCACAGTCACAGAGGCGGTAACGAGGAAAAAATTGTGAAGACAAGAAGGAAGGGGCTGGCTTTTAAGGTGTCGGGGGCGAGTGTCCCTCCCACAATACCAGGTAATCCACCTGGTCATATATGTATACAATATTTTTTTTTTCAGAAAAACTACACAATTTTATAAATAGTTATTGATTTTCTCAACATAAATACATAATGTATTTAATATCACCAAAATCAATTTCCAAATGCCCTCTTAGGGTGATAGCACTCACATATATAACTGACAGACAAGCTATAGGGAGGACACTGGCTTCTAGTTAAGTGTGAAATGAGATATCACTAAGTAAATAATTAAAGTCCCCTCTACCCTTCTCTCTTTCTCGGTTCCATCTATTCCCTCTTTCGATCCCAGATACAGGGGTTAGATTGAAAAATATTTTTTTTTTTACATAAATGCAATTTACATATTCAATCTATATTCAGTATGAGTCCAGTCCTTATCCTGTCAAGTGAACATTCTTACAATAACATCTGATAATGGATGTTATCATACTGTGCTGATATTAATATAAGGGGATGAAATCCATACAAAATGGAACTGTAAAAATTATTACCTTCCTGTAAAGTGCCTGATATTGTCAGTTTTGAACCATATCCATGGCCCTTTAAATGGACACGATCTATCTTCATAAAAAGGCACTAAAATAGCACTAAACAGGGCCATTTTAACATAGTCAAGATAAGGATAAGGGAACTCTTTAAGACAAACTCATCCAAAGACATCTGTCTCTTTTTTTCTGCAGCTACCCAGCAGATGCTGGAAGCTTTGGATGTGGCAATTTAAGCTTCAGGCCTTTTCCGGGCTAAGAGGAATGTTGTGCTCTATCCCATCATCAATCCAGATTGACCGCTGCATTTCCATCTCCTCCAGGGCTTAACATCTGGAGCGGGTAATCTTCGCAGAAGATGCAGTGCTGATGGTAGCTGAAGACTTGATCATTTCCTTGTTCTTCAGGATGGTGCAGATTGTATAGGTTGGCAACTTTAAATCTGATCCAATGTCCACTTGGTGCTGCCCTTTCTCCAATCAGTTCATCACCTGCATCGGCACATCCAGAGGAATGCTCTGGTCCTTCAATTTGCCCAGGTCTTCTTTGCACTAGGTCATTGTCTGTAAAACCATACAAAAAAAATAATAAATTAATGTAGACAATTAAAGGGATATCTAATTTTCTGGATTATGAATGCATCTGATGGAGGAGAATCAGAAGTTTATGAAATTTTTTTTTGCATGAAGAAATACTAAAATAAACACTTAAACACTTACCTTGAAGTTAGTAAAATCTAGTGTAATTTCTGACAGTTTAAAATGAAGGTTAACACCCCCTCCAATTTGTTTTGGCCAATCCGGTTAGATGAAAGAGTTGAGACATAGCACTATGTTTGTTGCTATAGCAACAGCACACAGAATAGACAGGAAGTAGGAATGAGTCATATATCAGCAGTGACTGGGATGCTGACAACACTGCTCTTCTATTGGCTGAGGTGCAAAGCTGCATGGAATATGTAGCAAAGGAGCCTGGGAAATGTAGTGTATCACTGACATGTGACAGGAAGCTGCAAAGAGGAAGCTGCAAGGAGATTGGCTGAGCTAGCAAGAACAGGTAAATAGTGGGTTAATATTGCTCCCCGGATGCTGCATGCTGATTGGGTGGGGACAAAGAAGTTGTGTAGAAACCCCCTAGGGGTGTCAACATAATCATTAGAGAGATGTTTTACATATTAATAAAAATAAAATGTTTCATGAGATGTGCTGCATACACAAAGTATTAATCCAGCTCACTTAGATATCCCTTTAACAATTAACAACCAAGTTATGAAAAACAAAGGAACAAGAAAAATATTCTTTACCTTCTCTCTGGATGTTTGAGGTAGGAAATGAGGGTCACTTTTCTCTCTCTTTCTCTCTCTCTTTGCAGGATGGCACTCGTAATGCTTTGATGCTATTCTGAGTGTTATACCAGTATATATGTGTATATATATATATATATATATATATATATATATATATATATATATATATATAGTGTACATTTGTGGTCACATTTGAAAGTCTAAAACAAGTGAAAAATCTTGTTTAATGACCAGAATTCAGAGAAATACAGTTATTACACTGCATGCTGGGAACCTTGGCAGGGACATGCAAATGTACCCACAAAGGCTTCACTCTTGCAATCCATAGCCATATCAAATATGATTTCCCTTAAGCATATGCCCACTGTATCAAACACCTTTGAGCAAAGCTAGGGTTGGATTATACACAAGCTAGGAATCGCACCCATGTACAGCTGTTTCAAGGTTACTGCCTATCATAAGCGTGGGGCCAGTTCCTTAGCTAAAGTAGTGGATATTTTGAGGAGGTAGTTCACCACAACAATTATTTAATATATAGTGGGCAAAAGAGCCATGGTAGCCCTCCACAGTACAGTTGTACAGTAAATAAATAGTATATATATATATATATAGTGATGTCGCGAACATAACATTTTCGGTTCGTGAACCGCGGACGCGAATTTCATCAAATGTTCAAAACGGCCGAACCGGGCGAACCGCCATAGACTTCAATGGGCAGGCAAATTTCAAAACCCACAGGGACTCTTTCTGGCCACAATAGTGATGGGAAAGTTGTTTCAAGGGGACTAACACCTGGACTGTGGCATGCCGGAGGGCAAAACTCGCACAGAAAATTACGATGCAGAGTCTGGTTTTAAGCCATAAAGGGCATAAATCACCTAACATTCCTAAATTGTTTGGAATAACATGCTTTAAAACATCAGGTATGATGTTGTATCGATCAGGTAGTGTAAGGGTTACACCCGCTTCACAGGCAGGCAACTGAAATTAGATTACAGGAAAAAAATGGTTGTTTTCAATGTATGGTACACCACCAGGTATGAGTAGTGAAAATAAGCACAATATAAGCTGTTAGGTGCTAGCCTGTCACACACACATGCTGGCAGGCAGGCATATGCAATTAGATTACACAGAACAAAATTATAAAATAAAATAAATGATGTTCTAGCCCTAAAAAGGGCTTTTTGGCTTGCTGTCCTTGCAGCAGATATCAGATGAGTCCTTCAGGTCTGTAGTGGAAGCTAAATACACAGCCTGGATATCTATTTCCCTATTAAATCTCCAGCAGCTACACTATCTGTCCTCTCACAACGAATGCAGCTTCAGAATGATTCTAAAATGTATGCTGTCCTTCAGATGGAAGGCTCTGGAAGGGAGTGTATGCTGCTGATTGGCTGGAATGTGTCTGCTGACTGTGAGGTGCAGGGTCAAAGTTTCCTCAATGATAAAGAATAGGGGGCGGACCGAAAAGCGCATGCATCCGCCGTCCAATGCGAGCGCGAAAGAGCCAAAATCGCCGCGAATAGTCTTCGGGCGAACTGTCCGCGACATCTCTATTTAATATATATATATATATATATATATATATATATCCTGGACTACAATTTCTAATCAGCAACAATGTATTCATATGAGTCACTTTTAAAATAACATATTTGAAGTTACTATTGTTACCAACTACCTAGTAAAGATAAATTCTTACAATCATTAACACTAAAACAAGTCACTTTCACATCCACACATATAGTCCTCTAAGTAATATATCACATATTATAATTGTCAAACTGTGATTTGTCGTCACGCTTGCGAGCCTCGCGAAGCGAGGTGAGCTGTTGAGGCATAGAAGCCTTTCAAGCTCGGAGGACTTATTGTCCTGCAAGCCTCGCGAAGCGAGGCGAGCAGTTGAGGAATGGAAACACGTGGGACTAGGGCTGAAATGAGTGCCGAAGGCTCTCCTGTAAACCTTGCAAAGCAAGGCAAGCAGTTGAGGCATGGGAATACGCTGGACTTAGGCTGAAATGAGCGCCAAAGGCGCTCCTGCAAGGCTCGCGAGGCGATGCGAGCAGTTGAGGCATTGAAGCATTGAAGCAACTTAGGCTGCAAGCAGTGGAGGAACGCAGGATTTACTTAGGCTGCAAGCTGTTGAGGAACGCGGTTCTTAGAAGAAAAAAAAATTGATCTTGGGGCAAAAAAAAAAGAATTCGGAAAAAAAACGAATGTAACGGCCGAAAAACACGAAGAAAAACAACAACAAAAATAATTAATTAAACCACATTCACACACAGCACAGGGGGAGAGCCAGGATGCCTATGAATGAGGTTGCAAGCGATTTTAAGCCGAATTTGCCATGTTTCGTCACTGGAAAGAGACACATGGCATTCCCAAGCACAAAACTTGCAGCTTAATGAACCCTGCAATGAGTGTCCTGTACAGTAGGCAGGAGGTAAGGTTTGCAATGAGCCCCACGAAGACGCTCATTGCAAGCCTTTCCTCTTGCCTACTGTACGGGCCGTTCATTGCAGGGTTTGTTAACCTGCAAGTGTAGTGCTTGGGAATGCCATGTGTCTCTTTCCAGGATCTCACCCCTTTTCTTTCCGTGTCTTTCTCCTCTGTGTGTGTGCTGAATGTTTGCATGACACATGGTGACTGCAGTTGGTTTCATTTTCAAAGTCCATAGTGCCTGGCGTTGTTGGTGTGTTAGTGTGTTCGGTGTAGTGTATATTCTAAGTCCCGTGTGCCTAGCATTGTTTGTGTAAGTGTTACTGTCTTAAGCGTCGTGTATTTTGTACGTTTTGCGAGCCTGGCGTTGCTGAGCCTTGTTTTCATGCGGTTTGTGAAATTTTGCGTTTTACGTCCGTCACTTTTTTCCTCGCTTAGGCAATTTTCGAGTGTTGAAAAACACGACATATGGATGTAATTTTCTTGTAACCTCACTCCCAGGCTTCCTGTATCTCCCCATGTGCTGTGTGTGAGTGTGTTATAATTTTTATAATTTTTTGTGCTGCACGGCTGCTTCGCCTTACTTTGAGAGGCTCACATCTGTGATGGCAGCGCTGGCTCGCCTTGCGAGGAACGCAACTGCGTTACCAACATCGCAAACGTCCCCAGCATTGCAAGATCCTCAACTATATATGTGATTGATGTATATAGTGACTCTACATCACATGGCAAAAATGGTTGTTGAATTTAGAGAGAATCCATCTAATTTACTTAGTACATGCATTGTGTCAATTACATAAGATTGTAAGCCAGAGAAGAGAGATCTTAAACGTGGATCCAAATATCGTCTAGATTTCTCACCAAGACATTACTAGAATTATTGGACTACCAAATGGTTTCTCTTTATCTTTATGTACTTTTGGAAGCATAAAAAGTAGCCACTTTTGGATTATTAACATGATAATAGAGGTGTTCTTTCGGTATGATCAAAGTAGGTGATCTCGCATTGTCCAAAATGTTTGTATATTTAGTTAAAAATTAAAAAGATGGATCTCCCAACAACTTTTTGTAACATTGTTTATCACTTAGTTGTTCATTGGCCTCTTCCAGATATAAATTCAAAGGCCAGATGACAATGTTACCTCCTTTGTCAGACGGCTTAATCAGTATATCATCCTGCTCGCATATTTATTTAAGTGCCCTTTACTGTTATAATGTAATATTTGACATTTCAATCAAATGTATATTTTCCAATTCATGGATAACTAATTTGAAATAAATATCAAATGCTGGGAACAGAGATTGGAGGATTAAATTTGGATTTGTATCTCAATCTCTTTAGCCAATCGTCTCATCAGCAGTTTCAATATCACACGCTTCTACCAAGATATTAGAAGCACTGCCCTTTTTATCTGCATCTGAATGTAATTCTTGATTTTTTGCAAAATGTTTTTTAATAAGCAATTGTCTGGCAAAGGGATGCAAAACTTTAACGACCGCAAAAAAAAATAACAGTTTAGGGAGATTTATAATATGCAATTGCCCTGATCCCCTTGTCCTTCTGGGCCGGTTCCTTCTCTTGTGTAGCTCTTCTCCTTCCCTATATCCCCATTTCTGTTTGTCACTCAGAGTTCAAGAGGGGTTCTGATCTGGTCAGTCTTCCGGTACTTGTACCGGGGCCCTGTTGAATGGGGTCTGTATCTCACCTAAAAAAATCTGAGGATCTAATATTTATTAATTTTATTTTTTTGTACGTTTATATGCATTTTAATCCCTATTCTGCAAAGTGGGCACATCTCTATGTGAATAATGTGTGCAAAAATAAAAAAACGTTGAAATTTAGACAAAATGTCAGATTTTCCGAACATTCAGTTTTAAAATGTTTCTTGTCTACGGATCATATAAACATGTTTTCTTATATATAAAATTTGTATATGAATACCACTTTAAGACATTTTTAGTACACAAGTTATATATTGAATAAAAAATATATATATTTTCTTGTTGTTTTTTTTTTAGAAATCAATCAAATTCCCTAAATGATTTCAGGTTTTGCTAGTTTAATATAAGTTGAGTTTTTTTATATTATTTTAGATATGAATTTGCAACTTTCTCCTTAATGTTAGTATTTCTATAGTCTATTCCATTACAGTTGCTTTTTTCCCTATTACAATTACAGGACTCAGTTGTAATATATAAATTATTATGAACGATATTATAGAGCAACTCCATTTCCTATGTGTGTAAATGGGATTAAATGTAAAGAAGGGCAAACATATTAATAAAGCAGGTATTGGTCAGCTATTAGATTGGCCAATCGTTTCTTTTTGGTTAGTTGGAATATAATACTTTGGAACAATTTTAATAATTAACACCAGGATACCATACAATTGAGGCAAAATCTTAAGCAAATCATACAATTCCTGCAGAATATCTATGCCTTGCTGTTTTAAACAAAAAGTTAAACTAAAAGTTAAGTGTTATTTAATTATTCCCATATTATACAAGGAAGTGCAATAAATGATATGCTTTCTTCTTCATTATTCTGGTTTGATTATTTATACAGATAGCAATCTTTCATGGGTGATATTTTATCAAATTAGTGTTTCCTTTCTGTAGTTAGTTCAAGTGCACTCCAATTTGTTAATTTACCATGAAAAAGTGCTAGCCCATTATTGACAAAAAGTTAACCTATAAAAATTTTCTGAAATTAACATTTTTGCAACATAAAATATTATATATATATATATATATAAATATATATATAATTCAACTACCCAATATCCCAATAGAGAAAGAGTGATTCTTATTAAAATGTATATATTTATTGAAATCAACAGAGTGTAAGAGATTACTTTCTAAATTTAACATTTTGTAAAACATAAAATATAGCATAATACACATGATTTCTTTAAAAAAATAGTAAAATTATTCTTGACTTTATAAGCACACATTTCTGAAACTAACACATGGTAATCTAGATACACACACCCCTCTACCTGTTTTATCTCATGTATGTTTCCTGGGAGCTTGCTAACCACCCTAAAGTTCTTTCTATATTGTATGAGTTCTTTGATGTTGTATAAGGATTGAACTTTTAGTAAAACATTCCCCACACTCTTGTCACACATGTGGGTTCTCCCTTATATGCATTCTCTCATGTCTCATAACGCTTGATGGTTGCGAAAAACATTTCCCACACACACGACACGCATATGGTTTCTCCTCTCTATGAATTCTCTCATGTCTCCTAACGCTTGATGGTGCCGTAAAACATTTCCCACACTCACGACACGCATATGGTTTCTCCTCTGTATGAACTCTCCGATGAGAATCAAGACCTGCTTTCTGTCTAAAACTTCTTCCACACTCAGAACATGTAAAATTTTTCTCTCCTGTGTGAATGCTTTCATGTTGTACTAGATTTGAGTGGTTATTGAAACCTTTCCCACATTTCAAGCACACAAATGGTGTCTCCTCTGTATGAATTCGCTGATGCCTAATGAGATGATACTGTGTGCTAAAACATTTATCACATTTGGTACATATATATGGTTTCTCTCCTGTATGTATTTTTACATGTCTTATTAGGTGTGCGTTGCTGATAAAGCTTTTCTCACACTCAGAACATACAAATTGTTTCTTTTCTGAATGACATATTTTATGATTTAGTAAAGCTGCTTTAGCTTTGTAACATTTCCCACAATCTGAACATGCAAATGGTTTATCTTTTGCGTGAGAAACCTGATGTGAGGTAAGTTGACGTTTAAAGCTAAAACATTTTCCACATTCTGCACATGCATATGGGTTCTCTCCTGTATGTATACGATTGTGTTGGATAAGTTCATATTTCTCAGCAAAGCTTTTCTCACATTCAGAACATGCAAATAGTTTATCCTCTCTATGTAGATTCTTATGTCGGTTAAGGTGAGCTTTCCGATTAAATCTTTTCTCACATTCATTACATGCAAATGGTTTATGCCCTGTATGTATATTCTTATGTTGGATAAGGCTAGATTGCTGATTAAATCTTTTCTCGCATACAGAACATGCAAATGGTTTATCCCCTGTATGAACTCTCTGATGTGTGAGAAGAGAAGCCTTGCTAACAAAATATCTCCCACATTCAGAACATTCCTTATTTCTTTTTTGAGACTTCTGAGTGCGTCTCTGTGATTGGAGCCCATTGTCGTTATCCTGAACAGAAACAGTTTTATGACGTGCTGTGGTGGTTTCAGTTCTACATGTCTTTGTATAAGTCACTGTGTTGTAATGTTGTCCAGAAGTATTCTGTGTTGTGGATCCATCTGTTCAAGGAAATATAAAGAAAATACAGACATTTAGTGAATGACCACTGAAGTGTCATATGTACAATACACATTCATGAAAAACCACTTTATTACATGCAATGTATTTTTATGAAGCTTAAAATAAATAATTATTATGGCAGAGTGGAGACAGATGGGTGATGAGGAGGCCAGCAAAGAATGAGTTGCAGTATTTGAGGCAAAGTGTTATGAGAGATTGGATTAGAATTTTAGTTGTCCTGTGTATTTTAGAAATTACTTTACGTGAAAATGACATAATTTCCTTACATAGTATGTGAGGAATAAAATAGATGGCAGGGTAAAATAGAAATACAAGAAAAGAGGCCTGAAAGGTGAAAGTGATGATGGCATTTTCAAAATTGAAAGATATTTGAAGACTGTAAGCTGTAGTAGGGGGTTGGAAGAATAGGAGCTCAGTCATTGACATGTTAAGTTTGAGTTAACAGGCGGACATCCAGGAATATATGCTTGAGAGGCAGTTGGCACCATGTGCTAAAAGAAAGGAGGGATAGATCTGGTGTTGAGAGGTAGACTGGAGTGTCATATGCATATAGATGGTACTCTTATAAAACCTTTTGGATTTCAGTATCAATGGAGGATATATAGATACAGAAGGTGTGGGGGGGGGGGGGGGGTAGAACTTTACATATAAGAACATATATCCTCTTCAAAAGATAGCCAAGGCTGGTACTAGGTCTAGAGAAACTTTCTCCACTCTTCATACATGTTTCAGGTCTAATCAGTAACTACTAATTTCATAAAGGCCTAGGAAAAAAGAAATTAGAACAACTCTGCATAGAGAGGAATGGTTAGATATTTTTGCCAATACAATATCGACCTCAATTAAGAATGCATATTAAGTGCAACTCAGCATTTAAATATTTTGCAGCTTGTGAAAGTTTTATGGACTGTCCAATTTATGCTATCAAGGATATGTAAAACACACATGTGTTGGCTTTGTACACATGCTCAAATTGATTAGTAAGGTTTTACATATACCTATTCCCCCATGCCCCTAGAGGGTCCTACTCAGCAAATCAACAGAAGACACTGCCAAGCAATCCAATAAGCTTCTTACATAGATTTGCTAAGCAACTAGGTGCTGTAGAGATAAAAAATGTAAATTCTGCCCGTGGAGTCAGAGTATGTGAGATCTGAGGCAATCTTGGGTTATTATCTATTCTAAAGTTGAATGGAGAGGGGGATTTTATTTGCCAATTTAGATAAGTTTAGAATATTGTACACCACACAGCACATGCTACAAAAAAGGTAGCTTGCTAGTGTATTTAGTATAAGTTCTATCTGCTTGCTCCTACATGCCATGACAAGTAGGACAAGTTAAAGCTGCGGTCATGCCCACTACTTAAACAACTGCTAATGTTATTAGTTTGCCGCATACTTCACAAACAGATGAAGTTTTCCTAATGAAGTTGCTACAGATAAAGGTTGCAGAACTGGAACAATGAACAAATCATAAAACATACAGTGCCACCAACCAGCATCCCATGTGCCAAACATACCACAAAAAACTGAATATAGAACAATAGGATAGGCAATAACAATAGAACATTTCTTAAATAGTAAATATTGCTTTGATTGAGAATGGCCAACCTTGACGTATTTGTTGTTGGTTTAGTTCATTCAGTTGTATCGAACTCTTTTGTAACCCTATGGATCGGAGCACGCCAGGTATATCTGTCAGACATTGCCCCTCTAAGCATCATATTCATTACTCATCTATCCATCTCTGCCTCTGCCGCCCTCTTCACATTCAGGGGTCCAGTGTATCACCCGAGGCATCCTCTTTTTAGTGAGGTCCATCAATTTTCTTGTTATTTAGCCGCCTTAGTCCACTCAAAACCAGGTGGTCCCGTTCTTCTTAGGGACCAACATCATATGGGACCACAAGTTCTAAAGGATGGCTCAATGGTCCCTAGCTCTAACATCTCATCCATCTCCCTTCCTAAATTCCCCTTCACAGTCTCAGGGACCCTTTAAGAGGGCTGCTTCAGTTGTGAATTTCAGGGGTAAGGACCACGTAGACCAGTTGGTCTGTCCAACCAGGTTGGGTCAAGAGCAAGGAGGTATGGAGAGGGATGTGGAGTCATGAATGACTGTGGTCGGAATCAGAAACTGGTTGGAGCTGTGGTCTAGGCTGGACTATTGGGCTGGAGGGGGGGAGGAGGGGGGTGGCTGATCTAGGTGGCCTAGCTTGGTGGAGACCACTGGGCAGAGGAGGCAATCTCACTTCTCCCAGGTCTCCCTGTACTGGTCTGCTAGGTGACCATCCTCTTCTGCAGTGGTGGGCCATTGATCTTTGATAAACCTAAAAATATTGCCCCAGCACAACAACCTGGAAACCTCCTCAACAGTCTGCACCTAGTGCCCCTTCCACCAGCCATCAGAAGCATGGCTGAGCTTTTACATCATTTCCCGATATGAGTCCTGTGCACCTATAGTGAAGAGGAGGTGCCAGTACATTTAGTGTATCCTTCTCTGGTACCTCTTCTTCACCTCTCCCTCTGTCTGTTGGCGTACCCCAAGGTTAAGTCCTAGGCCCCCTCCTCTTCTCCATCTACACATCCTCATTTGGTACCCTAATAAAATCCTTTGGATTTTAGTATCATCTCTATGCAGATGATACTCAAATCTACCTCTCTGCACCAGATCTATCCCCCTATCTTTCCAACTGCCTCTCTTGCATATCCTCCTGGATGTCTGCCCATCAACTCAAACTCAATATGTCTAAGACTGAACTCCTTATCTTTCCACCCTCTACTACAGCTTTCACTCCTCAAATATCTCTCACTGTGGACAATGGCATCATCACTCCCACCTCCCAGGCCCATTGCCTTGGGGTTCTACTGGACCCTCCCCTCTCTTTTATGCCTCACATACAATCAATAACAAAATCTTGTCAGTTTCACCTAAAAAACATCTCCAAAATGTGTCACTATCTTACAGAAGACACAGCTAAACTTTTTATACACTCTCTCATCATATATCGATTTGACTACTGCAATTCACTCCTTGCTGGCCTCCCCATCTCTCGCCTGTCTCCACTCCAATCCATAAGGAATGACTCCGCTAGACTCATCTTCCGTACTAAACGCTCTGTGGCTGCAGCTTCTCTCTGTCAATCACTCCACTGGCTTCCCATAGCCTCCAGAATCAAATACACCCCCTTATATCTCTCCCAACCACACCCTTCATTCTGCTAATGACCTTCTTTCCTCCTCTCTTATGACCTCCTCTTCTCCTGCCTTCAAGACTTTTCTTGTGCTGCCCCTACTATCTGGAGCGGCTTACGTCACTCCATTAGACTATCTTCCTTCCTCAAAACCTTTAAAAAAATTATTAAACACACCTGTTTAAAAAAATCTGATCACCTTCAGCCTTAATATGAACAATTGCAAACTCCACAGCTTAATAACACACCCACAATCTACAGTACAACACACAGACATCTCAAATTGACTAAACAAATTGCTTTCACACTGCCATCTTGCAATTGTCACCCTCTTGCATCACACCTAAACCCTTTAAATTGTAAGTTTGTGAGTTTTCAATATTGTGTCAGTGCGTTGGAAACAAGCACTATGTACATTTGATTTTAAGCTCAAAAACAGGGCCATTCATTCTTTTTAAGGTGGTTATTTTGTTTTTGCCATGTACTTAACCCCTGTATAGAGCTACGGAATATGTTGGCGCCTTACAAATAAAGATAATAATGAATAATATTAACTCCTTTCTGTAATGTTCAGAGGTCATCTGGTATCGTGCCAACAGCACCCGCTTAACTTCATGACAGTTCTCTACAGGATGGTGGGGAATTGCCTGGTAGGCTGTGCTGGCTCACCCGCTAAGCAAGCCCACCAGATCACAAAATAGAGGTGATGAGGACAGTGCGTGCGGAGGTTACCATGGAGCAGGTTAGTCAGTCACCACATTACAGGCAGAGCTCCGCTGATTCTCACACAGCACCCAGGAAGCTGCCCTATAGAGCCTTTCACTGATTTGATGATATTGTGGTGGGGACACTGACAGCTTTCTGTCTGCAAGAGGGCACTCTGGTGGTGGTACCTCCTCTCCACCTCTAGGTCCTTAGCCTAGCATGACCAAGTTCCTCCCTGGAGGCATCCCTGGAGTGCTCGGGCACCCTCTACTCCCCACACAAGTGGCGCAACTCTGCCACAAAGGCACTCCAGGTTCAGAGGGCTGGCATAGACACCGCCCTGCTGCGGCTCAGCTTGCGGATTTCTGCCATGCAGAGCTTAGCATAATGCGTCACCTTTACTGCTGTTTTTCCAGTATCTCTTGTTTGGCTTCTCCCCTTCTACAGCACCAAACCCGCCACTGTCACCAGTTTGTCATGAGGGTGTTGGGTATTGATGATGTTGCTTTCTAGGACTGGGCAAGAATAACATTGAAGCTGGAAGTGAGAGAGCCTGGAAGCCTGGACAGGTATTATTAAGCTGAAAAGCACTTGGTCACCAGCAGACAGTTAAAGTTCTATTTTCAATGATCACTGTTGCCATGGCAACCTGCAGCACCACAGTCCTGACATGTGGAATTCTGAGTGAGGGGCTGTCATCATGGAACCTTTATTCAGTGAGAGAGGAGTCGTCTAAGAGTGAGGTGTGTGAGGTGGGTATATTAACTTTACCTGCCTGACCAGGACTTCCATAAATATTCTAAAAATTCATACTAAATTAGTTTGTAATTAGTGGTTAATTGCAAGACAATGGATCAAAGGGCTATCACTTGCAAAAGCACTTGAGACCACTTGGCCTTTGTCTATTAAAACAAAATGTTTCAACTGTTGTCTGACAACCTAGTTAAATATACTCAATGCAGAAGTCTGTGGAGCCCACTTTACTGTTTGAAAGCACCCAGAACCTAGACTTGCACTAGGACTGGGAGTGATCTGGGTATCACGGTTGGCTATTGGAAGTGGCTATTTGGCGACTTAAAGTGATACTACCCTCAAAATATTTGTATTTGTCCTATGCAATGTATACACCCTGAAACACATGATACACATAAAGCAAATGTTTGAGAAAATAATAAAATGGATCCAAAGCAGTCTGGACTAGGGTGACTGGGTGGAAATGGTTCTTAGTAGTCCAGGGCATATAACCAGGGGCTTGGGAAAACAATAGAGAATATAACATATTACCATTCTAGTTTTGGTCTATACCCATAAATAAGTAATATAGTCCTTTATATGAATATCTTTGTGGCCATTGCAATTGCCTTTGTCCATGTGGTCAATGTAACAAGAATACACTGTGGTCTGGTAGCTGGATCCAAAGGCCCAATCGTTTTGAGGGTTGTGACAGGATCCCTTTATAAAATATTGTTAAAAAGCTCATAGAGTCCCAGACAAGTATGACCAATAGCAACCATGTTAGTATTTATTACTCACTGTTGCTGGTTTTCATTTCCTTCTCTGTGATCTTCTGAAGACTCCTCACATGAGGCTCTTCTCCATTCTCAATGTTTGAGATAACCACCGGCTTCTCGTGAATAAGTCCTGAAAGTAGATATTGGAGTTCTATCTTAAATAATCACTATATGTTCAAACAATAAACATGGTTACCATTTCGAGAGAATGTCATATTGAAAGATCTATCTAAATTAGAAAAAAAAATGTTTATGGCTCTGCTGGAGCATCTATGATACTTTGGTGTAGGGGCAAATGTGGGTGTTGTTTACACTTCTGCAAAAAAATGGCTTGAACTTATTAATGCGTTATCTGCCTCTGAGCATTCACTGAGAGTCTTCAAAAACGTAGATTTTTGGCCTTAACATGAATCTGTATTTAAGGGAACTCCCTGTACCTTGTATATAAAAAGGACTTTTATTGGTGAACTAAAGCTTTTTTCTTAATATAGAATACAAATGAGGCCCTTGACATTCTCTGGGGTGACAATTAGAGAGATAAATAGAGAGAGAAAGAGAATTACTGTATAACTTTTATGTTGTAGTTATGATTTAACGGGAAAATCAATTAGTCTAATAATCCTAAAATATACACACAGCAACATCAAAAGTCCTGTCTTAAAGCCTGTTGCTCGCTTTTCTTCTTTACTGATGAAAGTTCGTTGAGCCATTTTCTTCCAAAAGAATACAGTTTCATCATGGTTGTGCACATGCTCAGTTGCATAACCCTTCTCTTCAATAAGTTTCCTTAAAGTCTCAGGAAATAATTTCTCTGCCTCTCGGTTGGCAGGCGATTTTTCTCCGGTCATTTTTACATTACGTAGGCCAAATCCGTAATGATAGGCAACCTCAGTGTGCTTACTACACATATCCAATAATTCAACTTTTTACTGCAAGGTAAAACCCATCACTGTTATTATACCAAGGACATTATACCAGGCCAGAGAAGGGTTAACTGGACTATACGAGGCCCAAGGGTTAATCTTGGCTTTCCATCATCTTTGTTTAGAAATGGAAGTCTGCAAGGGACAGGAAGAGCTAACCCAATTATCCATCTGCTTTGTTTGTAAAAGCTCTATTGTGTAGGGAACCAGTCTGCTCCAGTGATGACGTGTTAATAATATAATCCAGTTGCTAATTAAGTCTTTGTATGGCCAAAGGTGGGAGTATTCCATTGTCCCCGTTCTGACTGTATATATATGTGTGTAAAAGAATTAAAAGTTATTCCTGTTCTGAAAATCCACGGTGTGTATCGTCCATTGTGGAGAGAGGGACTTGTGGGACCGGGCTGCGCTATACTTGGCTATCTTTGTTATTTATTAGCGGAGATATTGACCTCTGATGTCACAGCTCCGTTACATTTGTCTACTATTAAAATCGAAAATGAGAAACCCACGGATGTCAAAGGACAACTGTAGTTAATATTTTCTTCCACAGGATGATAATCTGTACATTTACACTACAAGTAAATATATACAGTGCTTTAATAACAAACTAGATACATCTATTTCCCCCCGTACAACCATGATACACATTAATTAGAATTAATTTTTATATTTAAAAATTCTAAATTTCAAATCACTTCAGCAATCTACCATTTTTTTTTTCTTACCTAGAGACCTGAGGTTTTGGTAATTTTCCATCATCACATCCTTATAAAGTTCCTTCTGCTCTTCACTTAGACAGTCCAACTCCTCCTCAGAAAAGTAAACCGCAACTTCATCAAACTTCATTTTTTCCTTTAATTAACATGATTCAAATAAAATAAAAAAATACAGACAAAAATATTTACTAACTTGGCATAAGGTATATGAAAGGTAGTGTGTATCACATATATAGTTGTGAGCATACGAGCCGTTGCTCACGCTTGCGGGCTTGCGCAGCGAGCCTGTGGCCCTCTCAAAGCGAGGGTCGCAGTTGCTGGCAAGGAGCGCCGAAGGAGCGACCCTCGCAAAATTTATGTCGTAACGCAAAGAAAATACGAGACCCATTACGACCTAGCAAAAATCGTCCGCAACACACGCACATCAAAACATGAAGAAAAAAAAAACAAATACACACAACAAATACATAAAAAGCTTACTTACAGGAAGAGGGAGCATCCAGGACCTCAAAAACTAAAGTTACACCTCAATTTAAGTCAAATTAAAAGAGTTTAGACACTAAAAAGTTCTCTAAGCGAGAGAAAAAATGGCAGCACAAAAAAAAAAAACGAAAACGAGGCTACAGCAGTCTAAAGACGCAAAACACCACAAAAAACCTACGTATTTACTGAAAAACACCTACGAGATTAAAAAACAAGGACGCAACCCGCCCAACCCCAAAAACATTACAAACACAATAAATACAAACAACAAACACATAAAAAGGTTACTCACAGCAAGGGGGGGGGGCACGAGGACCTCTGCAAGTGAGGTTACACCTCCATTTAAGCACAAATTTCGTAGTTTAGAGACCCGTAAATCACCTAAGCGAGAGAAAAAATGTCCGCCGAACAAAACGAAAACAAGGCTAAAGGTCCCTAAACACGCAAAACACTACCATAAACATGCAAAATACCACCAAACAGCTACGGATATTACAAAAAGCCCACCAAACAGCTACCGATATTACGAAAAAGTCGCACGACATAGAAAACGAACGACGCTTCATCAGCCACATTAAATACACCAAACAGCATTAGCTCACTTAGAATTTCATTGCCGTCATTTTTTGACAGGCAATTCGCTAGTATATATATATATATATATATATATATATATATATACACACACACACAGATATAGATCAGTGTATATAGCATCGCTGCAGTTGCTGGCAAGGAGCGACAAAGGCGCTCACTGCGCTGGTAGCCATGTGCGTCATAGGCGCTCATCCCTATGACCCGCGGAACTTCACATCAACACAAAACACAATTACACAATTCAGAATGCGAGACCTGTAGCAGTTTGAAAAAAAAAAAGGCAACAAGGAAAGCGAGACTTTGAAAAGAAAAAAAATACAACCCGCGGCACTTAGAAAAAAAAAATACGGGGTCCAAAAAATACGAATAAATTACAAATTGGTAAAGTATATTTATTTATGATTTTATTCATTATCATTAAAAAAATACATATAGAGAAAAAAAAAAGGACCAGGCGACAGGATTGCAATAAACGCCAAAGGCGTTCAGTGAGCGGCTCGCAAAGATATATATATATATGTATATATTATTATTATTATTATTGTCTTTATTTATATCGCGCCAACATATTCCATAGCGCTGTACAGTGGTATTGCACAAGGCAAAAAACAAACTTAACACCTTATAAAGAATGGAGGGCCCTGTTTTTGAGCATATAATCAAATGCACATAGTGCTTGTTTCCAAGACACGGACAAGCAATTGAAAACTCGCAAACTTACAATCTAAGTGTTTAGGTGTGATACAAGAGGGTGACAACTACAAAATGGCAACGTGAATGCAATTTGTTTAGTCAATTGGAGGGGTCTGTGTGTTGTACTGTAGAGTGTGGGTGGGAGTGTTATTATGCTGTGGAGTGTGCAGTTGTAATTATAAAGAATGATGGTGATATGATTTTTTAAATAGGTGTGTTTTAAGTAATTTTTTAAAGGTTTTGGGGCAGGAAGATAATCTAATGGAGCGAGGCAAGGAGTTCCAAATAGTAGGGGCAGCACGAGAAAAGTCTTGAAGCCGGGAGTGAGAGGAGGTGATCAGAAGAGGAGGAAAGGAAAAGGTTGTTAGCAGAACGAAGGGGGCGGTTGGGAGAGTATTTAGAGACAAGAGCAGAGATATAAGGGGGTGCACTGTTGTTGAGGGCTTTATGTGTTAGGGTCAAGATTTTAAATGTGTTTCGGGAAGCTATGGGAAGCCAGTGGAGTGATTGACAGAGAGGAGCTGCAGACACTGATCGTTTGGTATTGAAGATGAGTCTAGCGGAGGCGTTCATTATGGATTGGAGGGGAGACAGACGAGAGATGGGTAGGCCAGCAAGGAGGGAATTGCAGTAGTCGAGTCGAGAAATGATGAGAGAGTGTATTAGAATTTTAGCTGTGTCTTGTGAAAGATAATGACGAATTTTGGAGATGTTTTTTAGGTGAAACTGACAAGATTTTGTTATCGATTGGATGTGAGGAATAAAAGAGAGGGCGGGATCCAGTAGAACCCCAAGACAACGGGCCTGGGAGGTAGGAGTGATGATGGCGTTGTCAACAGTGAGAGATATATGTGAAGTGGAAGCTGTAGTAGAGGGTGGAAAGATTAGGAGTTCAGTCTTAGACATGTTGAGTTTGAGTTGACGGTTAGACATCCAGGAGGATATGCTAGAGAGGCAGTTGGAAACATGAGCTAGAAGAGAGGGGGATAGATCGGGTGCAGAGAGGTAGATTTGAGTATCATCTGCATAGAGATGATACTGAAATCCACAGGATTTTATGAGGGTGCCAAGGGAGGAGGTGTAGATGGAGAAGAGGAGGGGGCCTAGGACAGAACCTTGGGGAACGCCAACAGACAGAGGGAGAGGTGAAGAAGAGGTGCCAGAGAAGGAGACTCTAAATGTACGATCTTTTAGATAGGATGTGAACCATGAAAGAGCTGTGCCCTGGATGCCAAATGAGCGGAGAGTTTGGATTAGAAGAGGGTGGTCCACTGTGTCGAAGGCAGCAGAAAGATCCAGGAGAATTAGAATTGAGAAGTGACCCTTTGATTTGGCAGTTAGCAAGTCATTGGTGAGTTTTGTGAGGGCTGTTTCTGTTGAGTGTTGGGCACAGAAAACAGATTGGAAGGGGTCAAGAAGGGAATTGGAAGAAATAAATTGAGTGAGGCGATTGTAAACAAGCCGCTCAAGCCGTTTAGAAGCCAAGGGAAGTAGTGAGATAGGGCGATAGTTGGAGGCAGAAGCTGGGTCAGATGAGGGGTTCTTGAGAATGGGTGTAATTATGGCGTGTTTCAATGAGGATGGAAACCTGCCAGTGTCTAGGGAGAGGTTGAATAGATGTGTGAGAGATGGGATAAGTGTGGTGGATAGGGGAGGGATTAGCTGTGAAAGAATAGGATCATGTGAACATGTTGTAAGGTGAGAGGTTAATAATAACGTAGATACTTCATCCTCGGTTACAGGGTTAAAGGAATCCATAGTGGAGGAGGGATTGGGGAAGGGTAAGGGCTGGGTGTTGTCGGCTTGTGGAAAGGATGGTGGGATAGGGAAAGCTGGGAGGAGAGCTCATTTTGGATAGTTTTAATTTTGGTTTTAAAGTGGCTGGCAAAGTCATCAGCAGTTAGACAGGTAGGGGCAGGAGGTGGGGGTGGGCAAAGGAGGGTGTTGAATGTAGCAAATAAACGTTTAGGGTTGGAGGACAGGTTTGATATTAGTGATGAGAAGTAGTGTTGTTTGGCAAGATTGAGGGCAGAGAAGTAGGAACGCAAGGTAGACTTGTAGTGGAGAAAGTCTGCTGAAGTGCGAGATTTCCTCCACAGTCGTTCTGCAGTGCGTGAGCATCTCTGTAGATAGCGTGTTTGTGTGGTGTGCCATGGTTGTGGATGAGATTGAGGGCGTTTGCTTGTGATTATGGGGGCAAGAGTCAAGGGTGGAAGTTAGAGTAGCGTTGTACTGTGAAGTGGCGATGTCAAGGCAGGCTAGGGTGGTGAGGGGGCTAAGAAGGGGTTTTAGTACTTTTGAAAATCACTGTGGGTTGAGTGCTTGCAGGTTTCTGCGTGTTCTGGTGGCAGGATTTGAAGAAGGGTGGTGAGCGGAAGATGAGGTGAGGTTGCAAGTTAGCAGGTGGTGGTCAGATAGGGGAAGTGAGGAGATGTCAAGGTTGGATATATATGTATGTATATATATATATATATATATATATATATATATATGCACACACACACACAATCTCACAAAACTGTGTACACCCCTGACATTTTTGTAAATATTTTATTACTAGCGACTTGCCTGTCAAAAATGACGGGGCAATAAAATTGTAAGGCAGGTAATGCTGTTTGCCAAAGACAGTAAGTGTTTTGGTAGTCTGAGGTCCTTCGGGGCTCATTGGGAGCCTCGCTCTGAGAGCCTTTGGCGCCTCTTGGTTGGTGTATTTTTTTGTTATCAGAGGCGCTTTGGCTGTCATTGTAAGGTCAGCGCTGATCTCCTTTTTGTGCTTATTGCAAGGCTGTCCCTGGTGTAGTTTGTGTGCTATGAGCCCTGTTGGCGCCCATTGTGAGGCGCACGGTAAAGGGCTTTAGTGTTTATTGCAATAGTGTTTTTTTTTTGGTTTTTTGTGTATATGTAGGTTTTTATGATAATTAATTAATAAATTAATATACTTTACCTATTTCTAATTAATATATGCAGCAAGCATTGTGCTGAAGAGCTAACAATCTGTTTTGATGTTGCTGCAGCATCCAATGTAGATTTGCACTGTTGTTGAGCTGAGGTGTAAGTGTCAGCAATGTGTGCAGTGTGTAGTGTAAAGAGGCTGCGTGCACGAGGGGAGAGGGGGGGGGAGAGACACAGGAGGGAGCGGGGGGTAGGAAGAGACACAGGAGGTAGCGTGGGGGGGGGGAGAGACACGGCAGGAAGGGTGGGGAGGGAGAGACACGGCAGGGAGCGTGGGGAGGGTGAGACACGGCAGGGAGCGTGGGGAGGGTGAGACACGGCAGGGAGCGTGGGGAGGGTGAGACACGGCAGGGAGCGTGGGCAGGGAGACACGGCAGGGAGCGTGGGGAAGAGACAAGGGAGGGAGAGGGGGAAGAGACACGGGAGGGAGAAGGGGGGAAGAGACACGGGAGGGAGAGGGGGGGAAGAGACACGGGAGGGAGAGGGGGGGAAGAGACACGGGAGGGAGAGGGGGGGAAGAGACACGGGAGGGAGAGGGGGGGAAGAGACACGGGAGGGAGAGGGGGGGAAGAGACACGGGAGGGAGAGGGGGGAAGAGACACAGGAGGGAGAGGGGGGAAAGAGACACGGGAGGGAGCAGGGGGGGAAAGAGATACAGGAGGGAGCGGGGGGGGGAGAAAAGGCAGGGAGCGGGGTGGGGGGAAGAGACAAGGCAGGGAGCGGGGGGGAAAGAGACAAGGGAGGGAGCAGGGGGGAAAGAGACACGGGAGGGCGAGGGGGGGAAGAGAAGAGACACAGGAGGGCGAGGGGGGGAAGAGAAGAGACACAGGAGGGAGAGGGGGGAAGAGAAGAGACACGGGAGGGAGAGGGGGGAAAGAGACACAGGAGGGAGAGGGGGGAAAGAGACACAGGAGGGAGGGAGGGGAAAGAGACACGGGAGGGAGGGGAAAGAGACACTGTAGGGAGGGAGGGGAAAGAGACACGGGAGGGAGGGAGGGGAAAGAGACACGGGAGGGAGGGAGGGGAAAGAGATACGGGAGGAAGGGAGGGAGGGAGGGGAAAGAGACACGGGAGGGAGGGAGGGGAAAGAGACACGGGAGGGAGGGAGGGAGGGAGGGGAAAGAGACACGGGAGGGAGGGAGGGAGGGAGGGGAAAGAGACACGGGAGGGAGGGAGGGGAAAGAGACACGGGAGGGAGGGAGGGGAAAGAGACACGGGAGGGAGGGAGGGGAAAGAGACACGTGAGGGAGGGAGGGAGGGGAAAGAGACACGGGAGGGAGGGAGTGGAAAGAGACACGGGAGGGAGGGGAAAGAGACACGGGAGGGAGGGAGGGGAAAGAGACACGGGAGGGAGGGAGGGGAAAGAGACACGGGAGGGAGGGGAAAGAGACACAGGAGGGAGGGGGGATTGAAAGAGACACGGGAGGGAGGGGGGTTGAAAGAGACACGAGAGGGAGAGGGGGGGAGACACGGGAGGGAGAGGGGGGGAAGAGACACGGGAGGGAGAGGGGGGAAGAGACACGGGAGGGAGAGGGGGGGAAGAGACACGGGAGGGAGAGGGGGGAAGAGACACGGGAGGGAGAGGGGGGGGAAGAGACACGGGAGGGAGAGGGGGGGGAAGAGACACGGGAGGGAGAGGGGGGAAGAGACACGGGAGGGAGAGGGGGGAATAGACACGGGAGGGAGAGGGGGGAAGAGACACGGGAGGGAGAGGGGGGAAGAGACACGGGAGGGAGAGGGGGGAAAAGACACGGGAGGGAGAGGGGGAAGAGACACGGGAGGGAGAGGGGGGGGAAGAGACACGGGAGGGAGAGGGGGGAAGAGACACGGGAGGGAGAGGGGGGAAGAGACACGGGAGGGAGAGGGGGGAAGAGACACGGGAGGGAGAGGGGGGAAGAGACACGGGAGGGAGAGGGGGAGAAGAGACACGGGAGGGAGAGGGGGGAAGAGACACAAGAGGGAGAGGGGGGGGGGAGAGACACGGGAGGGAGAGGGGGGGGAAGAGAAACGGGAGGGAGAGGGGGGGAAGAGAAACGGGAGGGAGAGGGGGGGAAGAGAAACGGGAGGGAGAGGGGGGGAAGAGAAACGGGAGGGAGAGGGGGGGAAGAGAAACGGGAGGGAGAGGGGGGGAAGAGAAACGGGAGGGAGAGGGGGGGAAGAGACACGTGAGGGAGAGGGGGGAAGAGACACGGGAGGGAGAGGG